>QVRM01003557.1:600000-1198234 GCA_003439945.1 Dermanyssus gallinae | reverse complement strand
TGTTTTCCGCGGCGGAGTCGGCGCAGGGCACTCGAGCGGTTTCACCGAAACATCGATCATTTCGCTCTCCTCGGTCAGCTGAGCAGACTGCCTATGCTTGGACTTCCAGCTTCGCATTTCCTTTTCAAGCTCTCTCACGCGATGGAATAGAAAAGTCACCAGTTGCATTGATTCACTTTCTAGCGCACACTGATCTAAACATTTCAGTAACTCGTCTATTGATTGGTCCGCTGTTGGCACTGAGCAAACTCTACACCGCCATTTGTACGAAGGATCAGCTGTCGGTGCAGCTTCGTCATTAGTTTTGCAGGCCACGTGAATAACTCTAGCACATTTCGAGCAATACACGGATAGTGTACCTTGTAGACCCTATTCACATCTCGCGCAGTAACTCAGGTAATTCAGACGAGGTTCCTTCGCACGCGGGGACGGCGGATAGGGCAGGGTTCGTTTTCTAGCCCCTGTGGGCACTGCTGCTACCGTGTCATCTCTTGTTATTGTTTTTGTAGTGCCCGCCGCACTGCTGACCGGCCCCTGTTGATGTTGCGGTTGGATCATTCCGACACTATCCATTCCGTCGAATAAGGCCTTCTTGGAACGGTTCGAAGACTAATCCTATGAAAGGATCCCGCTTAATCGTCGGAGTGCTGACCGACCGTAACAGGCCCTACCGATTCGGAGAAGTCGTGCGTAAGGAACGTTGGCCGTTGGGTCAGGACGTTTCGTGACGGGGGGTTGTGTGCTCACCTACTCCTAGAGAAAGTTGAGGAATCGGGGATGGCGCGGTGTACGGCACGAAGACAAATCGTTTGACACCAAACACGCCTCACACGGCGCCGAACTACTCACTAGAAAGGCACTAAGCTCAGGAGCACAAATGAACACGATCGCACCAGTCAACAGTCAGCTGACCACGTTTCCTAAATAAACGGTTAATGCAGTCTAGATCTAGCAATTTCCCGACCTATTTCCATCTTGCCGTAGTACGGTTTGTGTATACCTTGAATAACAGATATTCCGGTAGGTGCGGCTAACTAACAAAAGCTGTCGCATATTGCTTGCATATCCCCAATGCTGAATGTCTTTCGGGTCGGGGGGTCTTTCGGTTAATTACGAATATGTCAATTGTTGATGATCTTTTGTGCCCCTTAAAAGTATGTTGTGCTGGATATGTGATCGCCCACCTCATAATTTGGGAAAGAACATCCAGTATTATTTGCGTTATTCGTGCACCCGGTTGGTCGAGATGACAGTTTTGGTCGCCTGCCGAAACGTTGATGTATTTAAATTAATTGCAGGTAGGCCTTGTACCAGTCGATCGCCAAGCCTGTATATATATATATATATAAATATATATATATATAGAGAGAGAGAGAGAGAGTCATGTGGGCTAGAGTACACGGCTACTATGTTGATTCCATCTGCCTTGAGAACCAGAAATTAGCCGAAACAGCTCCCGATCAAACTCGACCGGTCACCGTTTTCATGTAGCGGTTTCGGGATGCACAATTCGAGGAGTGCCTTTTAAATCAGTTTTGTTCAGTCGCTTGGCGTTCCTTGGCTTCAGGTTTACAACCTTAGCGACCGTTTTGCCAATGACGTATATTATTTTTGCCGTCACTTCTTCGATATAGATTCAAGATAGATTCGAACAACACATTGGCTCGGAAGAGTATCGGATTAGACGTCCGTTACCATAAGTTTAATGGAGCTCGAATGCTTTTCCTTCATATATTCACGTAAAAGAGCCCTAATTACCGTGTGTTTTAACTGCCTGAGTATAGGTCATTACGCGCGATATGTTCGGCCAGGCATGTTAGAAGTGTACAAAGCGTTCTAGGTGTGCTGTAATATAATCGTAATGGTTTTTGCTCAGCAAATTATAAGTAAGTGGGAATATTGACAAGGAATATTGACAATATCTGGGGTGCCATCAGCCATGTAAGCCCAGACTTTCAGGAAGAAGAGATCCTGCAGGAACTTAGCCCCGCCGGCGTTATAGAAGTCAAGCGCATTTGCAGACGAACAGGTCCCCGCCCACAACAAGCTACTATTCCTACAAGGAAGGTGCTACTCAAATTCAAAGGGGCCCCGCCGGCCACCGTGTATCTCGGTTTTCAGACCCACGCGGTGACAGTCGAGCCACCACGTCCCACTAGATGCTTCAAATGTCAGCGCTTAGGTCATCACGCATCTGCATGTAGCGGCCAAGTGGCATGTGTGAACTGCAGCAGTAACCGACATCTAGTCAAGGACTGCAAAAATGCTCCAAAATGCGCAAGTTGTGGAGGTGCGCACAGATCGGCGCCCTCTTCGTGTCCGGTTTACGCAATAGCTTGGGAAAAGAGCAAGATTATTACCGGTGCACGTGTTCTTCGCCAGGTCCAGTCCGACTACCCTGCTACCACTATCGTAGAAAAACCAGTAGTCCGGCCAAATCCGACACCGTGTGAGACAGGGGAGAACGTTCCTCGTTCCTATGCCTCAGTAGTCCGTGAGATCGTTGCCCCCAGTTTCGACGGTACGTCCGATAAGACCATTACGCTCGCCCCACTCAAGGCATTAAAACCTACGAAACGCCAACGACCCCGCCAGATGAGACGTCGCCGAGCCTCTGGCACTACCTGGATAGACTTGCCGCCATCGAGGGCGCGTTCTAATCGGAAGTCAGACCCCTTCGCAGGACTCGCCAGTGCTGCTAAGATGCTAAGCGGGCTCGACCCTAAGGCAGCCAGCGCACTTCGTAACCTTGCCAATCTTCTGGGTCCAGTCATCAGGCTGTTATCAGCTTTCGAAGTGAAGAAACCCGTTGGTCCTAAGCGCCATGCCCCAAGACGCCTCCGGAAATAAGGTCGGTCCGAGCCACTCGGACGACCCCCCGCAGGCGGACTACCAATCCAGCCTCGGGCCGGGTACGGGTAGTCTAACCCCCGCTCCCCTCAATAACAGGGTTATTTGCACGCATTGCCAAAAGAGCTTTATAAGCAGGGGAATCAAACGGCATATGACGGCAGCGCACTCGGACACCAATCGCTCACTACCCCCCGCCAGCTACCCCGTCGACGACGTCGATGGCACCCACCTGCGCAACAAACTCGTCGAGTACACAAAGCCATACAAACGACTAGACACAATCCCCAAAAGCGCCCGGCCTGCAGTGGCCGCAGCGCTGGCCGACACACTTTCTCTAGTGCACCTTAACAACGACACACGCAGCTGGGCCAACCTACTGTTGTTTGCGCATACAGTGCTTAGAACCCCATCCCGAAAGCGGAACAATCTCACTTGGGCTACATTCATCAGAGACAGAATCGAGGACCACAGATCAGGCCGTGAGCCCCCATCCGAATCGGTTCCAAGGGCGCATCGGAACAAGCAACGTAACGACAATGAAGCTGCCGCCAGGCGAGCAACTAAGCTGCTAGGCGAAGGTGACATCGGAGGCGCCGCGAGAGCTTTGCTTTCGGTGGGGAGCCCGGTCTGCGCAGCCGATGCGTACACGGAAATGACTTCGAAACATCCTAGAGAACCGGCCGACCTCGACCTGCCTCCAAGACCACCGTGCGCCGATCCACCGATCAGTGCAGAACTGCTCCGCGAGGCTGTGTGGACCTTTCCGGCGGGGTCCACTGCAGGTATGGACGGCTTGCGGCCGCGCCACCTCAGAGACCTCCTTGCCACAACTAACGCAAATATTGCCAGCCGTGTACTGCGTGACCTAGGAAAAGTGGTGGACATCATCAGAAGTGGCACAGTTCCTGAGGCCATCCGCCCTATTCTTTTTGGGGGACGCCTCGTCGCAATAAAAAAGCCGAGTGGGTCGCTTCGCCCAATCGTCATCTCCTCAGTTTTCCGCAGAATTGCGGCAAAGATCACAGTGAAACTAGGAGCAGATTTGGTGCGCGAGAAGCTTGGAGATCACCAGCTTGGCTTCAATACGTCCAACGGCATCGAAGCCGCAGTCCACACTACAAGAGCTTTCGTCGCCAGCGCACCCAACAATTTCGTAGTCGCCAAACTCGATTTCAAGAACGCCTTTAACCAGATTCGTCGTGACCACGTACTGAAGACAGTTCTAGTCGATTGGCCCGAGGCGGCCCCCCTGGTTGACCAAGCCTACAGATCCAGGTCGGAGCTTTCACTTGATGATAAGACGATTTTCTCATGCAGCGGCGTACAGCAGAGAGACCCCCTTGGTCCGCCACTGTTTTGCTTAGCCATTAAGGAACTGGTCGACTCTATCCAGTCTCTCTTAAACCTCTGGTACCTAGACGACGGCACTATTGGAGGAGAAGCACCTGTAGTACTAGCAGACATCAAGAGAGTTGCTGACTTCGGACTGAAGAGCGGGCTTGAGCTCAACTCCGAGAAGTGCGAGCTTATCTACAAAGGTCACCCTAACCTATCCGCCTTGGAGGCTCTTCTTCCCGGGTGCAGACACGTCGAGGCAGCAGACATGACGCTCCTGGGGTCCCCAGTGGGGTCTGCCGCCATTCGTCCGGAACTCGCAGGTAGGATAGAGAGCCTTCGCTCCCGTCTAACCCGGCTAAACCTGCTCAGTCCCCACAGCGCGTATCACCTATTGAAATCGTCCCTGGGCTCAGCAAGGATCGTCCATATCCTCCGCAGCACGGACGTCGGACCAAACCAAGATCTTCTTCGGGACCTGGACGAAAGCCTAAGGATCAGCCTTAGTGACCTTCTTAATCTTACTCTGGCCGACAACAACTAGGCTCAAGCTACTCTCCCCCTTAGATTCGGAGGCCTGGGGATTCGTTCTACAGCAGACCTAGCAGCGAGCTGCCACGCTTCATCATTACACGCCTCAGAGAGCACTGTTCGGCACATCAGCCCACCCATGGGCCTGCAGGCTTTCCAGGACACCAAAGAAGTTGCGGATACGAAATTCAAGAACCTCGCAGGCCTACTCCCGGAGACAAACAAACACCTGCAGAGGTCCTATGACGACCTCATCGTCTCCATGAAGTACCAGCGCTTGCTCTCTGACGCACTGACCACGGCAGACAAAGCCCGACTACGTGCGGTCGTCCAGAAAGGAGCTAGCAAATGGCTCCAAGCCATCCCCTCCTCAAACCTAGGCACTTTACTAGATCACGAAAGCTTTCGTCTGTGCATTGGTTTGAGGTTGGGGACAAGGCTAACCGAGGAACACCGGTGTCCCTGTGGAACACAGGTAGACATCTGGGGGACTCACGGGTTGTCCTGCAGTAGAAGCGAAGGACGCCAAAGCCGTCATAGCGAGGTTAATGAGATTACAGCCAGGGCTTTCAGATCCGCTCTAATACCGTGCATCCGAGAGCCCGCCGGCCTTCTGAGAAGCGATGGAAGAGACCAGACGGTCTCACCCTTATCCCCTTTGAAAGGGGAAAGGCGCTTGTTTGGGATGCGACTATCACCGACACGCTCGCCCCGTCGAACCTGGAGGCCAGTGCATCTTCCGCTGGCTCCGCAGCACGCAAGGCTGAGCGTCTAAAGACCAATAAATATGCCCAGCTCGCCAACGAGTTCATTTTCGTGCCGCTAGTATTCGAGACACTCGGGGGGCCCGGCCCTGAGGCATGGTCGCTTTTACAGAAGATTGGCAAACAAATTGAACTGGCGACAGGGGAAAAAAGAGCACTTCAGTTTCTACTTCAGCGACTATCGCTGGCAGTTCAACGCGGCAATGCGGCAGCAATAATGGGCACAATGAGGGGCTGCCTCGAGGATAAGCTCGACTGGTAGCGCTTCCCACAAGCCCTAGTGTTGATAGTTAATTACATCTCGCTGTAACACTTAAATGTCATTTTAATAAATATAAATTATATATATATAGTAAGTGGCATAAAGATCCTTTTGTAAATTGAAGTTTGTTATCTGAGTTTACGAATTATCGTTAGCTTGAGCATAAAGATTGTATATGTAGACAGATGCGTATGTACCTATATATATATATAACATTTTACAAACACAGCGCTCATTTTCATAAATGTTGGTTCTTTTGCAGAGATGTAACATTGTTTACCCGTGCTGCAAAGGCCTCAGGTGCACTTTCAAGAAGTGCAAGATGCTCTAAAGGAACAATGTGTGGCGCCCGTGGATGCCGCACAATCTGCGGATAATCGATAAATAAATAAAGGCACAGAGTACGTCTTAGTCAGATGATGCAGTGGTTGGTAGGAAACTGTCTGAATTAACTTTGCCCAGCTCCACAATCATAGTTGATGACCCGTGTGTAATAGAAGATAAACAACTAGTTTTACTAAATACTTGGAAGGCAGGACTTACAACGGCATACAGTTGATCAACAGCATTCTCCAAATCTGTAAGCTGTGGTACCCGAATTGCAAATGTTTAATTAAGGTTTAGTTCAAGTTCGAATTGGCTCCGATCCGCCCGCGGGTGAGGTCATTATTGAGCTCGCCAGCGGCGAGTGGCCCTGGTTCCGCCGGTGTCATACTCTCCGGCGACACTTAGTTCTATCAAAAGACATTGGCACGTTCGTTTTGCTGTTTGTCGGTGTTGGAAGTGCACGCTTTGCCCGTTTTTTGCTTTCAGCATTATGACCCTCGACGTTTGTTTCTTTGCCAAAAATACCTAACATCAGGCTTAAATCATTAAGTACTTCCCGTATAGCCGCCCAACTGCAGCGTCCAGCAGGTTTTTCTGATACAGCGAAATTAATCTTGCGATGCGCGAAAGAACATAGCATCTGCTGCCATTTATATTTCTTGCTTGCATTATTGGTTAGTAGATATTTTATGGACATGGCTCAAACAAAAACTCTGATAAACAACTTCTACTCCTACGTCGCTTTAAATAAGATTTACTTGGCCAGCGTTTTGTGACAGTAGTATTGCGTAGGCAGATTTCACTTAACCCTTTAACTAATTCCTAGATGAAAAAGCTAAGCAGGTTTGATCAGTTCATCATATTCTCCTTCAGCGCTTGCGTATAGTGACATAAAATATTAATATATCTTCTTTTTATTTAGACAAATTCGTCAAATAGGCTTGTTCTTAAATCGCGTGGTGCATGGGTCGCATTTTGCGTCAATAAACAAGGAATATAAGGAATTACAGAAGTTGACATTTACCAACCTGATCCGATATTACTGGCCTTTTGTGTCCTGCTCTTCTGCAAAATGTGAAAGGGAATAACGGTATTCACAATCACTGACAATGCGAATTCTGCAGGCCTTACGTTTAGCTATACCCATATTTGTTGATTTCTGAATATGTGGTAAAGAAAACATAACAGATAAATGACTACGGGTCCCTCGGGAGAGTGGCCGAGACGAGGAGCCGAGGGAGGGGGTGGGGAGCAGCCAGGCCCTCATGGTCTCGACGCACCCTCACAGGACGGATTACAAAATGGCATCCCCCTATCCAACCGCAGGTAGACATGCGGGATGATAGTCAGGGATAGAGCTGATTGAAGGAGAACGGCAGAGACGCCTCTCCCACGGCTTCGATGTAATGCCAAAGTAATACCCAGCCTGGGGGGGGTGGGGAGGAATCCGGGTTTAGTGGGTTTGCGAGTCTCTCACTAGTCACGCAGGCTGCTAGTGGCGCATGTGCATCATGCATTCCCAAAACCTCCCAGAACAAAAAAAAGATAAATGACTAAAGTAGAGTAAAAGTAAGAGTGGGGCTCTACATTAATATTTACCAGTCCTCGTTCTGTTATCCACCTCCACCGGGAACTAATTGTGCAATATTTTAAACAGTCTAGAATTGATAGTAGGCGCAAGGTTTGCCGAAGTTGGACACTTCGGGACCTGAAGCGCATGGAAGCCAGGATTTTTCAGTTAAAGGAGGAATGGACATTGAAAGAGACCATGACCTCTTAGAAATTGAGAGAACTAAGCTACTAAAAAAGCTATGGCAACCACGAAGCGATTCTATGGTGTGCGGCTGTGATATATCCATATAAAACACAACCTTTCTAGGCTGCCTCAACCAAAACAATATAATAGACAAACCTTTATTCATATCATTATTAGTTTGACCCAATAAAAACTTCAGGACAAATAAAGAAATATGTACATTGGGCCATATTTGTAAAGAAGGTATAGTAACTCATTTTAAACGTTTTTTTTGGTTGGCTTGCGTACGGGAGAGCAGCGTCACTGCATGCTTGCAAATAGCTAGTGCTCAGACTGTTCAATAAACATGTGTACTACGCGTATTATGGTAGCTCTATGGACAGAACTGTTAATATAGACAAAACATTTTGACGCAAGGTTAGACAAGCATGAGGTGAGCGGAACGGACGCGAAGGATGTGTGACGCCTTATTAGAAATTAGTTGTTGGATAGAGAGCAGGAACAATATACGATTCTAATACGCGATCGTCAGTGATATGCTTCCTTATTACGAATGCATACGGGGAATAGGATAAGTTGTTAAGAAAGATGCATGATTAAGCATGCAATCCGTAGGAATGGCGATTTAGGCAAGCGGAGAGTAGGGGTTCCACGCTTACTTCTAGCACGGAATGGGAATAGCAGTACTGGTGAGACAAAGAACTGGAAAGGGCCAGGGTGACGGACTTAGCGTTAATAGGTTGACCTATCAGGAGACCACCATTATGATGACGAGGGTTTGCTTTGTCGAGCTTATATACAGAAGACAAGGTAAGAAGGCGTCAAAGGCAGCAGCGGCGATAAGGAGTCCACAGCCAGGTAATCTTTGAATGCGGCGGTGACATTACGCTTAAAACATAAATAAGGCAGTAAAAGGCAATAATAAAATTAGTAAATTTGGGCACCTGCAGTGAAGGTCTGGATGCTTGGTGTGCGCAGTAAGCTCAAGACTGTCGCTAGCTGACGTCAACGAACATTGGACGCGTCTAGAGTAGCTCCTATCTCGGGCATCTACACAAATGCCCCCATCTCGGGTAATAATCTCCGTAAGCAACGTTTTACGCTAGTGACCGATTGTACTGTGGTTGCAGCCTTAAAAGCAACTGTGAGAGCTCCTCGGGTGACACAATTGTTGTATAAAATCGCGGAGCTTGTTGTTAGATTACACACTGATCGTACCAATTTTTTTAACACGCGCAAGTCTTGAGCAGAGCGCTAGTCGAGGCGGAACAATCGAGGGAGGGCGACGCTACATCAATAACCCCTTTTGTTTGAACTATTTAGTTGCAAGAGCAAATCACAACCGTGCAGGCGTGGTATGAATACGATATAAAACAACTCTCTTTTACGTTCTGACAATTATACTATAGATTCCCGTGTTAGGCTAATATGTCTGTGCCACGACAGCGTCTAGATGAAGGATCACTGTAATCCAAACATTTTAAAGCTTCAGATAAATTGTAATGGATATCACGATCATAGCAAAGAATATAGATGAAACAAGCACGACGGCAGATGTCTATGGAGCCAATAAACAGATTACGATTCAAAACCTTTGAGAGAACATCAAAGCGTCGATGATTTCGCTCGTGGCTCTGGGCTTGCTTAAGCGTCGCCTGGTTTCAGAGCACAAAATCCGCGATATAAATCGTTGACGATCGCCTTATTCGGCATCGGGATGGACATGCGTTCAGCCGGATCCTAAGGTAGCGGCAGTTAAGTTACTGGCTAATTGATGGCAAACATAAAACGATGTATAGACAAAGTGTAAACTTTTGCACTTCTCTGGATATATCTAGCAATAGCATATTCAGGGAATCTACAAACGAAACCATGGTCATAACTGAAGGCTTGCGTAACGGCAGAGCGCCAGAATGGTGCAGCCATGGGGCACGAACGGGCAATGAATTAATGAAAGGGCCGAACTGACCGAGTGGAGTCACAGGCAAACCCTAGTCATGTTTAGTAAGGAAACAAACATCACGTTCTACAGGCGAGGAAAACAACAATCCTCTATCCTCGACCTTAATACTGCTCAAAAATACGCCAAGATTTAAACGTGAAAATTTCTCGGCAGCACGATGACAGTCACTTAGCAATGATGAACACATCGTATCTGAGATCGACCTCCGCGCAGAACTAAGCCATGTCCCACGAACTAGTGATACTGAAGTAGGAACTTAAAAGGAGCGCACGGATGATGTACACAAGACACCGGTTAAGCGCGACATCATGTAGATGCTTAAGGAGGATATCCTAAAACCATAAAAGGCTAAACGCGGTAAATGGTCACACAAAGCTCCCAGACAGATGGCGTCGATGTCCGCGCCCTTCTCACATCCGAGGTGGTTTGCGTGGACCCGCTGTTTGGACCCGCTGGTGATCTGTGCAGCCGTTTAGCTTCGCAGTCGTCTTTAAATATACATTTATGATACAATTCAGTTTATTCACCATATCATTGGTAGTTACAAGTGATTTGCATGTCTTATAATTCACCATTACAACTAAGCAGGTATTTCACACGTTCCTGCAGTGATTGTGGGTCGATTGACGCGCATCGTGTCAAGTGGTAGCGGTTGATGTTACACTCTTTACAAAATTTGCACACACATTCGGTAATTTCATATCACACTCCTTTCAGACAAATATAATGGTGAAAACCATGCCAGGATATTCTACACAACAGTGTCCGGTTTGTTTGTAGAGCCTTTTCCCACTTATCTGTGGAGAACGCTGGTCCCTCTGGATAGTTCTGTATTACAAAATTAATATTTCTTTTTTCTCTAAACACTAAGTATCGGCCCAAGGCATTTGCACTGAATGGTATTCCGTCAGATATGAAGTCCTCCGTAATGGTTCTCTTTCGACACAGTGCTAACGCTAATGTCGCCGATGCATTCCTAGGTAGTTCAAGTGCACGTTGTATAAAGCGGTTCTAAACTCGGTCGATGTTTTTGAGGTCTGTCAGCTTAAGGTGAGGCGCAATCACTTGTAAGCTATATGGAACTATTGGTGCAATTGTTATTTTAAAAAGATTGACGGCAATTTGTAGGTCAGAATCACGAAGTTCTTCAAGAAGCATTATAGCTGCCGTTGCTTTGGCCCGATTTTCTTCTATGTGCCTTCCAAACGAGAGTCTTGAAGTTAGCGTCACTCCCAAGTATAGTAAATAACCTACTAACTCTACAGGGGCATCGTTTATTATTATACGGCGATCTGCGGTGGCATCTGCTCCTTCGCGACTGAAACGTAGGACCTTTGTCTTGTTTATATTTATTGTCAGTCTATTTTTATTGCACCACTTTGCCGATTTGCTGAGGCAAAACTGTAAGTGGCCTCAGGATTTTGCGAAAACGACCAGGTCATCAGGATGGAATGCATGTGGTGCTTTTACTTATCGTAGAATTTCCGTCAGACCTGTCACGTATAGGATGAATAGGAACGGACTTATAGAGTCTCCCTGGGCGACACCGGTTCTTTGTATGATTGGGTTCCTGACGTAATGGTCGCCGTTTTTAATAAAGATGTGGTTATAAGCTAACATGTCATGCAAGAGGTTATATATCGGGCCCGTGATTGCGTATCTGCTGTGAATGACTTGCAAAAGGCAATCCCTGGGTAAGCAGTCAAAGGCGGTTTTAAAGTCAACAAATACCGCGTAGGTCATTTCCCCTTAAGTCTTCCGTTCTTCTACAATCATCAATATCTTGTATTATCTCTACAGCTCCTTGTCGGGTAGGCTATATATACACACTAAATAATAGTCACAAAGTTGTACAATACAATGACCTTGCGGGCGGTACATTTAACTTGGCGAGCCCACTCTGATGTCCGAACTGCTATTGTCACACCCCATTTTAGTCGTCCATATCCCTGTGATTTCAGCGCTAGCCCGTGGAACGCCTTATAATTTAGAAATGTAATGCGTGTCATGTCGGTTAAAAAAGTCTCTGTTAAAAACATAATATCTGGCTCACTAAATAGTTCTCTCTTGACGTCTCGTATACTGATGCCAACGACTCAACGTTCCATAAGAAGCACTCCGGCATGGTCTAGTGGCTAGGATACGTCGCTCTCGTCTTGTAATAGCTAAGCCATTAGCAAACCCTGATCACGCATGAGTATCTGTGGTAGCATTATTGGGCAGCAGGGGAAAACATATGGCTGGGCACATTACCACCGCCCGCAATGCCGACCAAAGATTTTGAGTGGCCGGCAATCTTACCGCCTTGATGTGCAGTCAATCAATCAATCAGCGTACGTGAATCGTGATGTACATGCGTCACCACAGCCAGTGTCCATGATAGTGGTCAGTTTCCTCCCTACTCCAGCCTTCTTACAGTCGCCTTGACCCGCTTTGATGCGGGGCCTTTAGATGCGTCGAGAGTCATGATTTGGGTAATCCTTTTCTGTATTTGCCTAACCTGGTCCGCCTGCCTATCACCCACCCGCCTCCCGTCTACGATTCCCCCTCTCGACCGGAGCCTGAGTGGACGCTATGACGAGTTCTCCTGGCAGTCTCTTTGACCACATTCGCGGACATGATCGCATCAATGATTTCTTTCCAGGCCGCCGCTGAAGTCACCATATGGGCGACGACGTCCTTGACCGGTCGGCCTCGCACAGCGGCCGCCCCCGCGTCCCTCGCTTCCCGGAGGGCCCCACAATGCAGAACAGTGTGCTCTACATCACCCGGTTTCCTCGAGTCGCATAGTACGCAGGAGTCGACTTGGGCCTTGTTAACCTTAACCATATACGTCTGGAACTGGCCGTGGCCGGTCAGCAGCTGGAACGCATTATAAGATAGATCGCCGTGTCTGCAGTCGTACCATTGCCGTAAGTTTGAGATCAGTTTTCTGGTCCAGCGATCCTTGGTGATCTCCCCAGGAGCTTCTGCCCTAACCTATTCTTCCTTCCAAAAGTCCAAAGTAGCTGATCTGGCCCGTGTAGAACCCAGATCACCGTCCAGCGCTCTTTCTGTTCGCTCCCCGGCCAGGAGGTTAGCCAATATATATATATATATATATATATATATATATATATATATATATATATATATATATATATATATATATAATATATATATATATATATATATATATATATATATATATATATATATCTATATATATATATATATATTTTTTTTTACGTTTTTTTATTTTCATGGCAAATCATTCTGAACTTGTTTCCTGAGTTATATCTCCAAGTGTCATTCTACTGTTTCTGGAGAAGTACATTTTTTTTCTTTTAGATAGTTCTGCAGACACCTGAATAGTTAGTAGATCGACAGTACGATATTCGAAAGATATGGTGGATGCGGTAAAATTTCCCAATCAAAGTTAGCTGTTTTGCGGAGGCTGGGTAACGTCACATGGGGGCCCTACGTTGCCTTGGTGGAAAATAACGCTCTTTCTATTTAAGGGACTGTGTCTCTTCCTTTGGAGGGCGGCAAACACTCGGTTGAGCTCGTCACAGTAGACTTCGTGTCTGAATTTGGCCACCAGCAAGAAACGAATGCCATGCCTATCCCATCAAACGCAGAGCAAGACCTTGCGCGAATAGGTTAGTCTCTTTGCCGTCTGCAGAGGGGTTACCCTAAAGTGCACAAGATTCTTCCACATTTCACATTGTCGCAAAAGACACATTTTTGCCACAGGTCACAAGTCGAATCAAAATCGAACGCTTGTGGTGTCTACCAAGCCAAGAAGAGCATTTCGTTGCACGCCTGCTTTATTTACCCAACTCAACTTTGACACAAAACCAAAGACTCAAAAGTGAACGACGATGGCTGTGTGACACGCCCTTAGGTCCAGTTCACGCACAGACACTCGGAGATTTTTTCACAGATTCACGCACGCGGTGTTCTTCGAGCGTAATATGCCTTCCAGAACAGGGTTTAGGTAGAAGGCTCAAGTTGCCAGGACAAAATTGCCAAACTAATTGTAACACGAAGTCTTTGAAATGCTATCCTTGTTAAATATGCTCATACGATTTCGGACAATTCCTCCAGCAATAAGGCCTTTCATGTAAAATTGCGGGTTATATTTGGGGTTATCGGTGTTCCTTCTTAAAGAATTCGTACAGCAAAAACATCGAATGAGATAACTTTACGAAGCTGTCGAAGATTTTACAGTCTTTTGTGCTCACATGGTTATTTTTTGTAAACACAAAAGACTTTGAAGAAGGCATGCCGGGCATTTAAAAAAGAGCATCAAACAGATTCCAGTTACTTGTTGGCCAATCTGATATATATATATATATATATGCATATGTTTGCATATATATATATATATATATATATATATATATATCTCAAATGGCTACAGCCGAGGTTAGCTCTGTGTAATCCCCTATTTTATAGATGGTCATATATGCCATGCAACAATTAGAAGATGGCTAAGCTGTTAACGACTCGCTAGCAGAAACTGGGCGGTATCGTAGCATAGCAGGATGGCGCCAAAATCTCGCTCGATCTCGTGTTGAACGCTTGAACGTTGAAGCAGCCGCAGCAGCAGTAGCAGCGCATAACCGTCGGCAGACCGTAACACGGCGCCACGCGATGCTCCTTAGCCAGTTGCTCGTGATCAGCATCATCCTTATCCTAGGAGTTCACTTAACGGCAGGCGTGAGCTATGACATCTACTCTGACTACGAGGATGACCGCCGCAGGCCAAAGGCCACAACCAAGAAGAAGTCGTCCCCTAATTGCGTCAGAAAACATGAAGTGAGTAGAGAGTACTTCTCTTTTGTTGGTAGCCAGCCAAAACGCCTCGCCAAAACGGCAAACGTTTGTTTATGACGTTTTGTTATTTTACAGGTAGTTCAATAAGTTCTTAGAATGAAAACCAAGAATTTTCCAAATCATGTTTTTAAATTTATCTTATTCGATATACTCCCCGAGATGCTCAATACACGTTTCCCACCAAGATTTCAGAGCTTTTATACCTCTTAAGTAGAATTCCGCGTCTTTAGACTGAAAATAAGCATTGACAGCAGCCTTAACCTCTTCATTGCTGGAAAAACGCTTTCCACCGAGACTATTCTTCAAATGTTCGAAGAGGAAATAATCAGAGGGGGCCAGGTCTGGAGAATAGGAAGGTTGTTCAATAAGTTCGAACCTCAGTTGGGCCAGTTTTGCCGATGCTTGCCGGGACTTGTGTGCAGGAGCATTGTCCTGGTGAAACAGGACAACCTTCTTCTGCAAAGCGGGCCGTTTCACGATGAGTTCTTGCTAAAGGCAGTCCAATAGTCTTGCATAATATTCTCCTGTGATCGTTTTACCGCTCTCAAGGTAGTCGACCAGCATTATTCTACGTTGGTCTTAAAAAACTGTAGCCATCACCTTTCCGGTCAATGCCGTTGTCCGCACCCTCTTCGGAGGTCCCTCATCAGGTGCACACCATTGGCAAGATGCTTCTTGGGTCTCGGGAGTGTAGTGATGGACCCAGCTTTCATCGACGGTCATGAATCTGCGCCAAAAATCCGACGGATTGTTCGACATCTTGGCCAAATTTCGCTGTGAAGCGAAAACAGACGCGTTTTTTTGGCCTTGGTTGAGCAAATGCGGCAGCCATTTTTCTCTGAGCTCTTTCATCTTCAAGTTTTTGTATAGGATAAAATGCACACTACCTAAACTAATTCCTAATGCCTCCGCTATCTCCTTAATGTTCATTCGCTTATCTGTGCCAACGATGTTTCGCACTTTCTCTATGTTTTCCTCATCAGTTGCCGTTTTTTGGCCTCCTGGACGTAGTTCATTCTCGGTGCTCCTGCGACCTCTTTTTAGCACATTAATCCAGTTGGAAACAGTGGCAAAACATGGCGCAGAGTCACCGTACGTCTCGTCCAACCCAATTTTTACTTGGGTCGCATTCCAACCTTTGAAATAAAAATGCTTGATAACCACTCGAAACTCTTTTTTCTTCATTTTTCAAAATCACGCCGATACGTTGCACGGGAAAAGCTATCAAACGAAATCGCAACGGCCAATCACCATAATATTTTGAGTGCTAGCAGTCGAAAAGTTGCAGTTCCTAATAACTACCTGTACAAGCAACTTACTCAGTGCGAGCGATGCGAGCGGCAATGGCAACACGCATATCTCGCATAACTGTTGCTGCTTGTTGTGTAGGTGAGCAGCAAGCAGCTTTGCATTATTGAGCAAAGATAATGCACTTTCATATAGTGTACGTGTCTGCACCTTGCTGAGCACGCTGTTGTTCGTCACAGTTTGGTTCGCCTGACTGCTACGACTATAGAGAGCTATGGGCTGCGCCAACTCTATTTGCTATACGTTTATATTAATGTTTTCACTACAATTTGGGGGAGACGTAAAAAGCATGAGACGCATTTACATTAGAAAAAAAGTGGCATTATAGAAAAAAAAAGATTTTGCGTCTACATGTGAAGTGTACTAAGTTCTATTGCGAATAATCGTGACGCTACAGAACTCTGGTCCGGGCCCAGTTATTGTTGAAGTATTTCGTCCTAGACAAGAGTCTACCAAGCCGAGCAAACGTTGCTCAGTTTCTTAACATTGCGACGGAATCTATGCACCGTGTCAATTAAACCCTAAGTGACTTTCGAACAAATTGGCTATTTGGTAAGCTATACAGCATTGTATGCATGCCTTGTGTCTCGTCGATAAAGGAGCTACGCTAGTACGCCCCTGCCAAAGGTTGCGTTCACGGCAAATTACGGGAGCTTGATGTGAGCTTGGCTATGCATCGAATATATTCTTAAGGTTAATCCAGTTTGCATCATATATATGTAGTAACGCTTGTAGCGATTATTATCAGTAATACCACTGATTCTCCCTGGAAAATCCTTCAAACAATGTCAAGTTAATTTGTGCATTTGTTACCTTAATGTTGTTTGTCACAAATTGTTGTTTGGATGATTTGGTGTTAATATTATTATTCATTTATTAACACCCGGGCTGGGTAAGTGTGTTTATATTACATCACAGTTTTCCACACAACAATCGATCTAGCGTTTTGCCATACTAATGTCATAATTTGGTGTTAATATGTAGGGCACTTAAAGAATTGCTATTTTTCGCTAAAGAAATTTACGAGACAACAAAAAAATGCCACTGGACAGTAGGCGTCGAAGCTATGCGGTGATCAGTTAGCTGGCGTCTGTCGCTTTCAAAAAAAGCTACGTTAAAATTGTTTAGGCAATTAACCGTATAGCGCGTAACACGTTACCGGTGACAGAAATTGCAGGCCGGGCACAACCCCTGAAAGCAGTTGCTTGATAAATGACCAGCGTGACTCTACGATTAATGAGAAAAATATGTATGTATTGCAACCTACGCTAATTATCACTACTACCTGTGAGTGAGGTTTGAACGCCCCCTAGAAAAACCTCTAAAAAATAAAAAGTTGTAATAACTGTATTGTACTAATTCGTGTGGTAAAATAAATAGTACTACAAATAAAACATTTACTACAATTATTATAACTCTCAGGTGTGAGCATCCACTGCACTCAATTTGCTCAATAGTTAGAAGTCTTTGTGCTCAATAATTTTGAGGTATTAAAAAAACATTTTGAGATGTAGCGGTTGTGTGGCGTTTTAAATGAAATATATGCAGCCCTGATTTGTGGCACGTGTTCAAAAGATAGCTAGTAAATGTGAAATCTATTTTTTAGCCAAATTCAGCTCAAGGTCCGCTGATATTGCAGACATTTATTTAGTAGTCGCGTACTGCAACCTTATTCCTCATTAGGTTAATAACTGGTGTCTACTCAAGGTAGCGCAGACCAAGGCCAGAGGCCAGTTTTAATGATGTACAACGAATGATAGAGTTTTTCTCATAAAGGGAACCCAGATTCTACCCAGACCAAATATGAAAAACAGTGGTTTTCAGCGCTAGTATTAGATCTGCACATGCTGAAGCGGATAAGCAGGCTGAAATTGAAAAAATAAGCTCTTCTCTTCACAACGTTTTGGGATGTTTTGTTGTGTAGTAATAAGATAAAACAAATTTGCCGTTAAACATCCTTGAAGCACATGTCTGTTGTCCTGCTCATGCTGCTATCAAAATGTATATATATATATATATATATATATATATATATATCAAACTATTCACTGTATTGACTAGGTTAACTTGAAGAATAATAAGTTCTTCAATTAATTATTTGTCACTTTCAGTTTTGCTCTAAAAATACCCCGCACTGCTGCAAAGGCTTGACGTGTTGGCGACATATGTGTATCAGGCAGGTACATCACCGGCGTCGCCGACGCCGCTATGGCCAGAGGGCTTATGCGCGTAAACGGATAAATAAACATTGATTTGACGCATATATCCTTTTTTTTACTTCGCTAGGTATTCTTTCCTTACGCCCGTATAAAATATTAACTATAAGGAAGTAGACCGATAGGTGCTACTACGTTCGTCTTATTGTTCCCAATAGCTTACCAACGTGATGCCAAGCGATCGCCTGCAGTCACGCAACGAATTCATTCGATTGATACAGGGCAGTTCGTGCGGCGTGTCCTACGCGATTATCAGAAAATACCTTAGAAACCACTTAGAAACGTGTTAATTTCAGCAAGGCTATAATTTCCATTCAAACTGACGTGCGATAGCTGACGTCCGCTGTAGAAGGATTACGCATTGTGTCAATTTCTAATAAATGTATGTGTCACACCAAACTGTTATGTATAGTTCCACTAGAAGATATCTGGAACGTGGGACAACTTTTAGCAGTTGCACAACTGAGTTAGATTACTTATAAAATAACATAGCCTCTAGCCTCCCCCCCAACAATAAGCATACACACATACTTTATATATAATGGCCTCTCTCTAACGACCACTCTTAGCTCCGTAGCGAGGCCAGGGTACGCCGTTGGTGTACTTCACAGCATGCATTGTTTCACAACTGCACGATGGTGCCTAAAACCGGACGGCCTATCCATGTCATATCTATGGCATACGAATCCAATGATAAGTACGCATAACGCACTCAACGCAGATGTATGTGCTCAACGCTCAGTAGTTCCCTAATGAACGCATCTTTGTACAGAAATCTTTTGCAGAGCATATGCGACAGGGTTGGGATGAGCTACTATAGATGTTGCTTGAGGGAATCATTATGAAGGACTTTGCGTCGGACGTAGGACGCTTTTGAGGTTACTCCTTCCTCGTCATAACGTACTTGTATGGTTTGTAAATAAAGGGCTTTTTTAGATAGATATCGAGAATCAGTGTATTTGAGATGCTTTATCTTCAGTTGTAGGTGTCGTTTTATGTTTAAAACGTAAATAAAGTGCAGTAGGTTGGATTCGAAGCAGATTTTCTTTTTTTATAAATCTAGCTATGCACCGTGCAATGGAAGATGCTGATCGAAGCTCCGCGGAGTTTAGTTCGCAGTCGAGCAATGTGCAAACGGATGCCACGTTGATGGCACTTTAGGTGCTATATAGGCACATGCATTTTTGTGAGGAAGTGAGAACGTTGGGCCAACTTGACTTGCACGACATTTACCATATCACAGCTAAAACAAAGCCAGGAAATTGCGTTGGGACGGGGGTGAGCAGTTGAAATTGGTTTAATTGGTAAATCGGTCATGGGCCGTTAAGATCGTACAGACTTGGTACAATTCGATGTAATGCCAAAGTAATACCGAGCCTGGGGGGGGGGTGGGGAGGAATCCGAGTTTAGTGGGTTTGCAAGTCTCACACTAGTCACGCAGGCTGCTAGTGGCGCATGTGCATCATGCATTCCCGAAACCTCCCAGAACAAACAAAAAAATTAGTACAAACTAAAGCATTTTATCATTAGCTTTCATCAGAACAATAATAATAATAATATCCTGGTGCCGGGCCCTCCGTGATCAAGAAGACGGAGACCCCAGGAGAAGGCTTTGCCATTGCACTTCGGCAGGGCTGAGACCTGCCACTCTCCCAAACTGGGAAAGATGAGGCATGTAGTTTTTGGTTGTGGGGGTCTGCGTTCGCTCAACCCCCTCCTATTTCTTAGAATCGGCGCTTGCATCTGCGAGCCGTTTCAGTGCAAACTGTGTGGAGAGATGGTAGATTCCAGTGGCCTACACCCACTGAGTTGCCCAAAGAGCGCTGGTAGATCGTCCAGACATGCTGAACTAAACAGTGTGATTAAAAGGTCCCTTGGGAAAGTCGGTATACCATCTACACTCGAACCAAGAGATTTAGTGTCCACTGGCGAAGAAAGACCTGATGGGGTCTCTGGGAAGTCTCTAGCTTGGGATGCAACGGTTTCGTGCACAACCGCGGCTTCCTATTTACACCACAGCTCCGTTGAGCCGGGGCGGGTAGCAAAGCACGCGGACTCCAGAAAACGGGTTAATATGCTGGACTGGAAACAAGATATATTTTTGTGCCTATTGCCATGGAAACACTTAGACCAATTAGCAAGAGAACCGAAGCATTTCTTAAAGAATTCAGGAGGTCACAAGCGACCGAAGAGAGGGTTAATTCTTGAGGCAAGCGTTGTCTTTGGCCGTTTTGCACAGGGAACGCGGCATCTATTTTAGGCGCCATGGAGTGAACTAATTATTTAAAAAACATTGCAATACTACGCTCAGACCTCACAGCTATAACATTTTTTAACATGTAATAAATAATAATAATAATAATAATAATAATTAAAAGACCTCGCTTTATTTAATCAACATAGTATTAGGATCATCTCTATTCCTACGGGATCTCAGGGAACCTTTCGGCGGAGGGAAGGGACCCTTTGACTGACGCCGCGTTTCCCCGCTGAAGCTCGATCGATACTCGCTGCAGTAGGAACTCTCCAGAACGAGGATCCCTTGTGACTGCGTTTAATCATTGTCCAAGCTCCTTGAAAAATTGTGAGGTTCCTTCACCCATTGGTCCGTAAGTTTCTATGGCAATTGGCTGGACGATAAACTGCGGATTGAGTTATCTGTATTTCGCTAACTTGCGGTCCTCCGCAAGACAAGCAGAAGCACCAGCTTTCTGGCTTGTTCGAGCGACGTAGCTCTTGGCCAATGTACACGACACGGTAACGTCCCATACCAGTAGGCGACCTCTTTCCCAAGGGGTTAGAGTTTTGCCGTCCGGTCGTAACCCACTATTGGCTCTGAGGCCTAGTGGCTCTTTCACAGCCGGCACCTGTGCACTATGCAGTGCACGACAGACGACGTCGTTTATTGCATAGTGTCGTGGGTGGCGGCCGGCGCTGTATCGGCACGATAGAGCGTGTACCCCTGTTGTTACGGGGATCCGACACCGGTTGCAAAGATGAGCGGCGCAGACCGTCTCCCCCAGCCGCAGACCAGACACAATGCGGAATGTGTTATTGTCCAGCATCGTACCTAGTTGCGGCGAGGGGAGGGCCTGAAGCCACTTGCCACTCATCGGATCGAAGCAAGCTCGTAGTCTAGCCTTGTCAGCCGTGGTTTGCGCCTGAGACAGAAGATAGGCCTGTTTTCGCTCTACGACAATGCGGTCGAGGGACTCATGCGCTGGAGAAACCGGTAGAGCCTCCTACCGCGATTCAAATTCGTCCAGGCTCGTACGCAAAGCCCGTTCGATCATTTCCGATGTACCTTCCGGGCCTATGGTAACAATTAGATGTTTAAAATCTGTGGTCGAGCCCACGTAGCACGATAGGGCCAGATCTTTAGTTGTACGGACACCGAGACCACCTGCGCTGACTGGCAGCGTAGCTTGGGCCCATGCGTTGTCTCGTAAGCGCACATTGAGTAAGCATTCGAGTATTGTCCGGAAGAACGTGGAGCAGGTCATTTCTCTTGTACGAGGGAGGACATCGTAAAAAATAAATTAAACAAGGCGTGGAAAGGCTTTGCCGTAGAAGATACAGGGCTGGGTGTGCGTCTAGATGTCTAATAATAATAATGAGATCGCCATTTGCATCGAAGTCGGTAGTGAACAGCTGAGCAATAATAAACGTGACAGACTGCTAAAAGCTGTTTTCAAAACAGCAATTTGCAGGCAATGCATCATCAGAGATCGAGTCGCTTGAATAGGTAGTTGCTCAGTCAATATTCAGTAAATTTTACTGACTAAGTAAAATCCTTGAGAAGTCGACAAAGCAGTAGACGCTTATAAAATTACCTAACGCATAGATATATTTAATTGTGTCGAGTTAGTTGCATTACAACAAATAAAGCAAGCTTTGGAGACTTAAGGACACTACTATAACAGAGGGCTAGCGTTTTTTCCAGGGCTCAACAAGCTCACTGCATCAGCCTCAACTTTTAGTTTAATTATTAACACAAACACAAATGTTTGTAGAAGACTCCTATGGAAAATACGATATTTCGCAGGGCGACTGACTCATCCATGAACATGAAGATGCGTTCCTTAGAGCGTCAGGACTCAAAGGTGTTGAGTGCTTTTTACGACGGCCGGAGCAAAAGGTGCCTCGGAGTCTTCGGTTCAGGAATTCTCCGAGGTACTTTGCCGTATTAGCGATGCCGATTTTTTTGTTGTTGAAGTGTCAGTCAGAAATGGGGCACTTCCTCCGACCCACTACAGGAATTGCCTCGTCTTTTAGCGGGACTGAGGCAAGGTCCTCTTTCCGTATCCTCTGCACGATATCAATGAGTGCTGCGTTTGCGCGCTTCTCCAGCAAGTCCGGTAGCTGGGACTTAACCGTGAGGATGAGTTCGTCAGCGTAAGCAAAGTTCGTTTTGGGAAAAGTTTCCCCAGACGCAGCACGTCGTTGTAAAATATGTGTCATAGCGGGGGGGCAAGTATAAAATGGCGTGGCACTCCTGCAGTCACATTCAAGTTTGTTGTTTGAGGCTGGATCGTCTGTACATGTAAGTAGTCGAGAATGACTCTAAAAATATAAAACGAAGACTTTCCTGTAAAGAATACTGAGTATAATTCTCCACGAAAGGTTGTTAAGGGCGTTCTTGACGTTGATAAAAAGTAGCTAGAAGGATATTGCATTTCCTAGGCGGAAACCTGCGGAGGAGCTCGGTCTTTGATTGAATCCGCCAAGTGGCGCTGATATTCAGCGCTCTCCCGAAGTCTGTATTGAGAGTCGAATAGAAGACCGTTCTCCTTCGAAGGCTTGCCCCCATTAGGCTCAAAAGCTTTTACCTGGATGCCAAGCATGATAAATGGCTGTTGGAGATATGGGGGGGTCCCGAGGGTCCTCGAGGACTGAGCGCTGGCCCCTCCTGTGTCGGTCTCCAGGCTCCATGGAGCACTCATTGGATTTTTTTGCGGTGGCAGATTGGCCCCCGAAACAGCATGGGACTAAGTCACGGTATGAAGGTAACGTTGTGAGGGCGCGAGTACCGGCGATTCGAAGATTGGGCAAACAGCCTTGTTAACCGCGTGCCCCTCGACGTAGCAATTGAGGCAGGCGGGTGTGGTTCTGCACCCTTCGGCCCGATGTATAACCTCTTGCATGACATGTTAGTTTATAACCACATTTTTATTACAGCAAACCGGTGTCGCCCAGGGAACTCTATAAGTCCGTTTCTATTCATCCTATATTTGGCAGGTCTGACGTAAGTTCTACGAAAAGTAAAAGCATCACATGCATTCTATGCTGATGACCTGGTCGTTCTCGCAAAATCCCGAAATCACTTACAGTTTTATCTTAGCGAATCGGCTGCGAATAGACTGACAATAAATATAAACAAGACAAAAGTCCTACGTTTCAGTCGCGGAGGAGATATACTAACGCAGATCGCCGTATAAAGTTAAACGGCGCCGCTGTAGAGCTAGTAAGTTGCTTCCCATGCTTGGGATTGACGTTAACTTCAAGACTCTCGTTTGGAAGGCACATAGAAGAAAAAAGAACGAAGCAACTATTCTTCATCTTGGAGGCAGCTATAATGCTTCTTGGAGAACTTCGTGACACTAACCTAAAAATTGCCGTCAATATTTTTAAAATAAAATTGCACCAATAGTTCGATATTGCTTACAAGTGATTGCGCCTCACCTTAAGCTGGCAGACCTCAAAAACGTCGACCGAGATAAGAGCTGCTTTATACAACGTGCACTTGGACTACCTAGGAATGCATCGGCGACACTAGCGTTAGAACTATGTCGAGAGAGAACCTTTACGGGGGACCTCAGATCTGACAGAATACCATTTAGTGCAGATGCCTTAGACCGATACCTAGTGTTTAGATAAGAAAGAAATATTAATTTTGTAATGCAGAACTATACAGAGGGACCAGCGTTCTCCACAGATAAGTGGAAAAAGGCTCTACAAACAAATCGGACCCTGTTGTGTAGGATAACCTGTAGGATCACCATTACATATGTCTTAAAGGAGCGTGTTATGAATTTGACGAATGTGTGTGCAATTTTTGTGGAGAATGTAACATCAACCGCTACTACTTAACACGATGCGCGTCAATCGACGCAAAATCGCTGCAGGAACGTATGAATTACCTGCTTAGTTTCAACAGTGAATTATAAGACATGGAAATTATTTGTAACTACTAATTGATATGGTGAATAAACGAAATTATATTGAGGTTCCAAAACACAACTGACACAAAACCACATTTAATAAAGCCAGTGCAAATCGCGGCTTCTTCCAGCAATTGCAAATAAAAAGGTAAACCAGCAAGGGTGGATACAAACAGTTGCAGCTGTACTAGGTAGTTGCAAAGCCAGCACCGGCCCTAGAATTAAAAACATTTTTTTATGGAGGTTGTTTTTAATTCTAGACTATCCACCGTCCCCTACGGGCTTGGAACTTAACCTGAGGTATATCTTCAATGCACCGATGACCGGACATGTTAAGATATAGGGTTTCCCCAACAGTCCTTGTGGCAGCATGGCCGCTGACTCAAGGACTGTTGGGGCACCGGCCCTAGCGACAAGGCAGGAACTACGACATTCAGAACGTCCAATTTCGGCAAGAGGACGGGAAAAGGAGAGATTATTAAATTGGCCCGGCAACCCGGATGGCGTAGCAACATATCAAAAAGACGTTCCATTGGTCGAAGCCGGGCACAGCTACGCCCGTGAAACTACCGGAGGGTGATGATAATCATCTCCAGCCAAAACTGCGACAAAGACTGCCGCCAGTAGGCGCGTGTCGACACGTCGAAGGAAATCTATAAATACAAACGCAACGTTATCCACGTTTGCCAATCAAAGTAAGGAAAAGAAGTGGCCGGTGGGGGTGCAAGCGGGGAAAAAAATCCCAATCAATAAATAAATATATACCGAGCCGAAGAAGAAAAACACAGCTTGCTAAGTTTCCCTAAGTGAAAAGCTTGCTAAGGTTCCTTAAGTGAAAACAAAACCAATCTCTATCTCAATCTCGATCCAATGAGAACTTCAAGGCGACAAAATACAACTCCTCATGCGGTGGGAACGCCGCCAGAGCAATCAGTCTTGATTTTACGCAGGTATATATTGATAATACGGCACTGACATCATCAAGATGAAGTTCGGCCGAACTGAGTAGGAGCTTCATGGGAGAATTTCTACCACATTCTTTAAACGTGCTGCGACAGCCCATTAGGAAGCGTCAGAAAATGAACACGTTCGTGTCTATAGTTTCGGAAAACGGTCAAGGATTGATAATTTTAGGTGATTTATATGCACAACTCTCACCTATGTTATCCCACGCAGTGCTAGCGGCGGTGCTTCAGTACCTAGAAAACAACGCTACTAGGGCACACGGGTTCACCGATGTGTCACAAATAGAAGAAAACACAAGCAGTTTAAGGAATTACCTATATTTGTAGAAAGCAAACACGAATTGTAAACTCTGCATACATGCGCTGCAGCCACACTAGCATATTCTAGCATACAACATGGTGTGTGGCCTAGTATGGAGCATTGCGAGACCCCTGCAATCATATTAAGGGTCGTATGCAGCGTAAAGTAGGTACAACGCAAACACAGATCACTCATTTCACACAAGCGGAGGAAGCTACAGCAACAATAACACCACTACAGCACGCACAAGAAAAAGAGCGTGCATTTTCTGCGAAGAGCGCCACTTAAGCTACTAGTGCGCCAAATCCATGTCAACAAATGTAATATGAGGAAAAGTCTGAGCGGCAGTGACTTGCGTGCCATAGGCAAAATAATTTCGTCAAGCGGTGGTGTTAGAACAACAATATCAACTGCAATCAATGCAATAACAAGTAAAACATAATGATGTGCATTTACAATCATGTTCTCTAGACACACTCTGAACATGCACTTTAGACTTCCAGAACACTTAAGACGTTTGGCTGGTAGTGTGCGACACCTACAGACTAAAAACTAGTCGTTTACCCTTCCCGTCACCGGCAGGGAACTGCCTACGCAACTATTTTAAACATTTGGAGGGATGAGCGTCTATTCATGGCTAGCGTTTTTCCAGGAGGCCTGGAGCGGATACGGCAGTTATTTGCCATGGACTTAGTCGTAAGTATGTTAAACTAATCTTTGACGCATTTTGCCACTGGGGCAGGTATTCCCGCAGTGATTTGCAGATGCCGGATAGATTTGCGCCCGCGCGTGTTCTGTGCTGTTTATGCCATAAACGTGCCAATTGCCGCGGAGCTCCGCCCGTGTTAGGAACCTCAAACTCGTGTATTCTGGAGTGGGTTTATGTTCATCGCAATAGTGGGCGCAGGCGATGTTGGGAATTCCCTTATTTTCCACAGGTAGAACTAGAAGTACCTGTGACCCATCAGAACATGGGTGGTGTGGAAGTTTTGTTTTCTCGGGGCCGATTTATCAAGCTGTTAATGTTTCCTATAAGTTTACGGAGAGGGCTGCTTGGAACACCCTTCTCCAGGCCGTCTTACCCATCTTGCCATAGGGGAGGGCCAGATCGGAGCCCCATGAAGGGTGACTGATTTAGCCACACACGGGCTGATGCATAGCTGAATTTGGAGACATTAAAATTCCCTTTAGGCCCGTAGGAGAAGGCGATGCGTCTGGATTCCTCGTGGAAGGGTAAAGGTTGGCCGTCCATCAATATTAAGTATGACAAGACAGAGATTTGGTGGCCGCATGAGAGCCGCTTCAAGGAGTTTCTGATCCGATCAGCCTTCTTGAGCCTTATTCACTTTTGAACCTATTGATAAGGTTCTCCGTCGTGCGGATACGTGACTTGTACTTATACAGTGGCAGTGCAGACGCAGGGCTTTGTTTTGGGTACAGTTCTTTAAAACTTGGCCTACGACAACATCTTGCGACTCCTCCCACCTGACGGCTTGAGGTGCTTACCTACCGGGACGATCCTTCCTCACTTGTGATACTTCTTTACGCGAAGCGGTTGGAACGACAGCTAACACAGGTCTGACCCTGGTTCACAGATGTATAGCACCTTAATCCCACCTCCTCGATCCGGCAGAGCGTCTGAGGGGCGTCACCGTTTGCCGGTCTCTATATCCGAAGCCGTCGCGCTGTACGCGTCTTCAGCCTGAGCTGACCTATCCCTCCGCACAACGCGATGCTACTGCGTCTTGCGTTCTGTGCAGCGGATGTTGGCGTTGCGCGTCTGCCGGTCATACAGAAAGGCGAGCATGGAGACTGTGAATGTACTGGCGGGACTTCGTCTAGGCTCGGACGGCTACCCTGGCGTCGTGGGTGCGGGATGGACCGCTTATGGCAAACCTTAACTTATTTTATACCGCCCTGGGCCAAGAATCGTTAACCAACCAAGCTACGCAGGTATTCATCGGTCTCGGCTAGCTCCAGATATATATGACACAGATTGGAACATCAACGGACATCTTTGTCTTCTACGCCGTCGTATACGACGTGGACGACGTCGGGTATACAATTTTCACCTGCTCGGCCCTTAGCTTATCACCGGTCATCGTTATTTGCTCTTGCAGGTCGCCCAGCCCTCAGGAAATGAGTCGAAACGCACTCTCCCGGGTTTGGGGGCCATAATTAGGTAGAGTGCGAGGCTCTCCTTCGGCCTTGAAGTTATGCTAACGCAATTTCTACCTCAACTCCCCATACCTCTCAGATCAAGAAAGTGGCTTCGGTGGCTTTCGGAGTAGGGATGGAGCTAACCTTGTGGCAAAGAAACACAGGCGCCGCAACACGGACACGATTCTGCTCCTTTTGAGGAGGTGCCCCAGCTATCACCTATAGCGGTATTGTCGTTGTTCGAACGCCGAGGCGAGCGGTCGTGTTCTTGGAGGTTCCAGCCTTAGAGTGGTGTTCTCGGTGTACAAGCATACAGGTTGTTGCCCTTTACAAGTGAACCAGGAAAACTGTCTGAAGATTGTGTATCAAACTGAAGGCCAAAATCGTTTCGTTGGAAAACGATTTTGGAAAATTAATAGATTTTTGCACTAGCAAATTGAAGGTATGCTCATTGCCAAAACCGTTGATCGAAAAGCCGGACGAGACTATAGCAGGGCTTATAGGGCTGTTTATATGAAAATAGCTCCCTTAGTGCGGGCAGCTAACTTTGAATGCCTACCCCTGGAATTCATACAGAATACTGTAAGAGCCATGGCTCCGACCGGTGTTCACTTCGGTGAGGTGGGTGCTCAAATGGCGGCACGACCAATTGGCCGAAGAGCCTGCAAATGGCTTGGAATAAAAATGACAACTCTGAAAGTAGGGGCAAGGTCCACAAAGAAACAGGAAAGGCAAGAAGAATATCCACCGCAATTTGTAGATCAGAAACAGATGCCATATATACATGTAACGAGGCTAGCTCAGAAAGGTAATCATTGGGAGTCGGGAAATGGATATATACACAGGGAGGGATACTACTGGGGAAGAACACAACAAATGATTGGATGGGGAAACATAGAATTAGGACATTGAATAAAGAACGACGGGTTAAAAAGATACAATGGGAAAAAGCCAATGGGAGCAAAAACAAAATGGGACAGAAGGGTGGAATATGCGGCAAGACAGATAGGACTCAGTAGTAAACAATGGACAGACACTGCTATGTCCAGTGGACAAATTAAAAGTTAAGTAAAGACAGCATACACACAGAAGTAGCGGGCAGCACTTATGCATTTTTTTTGAGGGGGTTGAGGGTTTAAAATACATTTACGTACGACTGAGCAAAAGCATACAGGAATTGGCTGTCCTCAGAACATGCTCACACTCAGACAGTGTGGGACTCTGCCACCAAACAGCAAGTCTCACCACCAAGCCTTGGCGCTTTGCAAGAGTCGAGCCGTAGACTTAAGGCAATACCAACTAAAACCCTATATCTATGCACGACAGTGCCTACATATATGTATCCGCCTTAAGATGACCCTACGGCCTGCGGGATCCTTGACAGAAAAGAGTAACTACGCACTGGCGGTGGGCAAGTCTCGGAAGCTTTAAATCATTGTGTCCTGCTTGTCGAGTCGCGTGGTGCAAGCGACTCTCTTATGCTTTCCACTAGTCTTCTTCCTCCGACATCTTCCTTGGCCTTCATAATACGTTGAATAGGCATTACAGCCGCGTCACAGTTGTTGACCGACGTGAGCATGTGTGCGACTAGCTCTCTTAGAGTGTGCTTCCTCATCTCAAAATCGTATGCTCCGGAGAGTCCACCTCGTCGCAATACAAACGTTGCGTTGCGTCAACCTTTTCTAGTCGGTTTAGATGCACTTGGAAATCGCCATGACCCTTGAAAACCTGGGTCAAATGGTAAGTAAGACGACCCCCAGGACGATTCATCCATCGGCGGATGTTCGGAATATATAAGGTTCTATATATAAAGAATATAAGGTTCCTCACAGGCGCTCCTGGTTGTCCGTCCGGTGTACTGTCCCACTCCTCCTGCCACCGGTCGAGTGTTACCTCGCGTTTTTGTTCGAGTTCCTTAGCTGGGTCATTTCAAAGGCGCCGACGTTTGGCTGCCTTTAGGTCCCAGGGCACTGTCTCTGCCAGTACAAGCGAGGCCGCCGTACTGATGATGCGATACCCCCGGATGATGCGAAGGGCGCCGATTCGCTAAACCTTCCTCAAGAGCTTCGTCGTAGCGTATGTGTCCATTGTAGGCGACATCCAGACTGGCGAGCCAAAAAGAATGATGGACTCAGACACGGACGTCATTAGCCGCCTTTTGCGCCTTTGCGGCCGCTATCCTCACATGAGGGGTTCCCCGCAGTCCCCGGTCCAGATGTATACCCAGGTATCTTGCCGTAACCTTTAGCTCAATGTTTTCGCCGGACAGCGTAAGCTTTAAAGGGCAGCATTTTTTTTTCCCGATAAGTAGAATCGCCTCACTCTTCTGGGGGGCGAGTGTCGGCACCTCTCATCCATCTATCGATATCCGCTAGCATATAGTGACGTATGTCTATGCAGAAAGCTAGTTTAAAGGAAGTGTACGGGAATATGAAATCGGAAAGGGGTGGAGTAGCACGGTTATATGATAATACATCATTTAAATCAATCAATCAATCAATTTCGTTTATTCACCTTTGTAGGTAGCAGTCAAATATTTAGTCAAACAAAATCAATGTACTTTTTTTTTTTTATGGAGGAGGGTTAAATCTTTTTACGTACTATTGCTACGAGTAGAAAATGAGAAGATCCCACTTTCCATTCGAGCAGTGTGGGACTCGACCCCAGCGGATGGGAAATCAATGTACTTATACAAGGTTAACAACACAAGACTAGAGTCATTTCAGGAATAAAAACATTTCAGCCAAGTCAGCTTGCCAGGCTTCCCAGCGATTGTACTAGGGGGCAGTTAGCCGCGTGGTATTTATCACAAAAACTCCCACATCTAGAGCATTTGCAACTATCGCAAGGATTATGGAAACCCCGCTCCGCACAGAGCTGGTGGTGAAAACCATGAATGGCAAATCGGGTCACAACATGTCTGTTTAGCCTATGCGTTCCTTTCCACCCACTATTCCTCATTGCCCCCGTGTTAAGGAACTCTACGTCAATGTCCGCCACTTTGTCCTCCCAATCCCTGCGGTTTACAAGAAAGGCCTTCGTCACGGGTAGATTGAAGCGACGTTGCAGGTTCTCAGAGAGCAGCGGCGTGTCCGCGAGGAGGTATACGTAGCGGTTCCGAGCCGTCAGATGTAGACTCAGAGCTCGTTTAAGGAAGGAGGCCTTGACGCGGTTTAATTGTTCGAGGTTCTCTGCCGTGAGGTGGTCCCAGGTGACTCTCACCCGATCGGAGCTATCTTGAGTTCGAACAGTCTGAGTGCCGTTTTCAGCGATCTGTCTGTTCGGAGATTTGATCGCCCATGCAGCCGCCAGTGCCTTCCTGCACCTCTCAGATATGTGCGCGGAGAAACAAGTACCGGTGACAGAGAAAATCACCCCTAAGTATGGGAAGCTGTTGACATACTTAAGCGGCGTTCTGTTGAGGCGTAGCGTGTCCTCGGCTGCTATCCTTCCTCCTCTTCTGAACTTCATGGCCACGGTTTTGGAAGGGTTAATTGTCAGGCCTAAATCGGTGACCGCTTTGTGAAGACGGGCAAGAAGTGCTCGTTGCACCTGAAATCTACTAGGCCCGTAAAGTACTAGATCGTCCGCGTACAAAATGACCTCGACCAGGTTTCTGGGTCCCTTTATATGACTCGGGAGGTCTTTTAGGAGTACGGAGAATAGGAGTGGGCTTAGGTTATCGCCCTGCGCCAGACCTCAGCCAGTGTGCGCAAAGCTTTCTCTCGAGGGGCCGAGTCAAAGGCCGCCTTGAAATCCAAGAATACCGCATATAGCGGGTTACGTGGCTTAGCCAGTGCTGCCTTGATATCTGCCAGCAGAATCGTACACGCTGTTTCTGTAGATCGCTCTCTCTGAAACCCATGTTGTTCCTTTGGTATGGCATGAACACTTTCAAGAAAGTTGTCTAGTCTCCTCGTTAGGAGGGCAGAGAGTAGCTTATAACAAACGCTCTTCTTCGCAATGCCTCGCCATGACGAGAGGGCTGTCGGGTCGCCCTTGCCTTTGGGGATTACGAGTAGGGTGACGGTCTCTCCATTGAGTTGGAAGCGCAAGCATTCGTTGAATAGGGCTGTCCAGCACGGTGCCAACACAAAGCCGTTCTTTAGGTGCTCGTTGCAGACATTGTCGGGATCGGCCGCTTTTTTGTTTCGTAAGCTATCCAGGCCCTGCATTAGCTCTCGGACTGTAAACTTCCTCTCAACATATATGATAATACAAGAGGCAGCGAGCTGCTAGCGAATGCGATAGCCGGTATGACACGAAGGTGCAGCGAAACTGCTACGAGGAATTAGAAACAACGGTGTGTCGGATATGCGGTAAAAGAGAGGAAACGGTAGATCATCTGGTTAGGGAGTATGAACAATTTGGAGGGACTGAAGATTTAGAATTAGGAGATAGGCTAGGATTAGATAAGGATGTAGAAAAGGTACAGGTAGAAATTACAAAGCCGAGGCTATTCCGATAGAAAATACTCAACATCCTGATATGAATGGGTGATATGTGTAAACACACTTATCAAGCGCAATAAACCAATCAATCAAGCAGCGTACGTTGCAGACGTGCCCAAAAACGCAGGGTGTCCCACTAGTGATTGGCACTGTGATCCATTCCGTGCGAGCGCACGAGAATCACCCCAGCTATGCTCCCATTGAGACCAGAATCTTGCAGGCTTCGGGAAGGACCGTATTGCCGTTAACCTCTTATGATGCCCTTATTAGAGGGATCACACGTCGCTTGGCGTACAGCATTTTTTATTTTAGCGTCTGCTTCCGAAGGCCCTTATCTTTAACGGGCGTGCCATCATTGAGAAAGCTTAGCGCAACCAAAGTGTTAGCCCTTGATTTACCATCATCCCCTTTATGCTGATAAGTAGTTGTCTTTGCGTCCTACCACAATCAACAGAGGACTTTCCTCTAGGATACTAGCCCAAAGCGTCTCACATTCGTTGAGAGCCTAATGGCTTATCCCGCAAGCTTTAAGAAAGAAGATTTTTAAAATTCTTTTTAGTCTCGCACTGCCTAATTGCTGGTCATTTCTGCCTGGCCCTATAGCTTCGAGAGCGCGCGGCTGCCTCTCCTGCTTCTTGGTGTCTAGGGCTGGTTAAACGGACACACTTATTTCGGTTTGCAAGCTAATTTCCGCGCATGGAAGGTTTGTTTTTCTATTAATAGCAGCCATGAGCTTTCCAGAGTCTTCGCGACTTTATCTATATTCTTTTGATCGACGGTGTTAGAAGATCAGCTGGTACGGTTTGAGTAGACTTCTGGCTGCAAGATGCGACACCGCATAGGCTGACGAAGGTGTTCTTTTGTATCGGCCGCAAGGTAAGACTGAAAGGCTCGTAATGCATAGCTAACACCGCTCATCTAGGACTCGGCTAGCAAGAAAATATTGTACGAGTTTCAATAGGGGACCCATCTATTGGGCTTAGTTAGTGTAGCTTTACTGCATATTATCACAACGGAACATAAAGACAACAACGTGTCCGTTCGCACGTCCCAGCCAAGAAATATTGTGTTGCTGTGTTGATTTGTGAGTGAAAGAACAATTGTACTTACAACGGCCCATTTTCTTGAAATGTTGCTTTATTTGTACCCGAAAGATTGAATACGACTGCGCCAGTTGCAAACATGTGTGCTATCTACGGACCTCACACTGTGTGTGATCGAACCAAAAAACGAGTTTGATCGCGTTTGCAGTGGGGATCTTGACGTTGCTGACCAGCCACGAATCTTGACGTAGCAGATCAGCCACACGAACTGCTTCCATGTAGGACACGCAGGAAATAGCTTCTCTCGTAGATTGTGATATAAACATTTAGCATTCTACAGTTACACTAATAGTGTCTTTGAACTTAATTAAGTCAAGTCAAAAGCACCTTTATTCAAGGGTCATATATGCCTAAGTATACATTGTTTTTAACAAAATATTTAACCTCTGAATATAATTTGAACATACATCAGGTCTGTCGACTTCGCAGACTTCGTGGAACTCTCCACGAGAATGTGTTGTTTATCTTCACTGAGCGCGCAACTTCCAGTGATCTAACATTCACACCACTTCGCAGTACATTATTTATATGTTTAAACATGGTCTGGTCAGTCCCGAGACAACACAATTATTTATACAGCGATAGATCACCTCGTGCGTGTATTGTACGTATTGGCACAAGAGATACGCTTTCACGAGGAATATTACATCTTTTCGATATCCGTCTGATAAATTTGGCCTGTACCCTCTCAATGGCATTTATATCTTTTGCCAAATAAGGAGCCCAAACCTGGCTGCAGTAGAGGAATTTGAGTAATACTAGACTTCTGTACAAAGTCACATAGAAATCAGGATTTTTTAAAATGAAGCATCTAAATATGGTATTACATAGTTGTGAAGCAGAAGCAACGGTGGCAGTAATATGTTGAGAGGAGTCTAATTTGGGGGTTACAATCACACCAAGATCACGAAAAGATTTAACTACTGGTATTGCATCGTTAGCGAGTGTATACAGTGGCGAACTGCCATCTGACGACACCACGGCACATTTAGGCACAGATATTTGCATCCTATTCTCACAACATCAGATTTCAATATTATTAATTGCTAGTTGAATAATACTTGTGGAATTGTCGACTGCTGAGTATATTTTTAAATCGTCCGCGAATAAGAGATAAGTGACACCTTCTGGAATCACTGTTGGGAGATCGAGGGCGTATATTCTGAAGAGCAGGGGCTCAATGCACGATCGCTGCGGCACCCCTGAGGTGCAGGGGAGGGGGTCACACTCTACATGACCAACTTTGACGGTAAAATTTCGCCCAGTAAGGTATGCTGACACCCATCGACAAGTTGTGGAGTCAAGGTCAATACTTTCTAATTTTTGTAACATAAGTGTGTGATTCACTTTATCAAATGCCTTTGAAAAATCAAAATATATGCAATGAAATGTTCTACGATTATTTATGTGTAGACTCCATCGTGGACCATGGATATAAGTTGTGTCCCTGTAGAACGCCCCCTGGCAAAGCCATGCTGATTGGCGTCAACCAATTTGTTACGCACTAAACAATTTTCAATAAAATCAACGATTAACTTCTCCATTAAAATACACGCAATGGACAGTTGAGCCACCGTAGCTACGTGACATATGATAACGCTTTGGCGTCGCAAAGAATAAGCGTTCGTGCTATGAAAAACATGCTGTGTACCTGGTAGACTTGAACAGAGGTGAGCGATTATGAGCTTTGGTAGAGCCAGGACACATTCAATAATGAAAAGCATTACTAATTGCTTGATCGTTTGAAGCAGGCCGTCGGCGAAAAGCGGCCCAAGCTAAGCAATCGCAAAGGCGTCGTCCGCCTACAAATATTTGTAGCGACTTGCCGCAAGCAGTTGGACTTAACGGGGGACGTTTAACCACACTCACAGTATACTTTGCTCTTTACTTCTGTTTTGCTTACTTACAAATTTATAAGCTACAGAGATCATTGTTGAGGATTTCAAAAATCGTATTATTCAGTTGTGCATTAAGGAACGACAAACTTTAAAAGGGTTAATGTAATACACACACATATATATATATATATATATATATATATATATATATATATATATACATGACTGAATATGCTGTAAAAAACTGGAGGACTTTCTAAAGGGCTGACTATATACTATATCGTTTTCGTTGAGAAGCTTTGTCATTCTCTAAAGACACATAATCATACTCATTGCGTGTCAGAAACAAGCCGGGATACTGTGTAGAGCATCTTTTGAAAATTGCTAGAGGAGGCAATACTAATAACTCTATGTTTGTTTAGTGAACTGTTTGTGGTAGATATTCGTTAGGCAATGCGATTGAAACTGCTTATTGCGTTCTGCCTGAAAGGCAAGAGATCAGACTTGTAAAAAAAACTTATGTCGCACTATAGTGTCTCCCTAGCACATAAGTTATTGCTTACTGCAGTATGAAGGTGATTTTAGTATTCACCTTTTTAACCATGTATACACGTCATATGGTATTCTTTCCACATATTTGGAGTTATAATAAAAAGCACGCAGAATGCATTTATGGCAAGACGGCTAAGGCAATCCGGTTTCCAGTAATAAGAACATTATGAATTCCTTTAATTTTTTTTGAGCGATTATTTATAGCTGGTGTGTATTCACTTAGTGATGCAGAAATTCATTTACGGGGAACAGCGAGGTGTGAGTAACCCATGCGTATGCGCATAACGCGTAATATGCCGTTAAAAGCGATTTTAAACATTATCGAACTGGCAAATAAGGACAATATTTGTAATTCGTGGATTTCTTTCGAAGCCTAAAGCCATTTAGCTTCAGTTGATGCACTTGAATCTCAAGTAAAAGGTGACGCCGTTAAGATCTATAACATCATCATCATCAATGTAATATTCAGCGATGGTTACCGCATGTTGTCCGCCAGAAGCGTATCGGAATTGCCTAATAGGTGGTCTAGTTGTTGTTGTTCTTATTGTCATGTTTATATTAAGACCTTTGCTTGTTTGCGTTAGTGGCACGCGTGCATATGAACTTATATATATATATATATATATATATATATATATATATATAAGATAGTATTCAGATATAAACGACGGTTATGCTGTGGTGAACTTATAGAAGTGTTTAGCTAGCGGCTGGCTCAGTAGCTGGGCTGTATCGTTTCACCTCGTCGTGACGGATACGTAATCAATCGGAAGCCTCGGCCGGCCCATATTCGTAGAGTGGCGTAGAGTTCGGGACGCCAACTTCAACCAGAACGATGCGCTTTAGTTGGACGCTGACAGTGGCGGTCGTCGTAGTCACGCTCGTAGCCTTCTCGATGGTTGCGCACGCGTTCACGAAGGTCCGTCATGCACACGACCATAAACCGGGCTGTCGCACCCTCAAACAGGTAAGTGAAGCGGCTCTCATAGACGGCGTCTAGAGACGGCTTTCCCAATCGTTCGCTCTCTCACCCACAGGCTGTTCTCCCTCTTACCCGCCGGGTAGCGTTGCGCTTTGCCTGCAACGCCAGCTGATCAAGTCGTAATGCCACAACGTGACCCCACAATGTAGAGAAACATTTTGAGAGAGAAACGGAATAATATATGTATATATACTCGTATATATATATATATATATATATATATGTATATATATATATATATATATATATATATATATATATATATATATATATATATATGTATATATATATATATATATATATATATATATATATATATATATATATATATATATATATATATATATATATATATACAGGGTATTACAGGAATATTTGATGGAATTGTAGAGCTCGTTAAGGCAAATATTTTTTCCAATCGAACATGGTCTCTAAGAGGCCCTGTTTCGGAATGAGAGTTAAATTACTACAATTTGTGACATTGGTGTTTTTGCCCGACATAGGAGCATAGAATGTGCTGTTGCGAGACATCCAGGTTTCCTATACAGAAGCTAAAATGAAGTAATTTTATTAACCTTCACGCCCAATACCTCAAAATCATTACCTTACGACCACTTACAGCGCTATAAACTAACATATTCAGGCAAATGCGCATGACGATTATTGATTTCATGACGATTATTTTGGTACCAAACTTGTGGCAATGCGAGCTGTGGTTGCGGAGTAATTACGATTTTTTGGTGGGATGTCCAGATTGAGTGCATGTAAAATGACTGTGTGGCGACGTTCACTACCGCCGACGTGTCGCGCAACAGCCGCAGCGCGTCATTTTACATGCACTTAATCTGGACATTCCACCAACAAATCGTAATTACTCCGCAACCACAGCTCGCATTGTCATAAGTTTGGTACCAAAATAATCGTCATGAAATTGCGCAAGTGGTCGTAAGGTAATGATTTTGAGGTATTGAGCGTGAAGGTTAATAAAATAACTTCATTTTGGCGAATTCTCTTCTAGGCGACTATGTAGCATCTTCTGACCGGCCTTATGAGTTCTTCGAAAGAAGCAGAATTTCGACGAACACGGCGGTGTGTTTAGTTTCTGTATAGGAGGTTGTCTCGCAACAGCACATTCTATGCTCCTATGTCGGGCAAAAACACCAATGTCACAAATTGTAGTAATTTAACTCTCATTCCGAAACAGGGCCTCTTAGAGACCATGTTCCATTGGAAAAAATATTTGCCTTAACGAGCTCTACAATTCGATCAATTCGATATATCGTTGATCAAATATTCCTGTAATATCATGTATATATATAAATATATATATATATATATATATATATATATAAATATATATATATATATAAATATATATATATATATATATATATATATATATATATATATATATATATATATATATATATATTATTAATACGCTTTATTGAAGGAAATGTTTAGTCTGTTAACATCAAATTTCCATGGAGTTGGCGGGTTACTCTCCAAGGGAACATATGGTTAAGTGTTTGCTTTGTCGCTACAAACTTTGGAAGAATGTTCTTCTCACGACGCGTCGTCGTATGAATGATATTGAACATCTTTAACATCAGATCGGTATGATTTTTCTCAATATTTGCGAGGGTATCACAGTCAATCTTCCGCAGCCTTTCTAATATGTTGGGAATCTGGACGTCATCGCTTGGAATTCCACACTTGTATGCAATCTTTCGTCGGTATTTGCTGCATAACTTGTCTAGGAGTCGCTGATCTTTTTTCAGACATGGATTCCAGACTGGGGCTGCATATGTTATGATCGGCAGTACGTACACCTCAAATAGTTTTGAGTATATATGTGGATCTCTAAGTATGAATGAGCGTGTAATCCAGTTCGCTCTCTGTGTTGCTCTTAAAACAATGTCTGTTATGTGTTCGGTGTACTTCATATTAATTGATGTCATTACACCAAGGTCTCTAATCAGTTTTTTCGAGGCAAGAGAATGGCCACCGATTGTGTAACTGTTCTCTGCATTTCCGTGACCAAAATGAAGTACAACGCACTTTGTCACGGATAGTTTCAGATCTAGCGAAACGGACCACTTATAGAAATTGTTTATCGTATCTTGCAGTTTTTTGCAGTCCTCGGCCGAGTTCGCTTTTCCGTATATTTTAACGTCATCCGCATAGATCTTATATTGCACGTTTTCGGGAATAATACTCTTTAGCGAATTGATGTAGAGAATAAACATTAGTGGCCCAAGAATGGTACCTTGGGGGCAACCAGAAGTGGCATAAGCCTTCTCTGACAGTGTATCATGAACACGTACATGGAAGGTCCGTTCACGTAGGAAATCATTTACCCATGCAACTATTTTGGTGCCTACTCCAAATTTAGGTAGTAACTCCAGTAGTTTACTATGTGTTACAGTTTCAAAAGCAGACTTAAAACCAAAGTATATAACGTCAAAACGCCTTGATGCCCAGTCAAACTGCCTCTCCAACAGTTGAAGTGTGCAGCTTCTACCAGGACGATAAGCAAATTGTTCTTTAGTGATCAGTCCTTGCTTGTCGGCGTTTTGATATATAGCCATGGAAATTACACTTTCTAACAGTTTACAAGCTATAACAGTGAGCGAGATCGGTCGCTTATTCTTGGGGTCTGACTTATTTCCCCGCTTGTGTACAGGGCTAACAATCGCCGTTCTAAAAATCTCTGGTACAATCGAATCTTCCAGCGATCGACGAAATATCAAGCTTAAGGGCTGGCATATCGAGATTCCAAGCTGTTTGTACACGATTGACGGCACCCCATCAGGGGTATCGCTTGTCTTAGATTTCAGGCTTCTTAGGTGCTTCAGCAGGTTTTTGGATGTGACGTCAACATCATTCACGACCACTAAGTCGTCGTAACCACCAGGAGCATGCGTAACTCCAGAATCTCGCAGACGTAGCTCATCATTCGATGGATAGGTTTGTGCGAATATGTTTTTAATTAACTCTGCTTTTTCATAATCATCAGAAGCTAGTGAACCATCGGGTCGCATAATTGACGCCAGATAGTCACGAACTGAGATTCGTTTGCGGACGTATCTGTGGATTGAGTTTACATCGCTGTTTCAAATAACAGCGTGCTTCTCTAGAGTTCTTTGTCGGATGCATGCTTTGTTGAGCTTTTTCTGAAGCTGGCCAATGTTGTGCTCATTAACCTCGCGATCAAGAGCTGTTTGAAGAGCACGCACATGTCTGTCAATTGACGATGTACGGCAGGTTCGCTGTGGCACATGGAGTTGGATAAGAAAGTGCATATATACCATTAGTTGTCTAGTACTTTTTCACATGTGGCGGGGTGGTCTAGGTAGTCCCCTAGTGCGCTCGTCATGGTTGTCATCTACCGGGGTGTCGCCGGCTCGATCCCTGTTGTTGATCGAATTTTCTTTGGGCGATGCTCATTGAGAGTAGAAGATAAACCATACCGCTGAGAGTCAGCGGCCGCCGTGCTGCCCTACAGAACTACCCATCCGAAACACTTCATCTTCAGAAACTCAGTTGTCTTGCCGGCTATATGGTTGTAGCACCATATTGTTGAAATTGCAGTTTACTTGCGTTGATTTAGTTGAAAATCGACTACAGACAATCATGGATATTGCTGCGATAACGCTTGATATTCACTGTGGACTGAAACAAATAGGGTTAAATGAATCCGTTAGGCCAGAATCCAGAATATATGGTATATTTAACGGCCCTCCGTTGGCAACGCAAACGTTTCTGGTTGCTCAGATGCCACCGTTTTGCTTATTCATTCCTTTGTTCATGTAGAAATGGGCTTGTCGAAATATATATTTCTTCACGCCATGTATTTTCTTGGGAGCCTAATTGGCACACTTGTCTTATATGCATACATTGCTAGTTCTGGCCGAAAAGGTACACTGGGTTGAAGGGCGAACAATTTTTGGTCACGTCGCCAAGCCGATATTTCTGAACATCTTTCAACTAATCATATTTATTTCACTCAAATCAAGTATGTAGAAAAATAATATTTTTTCAAGGACATATTTTTACTCTGCCAATCACAAGGGCGATATTTTCAGCCGAACAAGCGCTCGGAACGCTGTTTTAACAAATCCGGCTATATAGATCGTAAATTGAATAAAGAGCTTACCAGCACGTCTGTCCAGTGTTTCCCTTTTTACGATGAATGCTTTCAATTTCTACACGTTATTCCGTTGAGTAAAACTCTATCTTGGACTTAGCGACCCTACTTTATTTATTTACGAAGAGCAGTTTGCGGAGAGCGCAGAGATTACTGTGGAGACTTTTAAAGGATGCAAGCTGAATATTCGAACACCAATTAATTGACTAATTTGTATATACTTGATACGCGTATGTACACATATCACGCATTTGTACCAGGCGCGCACAACGCTGCAGATAATAAGTACCTATATTACACTTTCCCCGTTTTTCTTGCTTATAAAATGAGCACTTTCCATCAGGATAGCCTCCGCTTTGTAATGTCGACGTGTTCCTTTGCTGCAGATTTTTGTCTACTCCTAGTTCTAAATTCTTTTTTTATCTGGAGGCTTCGGGAATGCACAGTGCACATACGCTACTAGAAGCCTGCGTGACTAGTGTAGAACTCACATATCCACTAAACCCGGATTCCTCCCCACGGCGTTTCTGCCGTTCTCCTCTACTCTGCTCTATTCCACTCTATCATCCTGCATGTCTACCTACGGTTGGATATGGGGTTACTGCCATTTTGTAAACCGTCCTGTGAGGGTGCGTCGAGACCGTGAGGGCCTAGCTGCTCCCCCCCTCTTTCGGCTTCTCATCTCGACCCCTTCCCCGAGAGACCCGCTCAAGCCTTTCTCTCCTGGCCGTTTCCTTCGCTGTCTTGAGTGTCAAAACGGCGTCGAACAAGTTCGTCGCCTCCCTTCATGCTTCCGTCGAAGTCATCTTGTGGGCGACCACCTTCCTGATGGGCGTCCTTCTCACAGCGGCTGGTCCAGCGTCTCGCGCTTCTCTGAGTGCATCACGCAGAACAATATGCTTCACAGTGTCCGCCTCTCCAGAGATACACAATGCGCAAGTGTTGCAGATGCCCTTCTTAATCCTTGACGTATAACTCTGGAACTGGCCGTGTCCGGTCAATACCTGAGTCGTCCAGTAGGAAAGTTCCCCGTGTCGGCACTCGTACCACACCCTGAGGTCTGGTATCAGACTCTTGGTCCAGCTCCCTGTGGTCACACCGGGTCTTCCCTGCGCCAATTCCTTTTGTCAGGCCGATAATGTGGCACTCCTGGTCCTGGTGAGATCCAGATCTTCGTCTGGATAGATTTGACTTCTTTCAGCCGCTACGAGGTTCTATGGCAACATCTTGGCTAGGACCAGGAGAGCTTCAGTCGAGACCGTCCGATACGCCCAGGTTACCCTGGTTGCCAGCGTTTGTTGGGTTGGTCTTAATGCACCCATATTAGTTATTTCTCCCTAGTCGTTCACACTCTCTAACTAGACGATCATCCGATTCCTCTTCCTTCCCGTATACCCGGCCAACGTTTGTTTCTAATTCCTGATAGCATGCTCGCTGCACTATCATGTCTAACATACCTGCTCTAGCATCCGCCAACAACCCACTGTCTCTTGTATTATCGTTTAATCATTCTACTTCAATCTTTTCTGATTTCATATTTCCTTATATTCCTATTAAACTATAGTTAATTGTAGGTGCTGCCCGCCTGCATTCTGTGTGTTTTCTGTCTGTATGCTACTTTTAAATTTCTCGCAAGATATATTGGAGCCTAGCCGATATTGACTACTGAGTTTAATATGTCTTGCCGCAAATTCTATTGTCCTGCCCCATTTTGTTTTTAGTGCCATTGCCTTTTTACTTTATGTACCTTTTTAACCAATCGTTTATCATTTCATGTTCTGACTCAACTACTATACCTTTCTTTGTACTTTCCTTTTGATAAATTTCTACATTCCGTCCTTTACGCTCTGCTACAATTGGGACGGCACTTCAGTTACTTCCATCTTAATTCTTTCTAATTTGCTCTACAAAACCGAGCTATGTACTGGGACAACGTTTGTAAATGCCAGCGCTGGCACATACATTTAAAAAATCTTTCTTGTAAGCACACATCTATTGAACCGTTAAAAAAATTTGCTTTTTACTGAATTAATTTCCTTGTCAGCTCTCCTTATTTTTAGCATTTGATCTTTTATTCAACAATTCTTTCTTTAATGATGTAGTCACACCTCAAAATTCATATTGATCCAGACATCCTAACTCTCTTCCCTCTAACCCTTACCTCCGCTTCAGTGGCCGTTTAGAGAAAATAGAACTATTAAAAAACACCGCCATATAATTCGCACACAATACGAGAAGGATTGTAATAAATATTTACCTCTCCTCAATCTGCCACCCCAACCCAGTGTAAAACCTTGCTTGCGATTTATTCTACACATATAGGAACAAGTACCGGTGATAAAGAGCACCCCTGTCTTAACCCGTTAGAAACAGCATATTAACTCTACCTTTTTGTACTGTACCTTTTTATTTTCATTAATACTGTGCATTCCATGTAAATACCCTCTAATAAGCCTATCCAACTTGCATTAAATTCCTTTTCTAATAAAAGGAATGGGATACCATAAAGGTATCCTGTTCCCTGTCCCCGCATCCTCAGCAATTATCTCAACTATTTGATTTAAAAAATCGGTAGTCGGCTCTTAAGATGTTGCTCTAAATATATGCGTATTCCTCATCGACTCCCTAACTGATGATAAAAAAATCGCGCTTCTATCGCCGTATACTTTTTTTCTTTTGTGTACATATCTTGCATGTTCGAGGTTAGCCATTCTTCTGCATACTGATCACATATGTTTAGAAGCATTTTGCCCGTTGCCGTTTTAAAGCCCTAAATATCTTATTTAATTCCTGTGCATCTGTTGTTTTATTTCTTTTTGTACGAAATGCTGGTTCTATTTTTACCTTTGTCTGCATATATTTTAGCCAGTATTTCTTTCTATTCACTAAACGTGTATTAGTGCTAGTTTCTTACACTCCTAACTACATTATGACATTCATACTAATATTATATCTATTTTTCCTTTCCGTATACAATTCCTTGCACTTGCTTCGTCTCCTACCACCTCCATTATTTAGTAGTGCTATCCTTGCCTAACGCGTTTGGCTTGTCTTCTCCTCTCTCTTTTCGCTAACCCGAAAAAAGCGCTGATGTAATCCGCAAGGCTGTTGATAGTCAAACTCCTGTATCGTCATTTTTACTCCGAGAGACTTTCCGGCAAATTGGACGAGCCGCAATCAAAGAACCCACTTCACTGTCATAAATAACGTCCGGAGCCATGCCTCCACAAGTGTCGTGAATGTGTTCTATAACAAGGTAATCAAAGTTAGCTGCCCGCACCGAAGAAGCTATAGTCATATTGTCAGTCCTGTAAGTCGTCCTATAGTCTTATCCTGCCTTTCGATCAACCGTTTCAGGCAGTTGAGCATGTCGTCAACTTTATGTAACGCTCATTGAGAAACGTATCTAAATGTTTACCTGCTTACGAATTTTTCGAACCGCTTCTGCCTTAGTACTTGTCGGTATTACACAAGCTAACCTTCCATAAAACACCAACCTCTGTTCTACATTAAAAAGTAAATACAAATATCTTCCTCAATCAATTCCACAATAGCACTCGATACTCCTCCGCTTCTTTTAATAATTGTCACCCCTGCAGTAGCTTTCGGATTAACCATCTGCAACTGTTCTCTCTTCCACTTGCATTATGGTCGAGTCTCAGCAATAGCTCATTCCAGCTGTTTCTGTTATGGTTTGGTACGCAAACAACCAATTGGTAAAAATTACTTTTGTGTTAACTGTCAGCTGCGCCGTTACTTGATCTAGATTGCTACACAAGACCCCTATAGCCAACTCTTGTCGGGCAGTGTCACGAAACTGTAATGGGCTTAATTGGGACCAGAACGTTTTTCCGAATAGTCGATATAACCTGGACAGTTGTTTGGTGGTTCGCAGTGCCGCTTCTTCGTGGTGGCGTCCTATGCAGAAGCCTTTAGAAATACATTTGCTCATTCCGTAATGAGACACCTCGTGTTTCTACTAATGGCGCTCTTATTTGAACTACAAGCAATTGCAATACAACAACTAAACAACTTTTAAACCTACGCTCGTTAAACCCGTTTCATTTATGACTAAATCCTGCGTGACTGTGAAAATTTCACAATTCGATCTAAATTTACTGGTCTATATTCCGTTACTGCGTTATAATCACCAGAAGCGCTTAGACGACTGCTGTTTGTTAGGTAGGGTAACTACTTAGTCGTTAGGTTAAGTCGCCTTTGGGTGATCGGCAAAATAGATTGATAGTTAATTACGGATTATACAAGCCTTCCAAATTATACGAGCAGTGAACTTCTAGGGAAAGGGGGCGGGAGGAGTTCGTGACCGTTCATGTGGCGCTTGAGAAATTGAATCTTTCAAAGCTCTGTTTGCAGATAAAATGACGTTGTTTTTTAGAAGATGACGATTACCAAATATATAGACAACACGTGCTATGTTCATGGCACATAGGAGAAAATATAATCTCGTCGAAACCTCAGAAAACGAAAACTCTAATGGCTTTTATAACTGGGCCACACAGCGTGTGTGGCAGTACTAACATTAAAATAAACATTAATCAGAAGCTACATTTTTTGCACCTTTTAAATAGCGTGTATATAATTAAATTTACATGTGTATGTGTGAAATTAATGATACACAAATGGAGTAAATAAAATTATATATCTTAGTAGAGCCGAAAAACGAAATTGTATCGCAGTCTACACTTAGCTTTTATACTTCATAATTACTCAGGCTCTACAACCAAAATGCCTTGGAGGCGATATTTACCATACAAAAACTGTCACGAGCCAATTTGGCATTATATTTACTGTAACAAAGGATAACAACGGATACTACTTTATTTTCAGTAATTAATGTAGGTTGTTGCTATTGATTTATGCATGTCAGTTTAGAAGGGATTTAGTTGAATCTGAAATAAATCTTTCAATAATCCGACAACAGTCCGGAAGCAGCTGTTGCACATGACAAAGTATAATTTACCAGGCGGCGGTACAATTAGTAGCAGGTGTTACACCGGCACTACATTTGTCATCTAAAAATGAAGTATAGTTTAGCAGCTAGTGAAACTAGATGTGTTTGCTTAGTCAAAATACTTCGTCAGACCATTGACACCTCAATGTCTCAGTAAAGAATTTTGTCCACGATGATCATATGCTTGTACCACTATGTCGAACGTAAAACTTGTTTGACGGCTAAAAATACCATCAGCGATTTGTAAATGTGATTTTGGGTACAAGTATCTCATGGCTGCGCGCACTTCTAGACATATAACCATATTCCAATAGAAGTACAATCTCCATGGTAAATTAGTCTTACTTAGAGACACGTGAGATGAAGCGGCTATTTCAATCCTCGGTCGGTGTTTTCCTCGGTCGAACTCATTTCTAAATGAGTTAAAAAACGACAATCAAATAGCTAAACAGTTGAGGATATTTTTCTGTTGTAATATTTGTATTCTTTTATTAGTGACAAACTTACAAGGTAGGCCAATACCGCAGGCCAATAGGGATAGCTGCAACACACTTACGTTGTGCTGTAGCTCAACCGAAACTAAGGGCCGTGTATACAACCTTGTATGTTTATAAGCAAAATCAAATATTTGTGTGTTTGAAACAGGCATTCTGCCAACAGTTGATTGTTTGTCTTCACTAAACCCTTCCGTTCCGCTAGCATTATGGTGGGCGAGACACGCACATTATTTACTTGGAAAATCTTCCTCCGGAGGCGTTTGCTGCTGAGGCCTAGACTCACCATATGCTAATCGCAGAGAAGAAAGGCTTTTTGTAAAATTCTTCAGGTAAAGTCGAGTTAGCTGCCAAAGGTCAACATAGGAACATAGCCACATTCGGAATCATTGAGCTGCATAAGCACACCCCGCAATACTTTTATCTCGCAAAACGCATCGCGTGCCCAAATTAACAAATTCAAAAATCGTTGCGCATAGATTTCACGCCAATAATGGAAAGCCATTTATCTTCTACAAACATGCGGACTCGAATTCGATGTAGTTAACCGGGCGTCTACAAACTTGTTGTTTGAGGTCTCGCGCAGCAAAATAACTAATGGTTGACATGTAAATGTAACTAAGCAAAATTAAAAACATGCACAATTATGCTCCCCGTTTTTTTCGATTACGGTCGATTTTTAATCCACTCCGGCATTCAGCTTGTTTAAATTGGGACCCATAAAAACCAAAGCCGACCTCCCGAATGCAAGGCAAAGGCTTTTGCCACTAAGCCATCTTGCTCGGTAAACTTTTTACGGTTTATTGTATAAACTGATGATGGCGCGAATTTCATTGTATATACTGATAATAGCGCCTGCATAATTGGTAGATAGGTGTCGCACCTGCTTTGAACAAGCCTATTTTGCTTGACGTCAACAACCAGAGAGATATAAGAGCTCCGCGCATACCGAAAGCCAGTAATGTAAAGCAAGAGCTAGAGGTTATAGCCTGCCTGCTATAAGGACGAAATTCCTAGACGATGCCTTTAGTATAAAGGAAGGTATAATCAAAGCTTATTCTAAACATAGAAATCACTAAATAACGTTGTTGAGTTGCTACATCTACAAGTATACTTAAATTAGTAATTTATTTTACGTATGCTAATATTGATAAAACGGACGTTGCCTTTTAAACTGCAGAATGTTAGCAAATATGCTTTGCGACTAGTCAGTATTTATTAGCGCATTGTTTTATCTGTGTATAACAGTTTAGATACTAAATTGGCATATTCTTCAACAATAATTTAAGACAGGATGTCAGCCACGTATTTAACTATGTGTGATTTTTTGTTTGTTTTGTGTATTAGATATAATTCAGTAGAAAGCACATTTTTTTAAAAAATACCATGTATATACAAATACAAATAAATCTCCTGTTTTCTAGCGCTGCGGAAGAGAGGCGTGTTGCGGGGATCTGATTTGCCATCGCCATGTATGTCGTCGCCAAAGACGCGGCCACAGCAGGATACATGAATACTAAATTCCATGCTTTTAATGGAGATATACGTCAATAAATATGTATGCTAGCTTCTATTGGAATGATCTGCGTACTACTTCATCTACTGAGATTTTTTTTGTTTTGGGCACATTAAACGAGGCCTAAGGACAGGAACGCAAAATTGCTAGCTGGTAGGATATTTTTATTTCTCATCGTGAGGAATATTGCCTTTACGCATACATAACCAATCTTATCGGTCGATAGTGTAGAACTTGGCATTAACACCTTTTATGTCACGTATAAAACTCAAGAGTATCTTCTCTGGGCGTTTATAGCCCAATCATACCGGAATATCCTTTTGGTAATACCTTCGGCATAACACTCTAAGAAATTAGTCTGTGTGACAAATTTTTGACCTAGCAGGGACTATCAAAATGCTCCGTAAGGAAATGAAAAAACCCAAGATAGTAAGTACACTGCTGCGCTAGTAGACGTTCTAGAACGTATTTGCTTGAGGATGTGATCCAAACTGAACGTTGGTTTTTGCGTTGTTGTTAACCTCCATATACTCAGATATATTATTTATGTATATTAATTATTTATATTTAACATCAAGGGGTTAGACGGGAAGGGCATAACGCAGACACTGGGCGTCGACGGAATTAGGAAGAGGGCGGCTATTGATTCACCGGGAACGGGAGAAGCCGCTAAGTGTGCCAGGGACGGGGAGGCTATGAGAGACAAGCAGCTCCAAGAGGTCCTTCAAGTGATGCGGCAACACATTGGGTAAACGCTTACTTTGTGTAAGGCCAACAACACGAAGGACGAGCTCAAGGAGCTATCTCAACAGCTCCCCAGGACCCTAAAACGACTCGAGAAGGTTCTGGAAGACAGAGGTAAGGCCTACCGAGAAGTTAGGTCAGCTGATAAGGCCGAGATAGGGCAGCTTAGCGATGAAGTTGAAACTTTACGAACAAACGAGTGCAGACTGAGGGTGGAGCTCGAGGGGCTAAAAGAGGACGGGGTACGGGAAAATAGCGGAGGAGATAAGCAAGCGGGTAAAAGGACAATATCTCCTGTGCGCACGCTATCACGGCGAGCTGGAAATGGAGAGGGCCAAGGAGCGGGAACTGGAAACAGAGACCACGGAGATTGAAAATAGTATAGAAAGCGCAAGCACTTCGGGCAAGCAAGATTAGGAGATAAGCGAGCGGGTAAAAGGACAAGATCTCCAGTGCGCACGCTGTCACGGCGAGCTGGTAAAGGAGAGGGCCAAGGAGCAGGAACTGAAAACAGAGGCCACGGAGATTAAAAATAGTATAGAAAAGGCAAGCACTCTGGAAAAGCTGGTGAGAGCCGTCAAGGGACACTGGCCTAAGAGGGTGATCAAACACTTAAAGGTCACCCTGGACGCACTCACACTCAGAGGGAGGTTAGGGTAGCGGTTATCACTAAGAGGCCAGATTCGGATAGGGATTTAATAGAGGGGCTGGCGGGACAGTTTCCTACGCTCGCAGCGGTGGCTCCCATGAGCGCGGGGACGGCCGCTGTTCTTAAAAATAGAGACGCCGTCCGATTCTTAGAGGGTTCAGGCAACCAAGCGGCCTCGTAACGGTACTTGGTAGTAGGAGTGGTATCCTCGAAAGAAGAACTAGGGACCACGACCCTGGGGGTGCTCCAAGCTATCGTGGGAAAAGCGCTGGGGCTGGCTAGCGGGGAGAAAATCCCGCTGGTGCACGTCACAAGGAAGCGTCGCAAACAGACGTTTCTACAAGCTCTGGAAATCTGCTGCTGTAAGGCCGGTGACGGCAGTGGCCTTCTAGATGTTTGCTTGAGACAAACGAGGAAGACCGGAGCCAAACCGGAGGCTACCACTCGGGCGGAGTAGGAAGCTAAGAGCACCCTCAGGATTAAGCTCGAAGAGAGAAAAACCTTCGCCGACACTCTCTGGGGTGTTAGAGAACATGTCAGGCAGCAGGAAGGCGCCGGGATAACGGTTAGGGGGTAGTTAAAGGTAAGGAGGGTGACCTTGTCGTTAGAATAGAGGAGAGTAAAGAGGGCGCGAGAGAAAAAATGGCGGCGGCCATTCGGGAATCTGCATAGATGCAGGCCGACTGCCGAGAGCTTAACCAGGGGCAGACCGTCGCCCTGTGGGGGATTGACTTACTCCTGAACGGGGAGCAGGTCGAAAAGGAACTGCACAAATCCTTGCAACTTTTGGCCGGCGCCAAAATCAGAGCTGCGGAGCCTAGGGTCGAAAGAGGTGACGTTTGGTAAGGACCAAGACTGCAAAGCAGAGAGCCAGGTACCTCATGTATGCCACAAATGTGGTGAACCTGACCACCTGGTAGCCAATTGCAATGCAACGACATCAAAGTGTCTGGTCTGCGGGATAGAGAGGCACCAAGTGGAAAGGATGTCTTGCCCGGCCTATAAGGAGCAAGTCGAGCAGCGGCGGGAGGTCCGAAGGGGCGTCGCCAAAATACAGGGAGATGGCAACGAGACCCAAATAGAAGCCCAGTTAGAGAAAAAATGCAATAAAAAAGGAAATAAAAACAAGGGGGCTAAGAATAAGAAGACAACCGTTATCCCGGCAGAGGACGGAAAGGGTGATTGAAACCTTGTAGGTAGGTGCCCTTCATCCGACCAATGTTAAAGATACATCAGGTAAACCTTAACCGCTGTAGGGCGGCGCATGATATGCTCGATGAGATAGCACGCAGAGAGTCCATGGGCCTCTGCCTGCTCTCTGAGCCAAACATAGCGATCACCAAGCGAAAAGCAAACTGGGTATCTGACGCAGAGACGGATACCGCAATCTGGTAGACGGGTTTCGAGAGAAACCTCGCGATTAGGGGGCGGGGGCCGGGGAGGGTCTTCTAGCTGGAGATTGACCGGGTAGGGGGCTTCTATAGCTGATACTTCTTTCCCAACAGGGAGGAGGGGGAATTCGAGGAATTTCTTAAGAAACTTGCCCAGAGCGCGGGGGCACATGTAGGAGAGAGGTTAGTGATCATTGGGGATTTCAACACGGCCAGCGTAGCATGGAGTAGCCGGACCACAACTAGACGGACACAAACGCTACAGGAGTAGTTGGCTGAAAAGAGTCTGATGGTTCTTAATGACGGAAGGGTACCCACCTTTTCCGGAGGATGCCAGACGGCCTTCAGTGATCTAACAGTGATCAGTAAGGCGGCTTTTTCAGTAGCGACAGTGTAGAGAGTGAGGAAGATGGAGGAGATCATGGGTAACCACAGATACATCTGTTTCACCGTCAGTACCCCGAGGGGGCCCTCGTCGTGCCCACTAGTAAGAGACGGCAAATGTGGTAACTCGACGCCAAGATCCTAGAGGCTGAAACAGACGAGGGTTGCAAACGACTGTGAGACACGGTGGGGGATGAATGCCAAATCATCAACATACTTTCTACAGCATGCGAGAAAGCTGCTCCCTCACACCACCACGGGAGCCGCCACCTCGCCAACTACTGGTGGAACAAAGAGATCGCAGCTGCTCGCAGAACTTGCATTAGGCTAAACAGGCTTTACACGAGAACACGCAGCTAGTTAGCGCAAAGAAACCGACGGGAGGGATCTTACGGGGAGGAAGAGGCTGCAAGAGCTGAATCCCAGTTGACGGAGTACAAGGCTGCTCGATTGAGACTTCAAGGACTCACCGCCAAAAGTAAAGCCCAAGCGGAGAATGAGCTGATACACGGAGTGGAAAGCGACGTATGGGGCCTGCCGTGCCGAGTAGTTATGGCCAAACTCCGCAGACCTTCGAAACTCCCCCCGGATGTGCTGCGGGAGACTGTAACCGGTCTATTTCCGGCACAGTCGCGGAGAGGAAACGAGAAGTTCTCGGTTACCCTGGTAGACATCCCGGAGGTAACGCTGGAGGAGGTCGAACAAGCCCGGACTTGGAACGTTATAGTCAGGAGACTAAACGACGAGATTAGGGAAAGAAAGCCCTATCAGATGCCCAGTACGGTTTCCTGAAAGGCAGATCCACATAAAGGGCTCTAAAGAAGGTTCTGAAACGAGCGGGTGAGAAGACTAATAAGACCCCCAAAACAAGAGGATTCGTGCTCCTAATCCTTCTGGATGTCAAAAATGCCTTTAACACAATGAATTAAAAAGTAATTGTGGAGGCGATAAAAAGAAAAGGCCTTTTCCTTTAGCTACGTCGAATGATTTCATCCTACCTGAATGACCGAGGTCTGGTTGCAAGGCGGCAAGAGTACGAGGTTACTGCTGGAGATCCACAGGGCTCGATTCTAGGACCCGTGCTCTAGAACATAGCTTACGACGGAGTGTTCCAGATCCGAGGTCTCCCGTATGGGGTAGAGACGTTGGCAGGAGCGAAAAAGCCCTGGAGAGCGCCGCCAAGGAGGTCTTGTCAATGGTGTCCGAGTGGATGGAGTCCCATCACTTGAAACTGGCGCCCGACAAGACGGAGGCGATGTACCTAACAGGCAGAAAGAAGGCGGCCGGCATTAACCTCGTGATGGCGGGCCACCCGATAGAAACCAGAAAGAATGTAAAGTACCTTGGGATCATGCTAGACACTGGACCGATCGGATCGGCACATGTAAAGTACGCGGCCGAAAAGGTCTCTCTGAGCCTAACGCGGATCATGCCTAATGTCGATGGGGTGGCTGAGGTGAAAAGAAGGCTCCTAGCCTCGTTGGCCGAATCAACGGCGCTATACGCAGCCCCAGTCTGGGGGGACATGGTAATGCGGACGGCGAAAAATAGGGGGGCACTAAGGTCGACCCAACGAACGCTGGCAATGAGGGTAAGCCAGCAGCAAACAGTCTCGACCGAAGCTCTCCTGGTCCTAGACAAGATGCTGCTATAGGACCTCCTAGTGATTGAACGAAGTTAAATGTCTCTAGACGAAGGTCTGAATCTCACCAGGGCCAGGAGTGCCACCCGGTGTGACCACAGCAAGCTGGACCAAGAGTCTGATACCGGACCTCAGGGTATGGTATGACCGCCGACACGGGGAGCTTTCCTACTGGACGACTCCGTTCTGACCGGACACGGCCAGTTCCAGAGCTACATGTCAATGATCAAGAAGGCCATCAGCGATATCTGCGTACTGTGCGACTCTGGAGAGACGGCCAACGTGGAGCATACTGTTCTGCGGTGTGATGCTCTCAGAGAAGCACGGGACGCAGCATCAACCGCTGTGAGAGGCCGACCCATTAGGGAGATGGTCGCCCTTATGATGACTTCAGCGGAGGCATGAAGGGAGGCGACGAGCTTGTTCGACGTCGTTTTGACACTCAAGACACCCAAGGAAACGGCCAGGCGGGAGAGGTTTGAGCGGGTCTCTTGGGGGAGTGGTCGAGACAAGGAGCCGAGGGAGGGGAGGAACAGCCGGGCTCTCATGATCTCGACGCACCCTCACAGGACGAAAGTAATACCGAGCCTGGGGGGGGGGAGGAATCCGGGTTTAGTGGGTTTGCGAATCTCACACTAGTTACGCAGGCAGCTAGTGGCGAATGTGCATCATGCATTCCCGAAACACCCCCACCCCTGGAGACCGCCTGAGTGCACTGTAGTGTTCCCTTACACGAGTAAATCAGTAAATGTAGGCGTTTTGCCTTTCGGCCACTCTGAAATCACGTTAGCGTAGTGAACCCAGCGTGGGATTTGTTACCCGTTATATCGTGTCAAGACCGTCCTAGTAGTCACATTACCGGACTTTTAGCTTGCCGTGGATTTTCTCTGTCCGTAGCAATGCAAACCATCCGCTAATTTAACATCGTTTCCATTTTCATAAGTGGATACCTGGATTTTGTTTCATTAATGTAAGTGCCTGATTTGTTTTGTTATCTTATGTGCTTCTTGAGTAATCGTTTGGTTACGTTTCTTGGCGCATTTTCGGTTTCGAAAAGTTAATATCGGATTATCCTCTGCTTTATTACGGTCTGGCGCCCTTCTACATAACATAACAGCCTGCTTAACTTCTGTGTATCAACAGATTGGTCCCAACTGCATTCCTTGTATATAATATAGTTATTCCCAGCTGTAAGCGTTCCCGAATGCTTCGCCACAATAAATCGTATTTTGAGGTTTACAAATGTAGTATGTATGCGGCATGGATAAACGCCATACATACGCAAATATAATTACGAACATATTGATATTATTTTCCCGCAGCCTAGTTACATAGAAACCACTAGCTCGCGAAGAGCAGTCAGCTTTTCTCACTAAGACCTTATTGGCCACCCGACGCAAGGTAATTCCCACGGCGATTGGCCAAATACCTCGTTCTTTTTTATTAGGGCGATTAACGTTGCGCCGTAGAAAGTAGACGGCGCAAACTCTGAAGTCGCCCGCTAGCTGCAAAAAATACAAAATTACATAACGCTTGCAACAGAGGGTTGCCGTCATCTTGGCGTCAACTTATGGGATCCTTTAGATGTCGAGGGCAAAGCCCATCCGGATCGCCACTAGAACTGCTTGGGAACATCAAATGGCTTTTCGAGTCTCCTCAGTCGTTACATCAATTTCAGACGCCAGAGATGTCGGCATCGGTGCATCAGGGTATGATCAGGTTAGTGCATCAGATTCTGATGCACTAACCTGGTACTGAGTGCAGCCGATGCCAACGCAGCTGACGCAACCTTCTGCTGCTGCAGCAACACCTGCTGGTAATGATGGAAGCTGTTGTACACTTGACAGGGCTTCCGCTGCTATGGTATGTTACTAGGTCGCCTGATTTAGAAATGTCGATATCCAGAAATAGGGGAGACTGACTATCAATGGTTGGGATTACTGTGCAGAGCGACTGCAGAAGAGTTCTCTCACAAACACACCCGTGATGAATTAATGGTTCGGCCTAAGTTGGAAAAACTGGAAAGACTATAAAGAGACTGAAGCCGGAGAAGAATGTAATACTGGAGAGGATTATATAGGTTTGTAAAGCTGATCATGAAAGTCAACAACTCTAATTGAAGTTGCGCGACGGTTGGCCCACCATGAGCGATTGCTCCCAGGAGGCTCTCAACTCGTTCTGGAAATTTTGCTCCGAAGTGGCTGTGCACGATAGTTTTGTCTACAAGGGTGTATTAACTCTAATGTCTCTAGGCAAAGCAATGCCAGCATTGTTCAATTAGAACCACCACGCGTTTGCATTACGTATTGCTTGGAAGCGCGCTCATGGGTGCATTTGTAGGTTTGGTATTGAAAACCAGCTTCTTTATTTTTTTAACCTTCGGAATATTCTTTTGATTTATGCGTCTCTTTTTGGCATACGTCCCACATCGGGAAAAATGAGCCAATTGCGGGTTAACCATTCTAAAGAATTTCTCAAGATTAGTTTCCATTGGATGATAAACAGTATCCTTAACTTTTTCGGGCCGACCCTCAGCCAACATTTAATGTCCACAGGACTGCAGTGCTTCGTGAGACGTGAGATTCTATAACTACAAATGTGCAACGGTGGGGCTCGAACCCGTGCACCTATGTGTCTCCTCCGGTCGCGAGGCGCACGAAAAAAACGCCACTGAGCTCGACGATAAACAGAGAAACACTTCTTAAATTACGGCGACCCGATATGGAGTTCAATTCCGACAACGGTCCACAACAATGCTCGGGACCCTCTCACAACTTTTTGAAGGCACGAAAGGTAAATTAGGTCACGAGCTACCCAAACTTCGCTCAGAGTATCGGCACGGCCGAAACATGTGTATTGTTACGCTCAAAACTGCATTCTACGACTGCACAATACTCGCAGATATAGTACCGTTTACCTTCTAAAAGCTTTTTGTTTATTTGGGCAAGCTCAGACGCCTGATATAGCAGACACATACTATAAACTTTGTAAATGCAAAACAATCTATGACGGTCCTCCAAGAAGGCTGTTGTTACGATCTCGAGCGTTGGCCATTTGGTGCCGCGGTATTCACCACCGAATTCTGCCAAACATCCACGGACCAAAAGAATGCAGGCGTAGTTTGCTGATGTCCGTACCCGAATTTATAGCGCTATTCGGGTGTCTAGTCTGGCTCAAGGCTTCTTGGAAAGCAAAGCAGGCGAGAGGGATCTTTGTAAGCATTCAGAGAGTGACGGCCCTTGGGATTATCCAGGCGTGTCGCACGGTTAGCACAAATTCTGCTCTCGTACTGGCAGGAGCCCTTTCCTAGGACCTGAAGGTGGCGGAAAGTGAAAACTCTAGGACAACAGCTCGACCAGCAGCAATAAAGTAGAGAGAGATAAAGCAATGGAGGCATGGCAAGCCAATTGCGACTCCATTCCTTCTGGAGCACCAGGGCTCACTCTTCGATTCCTCATCCCAAACATCAAACAATGGATTGGGCGGCCGGGGGGAGAACTTAACCATTACCTCACGCAGATCCTCACGGGACATAGGGACTTTCAGACATACCTCTTTCGAATTGGAAAAGCTCCCTCATCAAGCTGCGTTTACTACCAAGAGGGAACGGAGGATGACTCGATCCACACTTTTTTAAAGTGCCAGGCACTGGAACAGGCTAGAGCCATAGCAATTGCAAAACTCAGAGACAAATGGACCAATGAGGGAGACGGAAGTGGAGCAAATATTCCAGATCGCTTCAGAAGAACTCTCAAGGAGTTCGTGGACTATATATGCGGTACGACTTCTGGGTGGGAGCTAGGAGTAGCTATGGCTACGGAGGTACTGAGGAAGAAAGGAGCCTTGTGAAGGCTCAGGAGAGCAAGGTTTCCGCCTACTGTACTAGAAGATCACGTAAGTCTGAATGATGCGGCGTCGCAGGTGTTAGTACAAGACACGTCAAATGTAGGGGAAACCCGTAAGTGACCCCGGCCAAATGATCCGAGTGGCACTCGCCACTTTTCCTGATGGCCCATAGTATTGTGCTATGGAGATCTGGGCCATCAGAGAGTGCAGCTTAAGGGGGGAGATGCGCTTAGTGGGTATGGTTCTTAGCGAGCTAACATCCGTCCGCTGGGGTCAAGTCCGACACTGCCCGAGATGGGAAGTAGGAGCTTCTCCTTTTTTTACTCGCAGCAATAGTACGTAAATATATTTAAGCCTCTTCCTTAAAAAAAGAAGGCGCCACTCGTTTTAGATATTATCATTATGCTGCGTGTCAGCGGCCTCAAGTCAAGGTACAACGACACCACGTGCACTAACAAGAAACATGTATCTGTGTAGAGAACAAGAGTAAAACTTATACGATAAATAAACTGGTTAATGGGTGAGAGGGACAAGCGAGAGGTTAACTGAGATCTGACCGAATGGTAACTCGCAGACCAGCAGTTATCGGGAGTGGTTAGCTACTACTCTATAAGGTCGTCACGGGATATCTCGCCCTCGGGGAGATTCCCAAACCACAGTACGTACCTTCTTTGCTTGGCTACTTCGGATTCTCGCGATCCACCCCGGAACTAATTGTTGTCAATTAGTAATAAGCGTTAACTACGTAACATTTGGTGTTAGAGGATTACGAAGGACTCGCACTCTCGGCGTAGTCAACATCGCAACACGTGACTTTGCAACTTATTAGCATTTCAAGCCACATTCACATCAGGTTATCGGCCTCTGTTCGAAGGCTCACGTAGCTGTCGTAAAGACTGCAGCTAGCGCATCTGGTACTGCAGCAGTATCACCTCGTTCACCGTTCCGCGCAGATCTACTTCCTCACGTTCATATCGATCGTATTGGCACCTTCATACTATGTCTGAAGAGTCTAATGTAGAGCTAGCACGAGTATATTGCAAAGCTAGAAGACTAGCTCGCGTTTCGTTCACAAAAAAAGAAGCAACGAGTAAATGAATTCCTTCACGATGCTACACACAAGACTCTCAGAAGAAAGCGACTCAGCTTCTCCGCCATATTAAGGAGCTGATCCTCGCAATGGACAAGCTCAATGATAACCTACTTTCATTTCTATTAAATATGGAACCGAAAGATAGAGAGGCAGCAGAAGAGCGAACCATCCAATATAGATTCGATGATCTCGATATAGTTCACGAGTTGCAATAGTTCATCTCTAAAGGTGCAAGTGATAACGCTCCCCCATCCCCATCATCCCCTACACTTCTAGTCTTTACTCACGACAATTAACACAAGATTCCGAAGTTCGCAGGAGGCGTTAAGCGCTTCAAGGAGTTGTGGGATTTTTTCGCACACGACACGCGTGCGACAACCCACACTTCCCGGACATCGAGAAATTCAAGCATCTACGTGACACACTCGTCAGTTCAGCCGCACGGGAGATATCGCATCTGGACTTCTCTGCTGCGCAATACAGCACCTCGCTCGACATCATCCGGAGGAAGTTCAAACAGAGGAAGACGGCAGAAGAAGAACACATCAAAGAGATTAGTCGTCTATGTTCCTCGTTGAATCTTTGCCGCCAGCAAACCCTGAGTTACCTTACTTCAATACTCTCACAAAACATTAGAGCTTTCAATAGTCTATGTACCAAGTGCGACACACTACTAATCACCATATCGCCGATGATCCAAGTCGGTCTGCCTGTGAGCATAAAAGCTAGATTTTTTAAAAGCAACGAGGATAAATGTAAATCACCCGAGTATATCACATGCAAGTTAGAAGCACTACTAGAGTTTCTCAAAGAAGAAGTTCGCATCAGCCAAGCCATAGGCAGCTCGTTAACATACAACAATTCACCCAAATTCGAACAACACTACGCATCCACACACTACCCTAACACTACAGACAAAAATGCACACGGGCTAATCGCAACAATGACAGACGTGAATATGCCTTCTCGGTGGGCTCTACATACACGTGTTTATTCTGCATTGGTACTCACGAATCTCACTAATGCAGAAAAGTGGTCTCGATTGACACTCGGAAACAAATGCTGGAGCAACAAAGCGCATATTTTAAATGTCTAAGAGAAATCATCTTGCTAGCAAGTGTTGAAGAGTGTGCAAAGTGCAAAGGCAATCACTACACTATTATGTGCGCAAATATGGCCAAATATCACCGACAAACATATCTACGCAACAATCACACACTCAGACATCTATTAGTAATTTTACATGCAAAAACTCTAGACTCTAATGTAACACTACTACAGACTGGGTTCTTTCGTGTAGCATCAGGCAAGATGCGCACAATATGTGGGGTGTTACTTGACTCAGTAACGCAACGCTCATTTATATCACCAAGAACTAATCAACATTCTCAAAACGAAACCAACAGATTTCCAATCAGTGATTACACCAAAAAAGGGAACGCCTCAAAAGCACAAGCATACGACATATATAAAGTACACATTACACGTAGATACAGCCAAAAGAAAGAACTGTCGATACGTTGTTTAGGCATTCCTGAAATAGCCAAGGGTACCCTGCCAATAGTTGTCGGCACACACGGTCTAGCTCACATAGCCGATCATATTGAGAGTGCTTATTCTTACTCAATCGATATGCTGATTGGAGCTGATTATCTGCCAGAACTACTTTTGGGTGATGAACGCATATTTGGCTCGCATACTCGTAACGGTATGGCGCATACTCGTAGCGGTGCACACAAAAACTGGTTGCTTATTTTACGGCAAGAACACCGTATCTTTTAACAATGCCGATTTAGAAGGCACCTTCTGTGCGTTATATGCGATGCAACCATGCAGCCCAGTGCCATCGCTCACTAACCCTGCATCGAAAAGGTACTGTGCGTAGACTTCCAAATGGTCGTTACAAAATTTGCCTACCCTTTAGGCATAATATTCGTACGTTCAGAGACAACGAGAAAATAGCTATACCCAGGCTGAAAATAATGCTCGTAACTTCGGGCAAAGACAACAAAAATGCTAAAGGCAATAGACCATGAAATAGTTAAATATATAGAAAAGGGTTATGCTGAGCCAGCGCAACCAAGAAATGACGGAGATTTAGCGCGTTATTTACCTAAAGTAGCGGTAACAAAATACAATCCTACTTCCACAACCGATATTAAGGTTAGGGTGGTAAAAGACGTAATTGCCAGGCAAATTGACGAAGCCTCGTTAATCGATGTCCTCTTTCAAGGACCAAATCTCCTTCGAAACATTCTCAAACCTGTCTTCCAGTGATGCGAACACAAAATAGGACTAGTTTCCAATATAGAGAAGGCTTTTGTGCAGTTTAAAATTAACTCAGAGCATAGAACCTTTTTGAGATTCTTTTGGCCGTCAGGCATTTCGAAAGATCCAAAAGCACCAATAAAAAATTCTGAGGTACAGTACTAGAGATTTGCTTGATTTGTAGTCCATGGTTACATTGCTAGGGGGTCAGAAATTATCTAGAAAAAGAAATTAAAAACACATCCAAATATGCAGATTTTCTAAAAATAAGTATCACTTAGTTTCTATATGGATGATATAATTAGTGGCTCTAAAACAATTTGCGAGAGCAAAAATAGATTTAAAATGTGCCACGATATCTTTCAAGCGGGCCACTTCCTTTTAAATCGCCGACTAATTCACAACAATAAGGAACATTGGTTCAGGAAGGTCTACCAAATGCAACTGTGTATTTCAATAATGAAGAGTTTAAGTTGCTTGCTATACTTTGGAATCAAAGTTTCTATTTAAAGCGTTTTCACTGAGAATGCAATTGCCTCACTAAAAATAACAGCCTGTCGCAAATGTTTCTACTAAAAAGACTAGCGCAGTTATTTGATCCTCTAGGTATCATGTCACCAACTACTATTAACGCTAAAACGCTACTCCAAAAGCTATGGCAGCAAAAGGTTGACTGGGATGATGAACTGTCGAAGACAAACCGCGCAGAGTACCACATTATTATTAACCACTGGGAGAACGGCAACACACTAAAGAGGCATTGTGTAACTAGAGGCAAGCACAACAAAAACATTCATATACGAGAACTGCACATCTTCTGCGATCCTAACCAATCCGCTTACGGCTGTGTCATCTACCTCCGGAAAATGAACATAAACGGAAGTGCATCGACCTCTTTTGTCATGACTAGAGGAGAGTCGCACCGCCCAAGACCAAACCTACCGCTAAAAATTATTGGGCGCATCGATAGCAGCTAAACTAACAGCAAAAGTGTAATATTATTTTAACCATCCAATTTACTCTATTTCGCTCTGGTGCGACAACGCGTCTGGGTGAGAGATTCCCCTTGCGTTAGAAGTCGTTCGTAGCAAACAGAATTGAAGAGATCCAAAAGATCTCTAACCCCGCCGGCTGGAGCTATGGTTGCTCCGAAAACAACCCTGCAGATATTCTCAGCAGAGAGACATCACTTGTTGCCGATGACATTCGCGAATTTTGGCTTTACGGGCCGGAATGACTAAATACCAATGGTAAACCATACATTAAACATTCCTTTGCTTCCTTGACTTCCGACCGCGTCTCAATAGAAGAGCGAAGGGATACCTCCAACTTTAACATCACTTTTGCGCCTTAGTCAGGAGGGTGCAACTTATTAGACGCCTCACAATTTTCAAATTGGTCGAACGCGGTGTGCTTTTGTGCATACATACCTTGATTTATCGCAAAGTGCAGACGTCACAAGGCACAACCGCAGGTGCACTTCGATGCGCACATCACTCCGTCCGAATTCGCTTCGGCATCCACTTGCTTTATTCGCAACATCCAACACACGCATTTCATCAATGAGATCGCTTCATGATGCACCAACATTTCTAAGGCAAGTCCTTTATACCAATACAACCCGTTGTTGGACATGTCAGGGTTGCTGTGTTGTAAATTAGGATTAGAAAAGTCAAATGAATTTTCCTTTACCGAGAAATGCTCAATCATTCTCCTAGGAGATAATCAATTAGTCGAATTGCTAATGGATTTGGTACATTCATCGAAGTTACAATTACAATTTTGTTTATTTCAATCAAATTGGGTATGAAATACATTTCAAAATGTATTTTCATGAAGCTCTATCTTCTTCACGCTTCCTACGAAAGAAGTAGTGCAACGATTTTCGGTCCAGCGCTGTGCACTCCACTGCATGGTACTTGGCACACCTCTACAGACAGAACCAGCAGGTGCACAACTCGTACTCCTCGTGAGACGTTGCGTTTAAACACACCAGGTACTGATAACACACCAGGTAGTGCACTATGTACCTGGTGTATACGTGGCGATTGTCACATGCAGGACCAGACCAAAGGTGCAAGGTATTGAAAACGTCCAAACAGCCGACCTCCCGTCTGGCCTGTTCGACTTTAGCTTCCCCCTCCGAAATAAAGCATTCGTAAGGTACTGTACGCGGCATCTTCAGCCTTAGTCGGATTGTTTCAACAGTTGTTGGACAGTCTGACATAAGATCACAAAGCGGCTCCTTGCTCGGATAGGCAAGCAACGCACTCGCTTCATATATAATGAAAAACACCTTTCAAGCTGGTTAAAGTTCACCAGCTTAAGGTGGTTCCATACCCTGTCAAAACCATGCATCAGCCCCGGAACAATCTTAAGCATGAAGAGCCTCACTGCTGAGAAAACGGACATTTATTAAGGTGTCTCCACTCCGGAGACATCGCGGCAGAAAGTATTCCACCTCTACCAGTCTCTAGGCTCGAGTGAACTCCACCATTCATACTCACTGGAGACTTCGCAGGGCCAATCTACGTTTAACTCAGAAAGCCGTAAATTAAACAGCTACATTACACTCGTTGTCTGTGCAGTCACTAGAGCAGTCCATCTTGAGCTAGTACCAGACCTGTCGGCGTATGAATTTTTCTCACTCATTAGCATACACTCTACAGTTTCAAAAATATTTTCGGACAAGTTCCTTATTTTTCGAAGAGCATCGAAAAATATAAAATCGATTTTCGGAAATATAAAAATAAAGACACACAAAACCTACTTGCAATTTCCGAGATTGAATGAGAATTTGTTACGGAACTTCACCGTGGCTGGGCGGCTGGTGGAAGCGTGGTCAAACGCCCACTACGAAAGGTCCTAGGGACAAACACCTCATCTTTTCGGGAACTAGCCACTATACTTACGGACATTGAAAACATGGTTAACCAAAGACCACTTACACACACAACCACCGACTTAAACTACTCCTCTCGGAGACATCAAGATTACCCAGTACTTTAGGAGACACATCAACAATAATATTTTCAAAATGAAAGAAGCACCAACAATCTATTCTAAACTCCTTTTGGATTATATTCAAAGAAGACTACCTACAATACTTAAAATCGGCCGACCTTAGAAACTCAACGGAAAGCAAACCACTCGCCGTTGGAAATTTGTGCATTCTGCAGGACGCCGCTCCATCGAGAGCCTTCTGGCCCCTCTGCCGTGTGATTTCACTGTCAGGGGGAATAAGATCAGAGCTCAGTAAAAGATCTTGCCGAATTCATCTTGCATCAGGTCAGACGCTAAGACGACCGATACAATTGTTATATTAGCTAGAAGTCAACTGAGTGATCTGAATCAAAAACATCCTTAATATATTTGTATGTTTGGTTGTCCGTTTGTTGCACGGAAACAATAGCCGCATGCAGTGTTCCATGTGGCTGCTAGCAAACTCTGCACTCACACGCACAACAACATGAATATGTTGGTGTAAGATACTTGATATGTAAATGCCGACAAAATGTATACATACGAAACACAAATGCTGAAACGTTTGATATTCTAACAAAGTATACATTTACGCGCTTAGAAGCGTCATCCCACACCATCGACTGCCGCTTCCGAGTGAGGAGGGGGCGGTCATGTACCACCAACACCGCCGTGACGAGACCGCTGCTACTCTCACACAGACACAGTATAGGTATGGAAGCGCCTACATGTCGCATTGCCAACGCGCATCCAGCCGTTTCGGCGGCAGTATTACGCACGACATCTCCGATCTCGAGCGTTGGGCATTAGGTGTCGCGTTTGGAGAGCGCCAGAAGGCGCCACTCGCCATAGATGTTATCAATATGCTGCATGTCGACGGCCTCAAGTCAAGGTTCGGCGACACGACGTGCACTAACAAGAAGCACGTATCTGTGTAGAGGACAATAGTAACACTGATACGATGAGTAAACTAGGTGAAGAAGTGAGATGAGGGCCAAGCGGGAGGTGCAGCGTAGACGTAATGTTAACTGATCTGTCTGACCGAAGAAATTAATCACTCAGCGGTTATCACCAACTATGTCGCCTTCCCACCAACTTTATCGACCCGTCTCCCCTTCTAACGTCGCTACGACGAGCTCAATGATCTCAGCAGACCCAATAGATCCGACCAGAAGCCAGTTAGAACTACTGGTGAAAGTGTTTTACAATGTATACGCATTTTTACACATTGCACCTATTTTAGAAAACACATAAAACACCGGTGCTTCTTCTATATTTCCGAAGGAGGGAGATATATGTTTGTGCGTCTCATTGGCGCTCTATGTTCGATGATTCTACGACGCTTGATGATTGAATTGAAAGTCAACTAATTAGAAACTGAGGGTTGGTTGGTGGTGCCAACTCTGATGCTTAATAATTTGCAGACACCTCAGTCGGCTGTTGACCATCGACTCATCGTGTTGCTGTTAAAGCCAGATTGCAGGTAACTAAGCCATCTGCAGTATGTTCTTACATACTGCAGATGTATGCAGAGGGACGCAGATCACAACTAACAGACGTGACTACTCACGAACGTCGGTTCAGCGGATGCTTAATGACGAAGAAGCATAACAACAGAAAGCAAATGTCGTAGAGAGCATTCGTGGATACACGATTAGAAAAATATTCAGCGAGGAATGACAACAAACTAACATGAATAATATGACACAGGATGGTATTTATTATATAGAAAAAAACAGCAGGGCTTTTGACAAGCCTGATTCACTGCCTAAATTGTACATTTAGAACATTACATGCAACAGAAAACAAAAATAAAATAATATAGGACAGAAACCTTTTTAATACGTTTTGTCAACAGTTTGCGGCTCACTAAACGATCGCCCCATAGCAGTTGATGATGCAAATCACACATATATATATATATATATATATATATATAAGTTTGAATACATAAAAAAACATAGAGTCGTAGGTCTCCGGTATATATATATATATATATATATATTCAAGGACCTTGTAGCTATACTCCGTTACAAACATCTACCGAGGTGTTACGACGACCTTACTGCCTTAAAGAGGTACGACCACCTACTCTTTCTGAAACACTAAACTCGGCAGACAAAGCCCGATTGCGCTAAGTCGTCCAAAGAGAGGCCAGCAAGCGGCGCCAAGCCTCAACCCATGGCACTTTACTTTACCACGAAAGCTTTCGTACCACAGGTCGGGCCTTCAGGTCAGCTAATCTAATGCACCGGTGCATCTGAGAGCCAGCCGGCCTTCTAGCAAGCGTCGCAAAGAGGTCGGATCGTCTCACCTGGATATGTAGAAGGCTCGCCCCCTCGAAACTGGAGGCCAATGCATCGGCCGCTGGCTCCGTATTCTTCAACGGCTATCGCTGACGGCCGACCGCAAAAATGCGGTAGCAATAACTGGCACATTTAGGGTTTTATGTACATACATATCAAGAATGTATTGTTGTGATCGAAATTGATCGTAAATATCACATTCACGATACCAATTACCGTACTGCGTCACTCGAGGTTCAGCGGTATTATGATACCCCGACGAATCGTCTAAGGATCATCTCCGCTCAATCACAAATGACGCTGAACGTTATTTGCTATCATTCATATGGTACTAACATATTTGTTATGTATACGTATATATATATATATATATATATATATATATATATATATATATATATATATATATATATATATATATTGTAGTGCAATGTGTCTTAGTCATATGATGTCTAAACATTTATTATGCATGTATATATGGCACTCAGAGCGCTAGTATATAAATATTAAAATCAAATAGAGCATGTAACATACAGCATCATTCCAGATTTGTCAGAGCACCTTGGTGTCCTTCATGTACTTCATGCACTCAGATAGCTCGTACATAAATGATACGCTATCGCTGCGGCCAAAAAAGTTCTACCAAATAAACGGGACTATAATAAACAATGCATATTCTGACATAAACTACTAATCGCATTTGTCATCTATGTGTGAATTTAGGGAACTGCTCGTTTATACACTTTCGGCACCAGCTAAACAAGGAAACAATCCAAAGCCAACCTATTGACCTCTAGCTGAGGCCGCCCAGTGTAGTAATATCGGGGAAGCAGTTAATGCTATCAACGCTCTCTTCAGAACTACGCGATTAGCCGCGGCCTACATGTTACAGCGCCTATTTTCTGGCACTAAACACGACGCATGGACAGTGCGCTTTACGTTTGCCCTCTAAACACTAGCTCACTCTCAAATCCGTTCCCCCGCTCTCGTTGTAGCCTCACCCAAACGAACGCAACTAAATGATATATTCACCGGACCACCGGACGATTATTCGAGTACGGGAAACGCTCGCAGGTCTGTCCATTCGATATAGCAGCATGTACCTTACTCACTTGGCTATACCGTAATTTAGACAATGCCGCAGCAACTACGCCAAGCGTTTGAGAGCTAAACACCTCCGCCAAGCAGCGCTGTCAGACGTCATTATGGTGTCATTGCAATACAACACGGTGCACTTGCAATGCACATGCAACACAACACGACTGATCGGATATTGTTGGCAAATTGTATTCATTACGATCGCCATAGAGTCTGTCTAGAGACAGCAAACACTTCCGGAGTGTTAGAAACACACACACACACACACACTAGGCAGAGAAGCTTCGAGTACTACTGCAAAGTAAAAGAGAGTCATGGTCGGCGGTAAACATCTAAGAGTGGACGCACAACAGTAAGAATAATCTATATGTATATATACATATATATATATATATATATATATATATATATATATATATATATATATATATATATATATATATATATATATGAGGTGAGAGAGAGTACAATGTTACGGCTCAAAGATAGCCCGAATGCATCGGCTCGAACTGGAACGTCCATATAAGCTCAGTTGACTTAACGCTACGCTATGTTATTCCACTACTGCGAGTCCACGCGGCTGCGAGCATAGACGCCATAGACGGTTAGCCCCGCGTGTTGTGAGAGCGGCGTTATTAAGATGCATCTCGTTCACGCGCTCGGGTTAGTTGCATTAGTTTTGCTCGTGCTTCAACCGCTTGGCAGCAAAAGCCAGCAATGGCCACAAAAGGCGAACTCGAAGTGCAAGTGGCTTGGCGAGGTAAGCAATGTTGACGACCCTGGCTCTTCTAGAATATGATTGTAACAATACTTAATTTGTTTTATTTAACTCATAACGGGGTGTAAACGATTGTCTCCCAGTGAACGTGACGACAAACTAGATCAGCCCTAGGTCCAGGCCACCTGGTGTCGACCACCTGGACACGGTGCCAAGCACCGCTGTGGCGTTAGCACGTTGTACTACATCCAATGAGAGCCTTTGCCAAAAAAATTCATCAGCGCGTAGGTCCCCCGTGGCCAATCTAAGACACTTGCATAACTTGGAAATAACTCTCTCAGTCATTTTACCTGGGCCCCCTAAGGTCTCAAAGGCAAAAGGTCGAAAATCTATAGAGTCTAGAGAGTTTGTAACATAACAATGGTTATGATGAAGTTAGTGATAGATGTGTACGCAGGCCACGATTACAATCTAAATCCTTTTTAACGAGCTAGCACAGCCGGACTCCCCGCCAGTGTTGAACGGGCGTGCGGACCCTGTACTACAGCATAATGACTTACTTTCTTAAGTAAGATTTTCTTTAGGGTTTTGCTCATTTATGATTTCCCACGCTATTTGTTATAGAGCCCAATAAATGCCACAGTTTTGTTTTGTTCGTTTGTTAAATCAGTCCAAATTGGTTTGGAAAAGTTGCATTTTTATGTGTTTTGTACAACAAGTTTTATTTTCTACAACAACAATGACTGACCAAGTACATAATCCAGGCACGCCACTGAAATGGGTAACCTTTTTTTGAAATGAGTTACATCTACACTTTTGTAAATGATCGAACATGTCATCTTTTAATCTGTTTTCTTTACGATCATATATATATATATATATATATATATATATATATACATATATGGTGGTTCATTAAATAGAAGGATGCCATAAATATACCCAATTTTCGGATTCTATACAATTTCAACTTCTTGACATAGTCTCTTTGGAGTTTTGCACACTTAGTCCAAGCGTGTTGCAACTTTTTTTATCTTTTCGAAAAAATAGAAGGTCTCAAAGCCTTCAAAATACGCGTTCATAGTGTCGATGGCGCCTTCATTAAACAAACATTTTAGATATGTGGTTTAAAGACAGGAAATGTTACAAGAAGCCAAATTAGGAGAAAAGAGTGTATGGAGTAGCAATTGAATATCTCAACTGTGCAGTTCTGCCAGCTACTTTGTAATTGGTCAATAGCAAACATTTCGTGGGGAACCACAAAAATTAGGCCATTACATTCCCTATCGACAAAACACGTCACGCACGCTTACTAGACGCTTTCTACTGCTTCGACAGTGGACTGTTTCGATTCGGGTGAATAGTGGCGAAACCAGATTTTGCACAGGGTCACGAATAGACGTCCAACGTTTTACGCATTGCGCTAAGCATCGAAACACACTGAGGTCAAGCTGTTCTATCATGTGCGGTTTTATTCGATGGTCAACAATTGCGCCACCCACCACGCACACAGCTTGTCCGTTTCCAATCGTTCGTGCAGTATAGTTTAGATAGATTTCGAAATCGAAAAATGGTTACCCTCTGTCTTACCTAATATAGTTGTTTTAATGTTAAATTTTTATTTCGATAATGATAAGTTACTTAAGCATACAAGTAATCAAAACTAGTCTAAGTATGATAATGACAAAAACCTCTACAAAGGACTCGGAACATGTAAGCCATGTCCAAAGACCGAATTGGCTAAGTCAGCAAAACTCCATAGATGTTATTTATTATATATGTTTTACCTAGCTTCAGGATAAGCTTGCTTTTAAAGCGTGCTTGTATAGAAACAAGTCAAACATGAAAAGCAATATATGTTGACGAGAACATGTCCTGTTAACGACATGTTAGCATAGACGTTGCATCATTCATGGCGGTAATATGTGTTGATGTTTTAACTTTATATATATATATATATATATATATACACGGTGTTGCAGGAATATTTGAAGCGCGATATACAGAATTGTAGAGCTCGTTAAAGCAAATATTTTTTCCAATGGAACATGGCCTCTAAGAAGTCTTGTTTCGGAGTGAGAGCGAAATTACTACAATTTGTGACACTAGTGTTTTTGCCCGACATAGGAGCACAAAATGTGCTGTTGCGAGACAACCAGTCTTCCTAGACAGAAACTAAGCACACCATCGTGTTCGTGATTGAAATTCTGCTCCATCTGAAGAATATGCAAGGCCGGTCAGAAGACGCGACATGGTCGCTTAGAAGAGAATTCGCCAAAAATAAAGTTCTTTATTAGCGTTTACGCCAAATACTTTAGAATCATAACCCTACAACCACTCACAGCGCTCAACACATATTCAGCGCTCAACACATATGGACATATTCAGCCAATGCGCAATTCATGGCGATCATTTTGGTACCAAACATATGTCAATGCGAGCTGTGGTTGCGGAGTAATTACGATTTTTCGGAGGGCATGTCCAGGTTAAGTGCATGAAAAATGACGCGCTGCGGCTGTCGCGCGACACGTCGGCGGTAGTGAACGTCGTCACACAGTCATTTTACATGCACTTAATCTGGACATGCCCTCCGAAAAATCGTAATTACTCCGCAACCACAGCTCGCATGGACATGTGTTTGGTACCAAAATGATCGCCGTTTTGAGCGCTGTGAGTGGTTGTAGGGTTATGATTCTAAAGTATTTGGCGTGAACGCTAATAAAGAACTTTTTTTTTGGCGAATTCTCTTCTAAGCGACCATGTCGCGTCTGGTTGTCTCGCAACAGCACATTTTGTGCTCCTATGTCGGTCAAAAACACCAGTGTCACAAATTGTAGTAATTTCACTCTCACTCCGAAACAAGACTTCTCAGAGACCATGTTCCATTGGAAAAAATATTTGCTTTAACGAGCTCTACAATTCTGTATATAGCGCTTCAAATATTCCTGCAACACCCTGTATATATATATATATATATATATATATATAACGGGGTACTTTGACTCGGTCTCTTATATTTTGTTTTAATAGATTATATATATATATATATATATATATATAAAAATAAAAAATATGAATGCGCTCAACAGTGGTTTTTGTGGTATCCAATGCTTATACACAAATTGAGACTAGGCTAAAAATCCAAAATAGAACGTTACTCAATCAAAGAACTCGTACAGATTGCAATCGTTTAATATAAAGATGGATACGGTCTAGATAATCGACCTTGCAAGAAAACCATCCACGAATATGTGCAATGTTTTGCAGGTTATCTTTACCGCATTTGTACCAAGCGGTGGACTTTTTGTTAGAGGACAAATTGGAAAATGTGGTTGTATTTGTGCCAAGCAGTGGACTTTTTTTAGAGATTTAACTGGAGAACGGGTTGCACTGACAGTCACTGCGGCGGAGAGCCTCCTGCAAGCGTGAGCCGGTAGGGTGAAGCTCCAACCCAAAACAGCTTTATGTACTTGTTCCGCGGCCTAACTGGGGACTGCTTACGCATCTTATCAAGGGGAGGGGAAGTCTACTAGCCCTGGCGGGTGTGTTTTCTGGGAGCCACGAAAAAATAGGCTGCTTTTTCGTGCCTACTTTTTGTGCCTCTTGGAAAGTTGGCCCCGGGCCGACCCCGGGCAGAAAAGAGGTTGGCTTTTATATTTCTTTTATAGTACGGCTTTAAAGGTTTCAGAAGAGCCAAGTAGATTAAAAGCCGACGTCTTTACTAGAAGCGGTGGAGGTGGGCGTTGGCCTGCCTATGTTAGGCACCTCAGAACAATGAGTTATGGAGTGACCTCTAATCCATCGCTGCAGTATATGCACTTAGGACTTGGACCATCCCCGATTCTGAACAGGTTCTATTGAAAGTCGCCATAAATTATCAGGATCTGGGTCATGTAAAAGCTCAGGTCAACCCTGGTCGAGACAGCCAGTCATTGACGTTTGAGATTAGGGTTCAGAGACTGGCGTCTGAAGCACCTTCTTGTGAGGCGTCTCATTTCTACTGCCATAAGTGGATTGCGTGCTGACGTTCCTCGTTCTTCTGGCGCCTCGACTTCTTACCCCAATAACGGCAGCGCTCGCCTCATTTTAAATCTCAGTGGGCCGTTCCAGCGAGAACAGAAGCTGCCGCTGCGCTTACCGTCTGGTACGTCGAGATTACCAAATAGGCTCCGATCTTATGGGCCCAATACAGGTGGTTTCTGTTAGCGGCAAGGTTAGGGTGTCCGTAGACCAGGCCGGAGCTTCTCACAAGGAAACTGACTCGGTCGCAGACATGATTATGCGACGTCTGGATTTTCGAGGCTCGTTAGTGTTGGGCATGAACCGTGCAAAGTTGTTGCCTGTTTTCATTGTTTTCTTCGTCGCCTGCCACGCGTGATCAGTACCACAGAGACACCTGTCCTGAATGAACTCAGAAAACATCACCTTGTTAGCGACTGCGATCTTCTGGTCTCCGTCCCACTAAAGAGTATGGGCTCGCACTTAGCAAAGACGAGAGCAAGCCCCGCCGCATGCCTCCAGTAGGTGACATTGGCGTGTCCTCTATTCGCACGGCTCTGCAACAAGTCCGGTATTCGAGCCTGAATAAGGATGGCGGGGTCGTCAGCATAGGCTAGGAGGTTGACCCCGGAGAGTGGAGGTCCCTTAGCCGCAGCACACAGTCACAACACATTATTTAGCAGATGATCAAGCGAAGCCCTGTGGCACTCCCGCTGTCATGTTAAAACTAGTTTTATGGGTTCCGTGTATTGTCTTCTCCTGTAGATAAGTTGACATGCTTTGGCGTAGGTTAAAGGGACCTTTTTCTGTTGACGGTCTTCAGGATGACACTTCAGTTTCTTTCAAGAGCTTCAAACCTCACGTAGGATAGCGAAGTAGAGGTCTCGTCTTCTTAGCGGAAACTTTTACAAGAATTTAGAACCGCTTTATGACGCCGATAGTTAACTGGCCCTTACGAAACAAGTGCTGGGCATCTGGCAGCAGGCCGGTTCCTTCCGCGGAGTTCCAGAGGCGTGCCTCCGCAATAGACTCGAATGATTTGGCCACGGAGCCGAGTAGGCAAATAGGGCGGTATGAAGACCGGACCTCCGTGTGACGAAGGGACGAGCCCGATCAGAGCATCCCCGCCGCCGCTGTCGCTATTGCTTCCGGAAATTCTTTTATCAGCATGATGTATTTTTGTTCTGCCTCTGTGGCCGGCAGTGTGAAACAACTTCTGGAAACGTGGGTTTGGTGGTGTGTCCAACAACTTGTTTTTTATGTACCTTAACCTAGTGTATGTTAAGGCAAGTTCTAGCAATGTATTCATATAAGATTTAACTGGCCCAATATAGCAAGCCCAAAGGGGGGCATCTGTAGCGATTCCACGACCATTAGTAAAACAAAGATCAGCAATGAAGCGTACATGTGTGCAACTGGGTCTGCTTGAGATGAATAATATCCTTAAAAGTTAAAAATAAGGTGTATCGTATACGTCTTGGAACAAAGAGATGGCACCTTACCAATCTTGTATTTCATTAAAAATGTCATTATATCTGTACTTAAAGAAGATATATCTGAAATATTTTAAACACTGTGAAGTTAACAAACACCACTTTTGTTTTAGGCATGCAAACTTGATAAAGAATGCTGTGACCTCATGCTTTGTCATTACAAAGTATGCCTGCCTATTTACGACTCTAATAAGGTGAGTATGTATGGCTTGCACTCATTTTGTACTCGTTGTTTTAAATAAAAGTAATTCCTATAAAATATGTTTACTACTTGCCATTTACTGGCATTGGTATTTGCAGCCACGCCAAATGATGCATTAATTGTTCGTCATTGCTATTGTTTAACTTTAAGTTTTTATTGTGTGTTATTGTTTTTAGGAATATGATTTCCTTTGAGGTCATTGGCGACCCTTTAGTCGAGAGAGGGTAAAGTCAACTCAAAGGTAAGCTCTTTAGTTTGTCCAAGAACTGGTTGCACAAACGAATAATAAGCAGCGTATTACGCAAAGTCAATCCAGTTTCGAAAACAAGCTTTCAGTTAGCAGGTACCAACAAGTGTGACGAGTGCTCGCGGCCATATACAACGTTTGCCAAGATGCGTCAGCAAAATAGCGCAAAAATAAAAGCAATAGAACAAGTTATATGGAGCGCAACCCATAGTGTCGCGTATTAGACTTCAGTGCCCTCCACTTAAGATGCTCTTATTGTCGTTATGATAAATCTCGGCATGCCTTTACAGTGGGATTCTCCATCCCAGAGAAGGAGTTTCAGTTGGGCTAGAGGCGCAACCTTCTCTGTAAGGCGCCAGATATCTAAGGTAATACTTGACGACAGACGTTGCTTTTGTCTCCTATTTTTCTTTCAAACTAGCCGGAGCCACGGCAAAGTTGAATCTGTGTGGACAAAGCCAACTCCTTGATATTCTGCAACAGACCCCATCTATACGCTAGTCAAAGAGAACCAAAAGTCGTGTTCCGCAACAGCGTATTCTGCGGTAAACGCTTACCTCATTTTATGTATATGGTATATATTGTAAGCCGCCCTTACCAGAACGGTTCAAGTACGGGCATAGTCGCGCCATAATAATGAATAGTATATGTTATGGCAATTAGACGACAATATACCTGTACATGCGTCTTTTGATGAACGGGCCATAGAAGGAAAGGTCCGGTGGCGTGGTGGCTTAAGTCTGCGCCTCGCAACCGGAGGAGACACAAAGGTGCGCGGGTTCGAGCCCTACCGTTGTGCATTTTTTTTTTTTTTTGTGGAGGAGGGTTAAATGCAGTTACGCACTACTGCTACGAGTAGGAAAATTCGGTTTCCATCTCGAGCTGTGTGGGACTCGACCCCAGCGGATGGATGTTACGCCGCTGAGACCCATACCCACTAAACGCACCTCCCCCCTTAAGCTTCACTCTCTGATGGCCCAGGTCTCCATAGAACAGTGCTATGAGCCATCAGGAGAAGTGGCGAGTGCCCTATCGGATCAATTGGCCGGGGTCGCTCACGGGTTCCCCCACCTGTCAGGCGCACTTTGTCCCAGCCCTTGCGAACCCGTTTGATTCAAAGTTGCGCTTTCTTCAGCCGTGCTGGCTTCAAAAGGATTCTGCCTTTCCGTGCATCTTATGTGCTTTGTCTTTAGCACCTCCTGTGCTATTTCCGCTCCCAGTTCCCAAGCTTGAGCCGAACCCAGGATGTACTCCACAAAACATTTCAGACAGTTTCGTGGAGGGTCTTGAACTTCAGGGTGGGTTTTTCCCGCTCTGGACCATTTCTCGCGAATGTGTCTTATCGCTCCGGTTCTGGCCTCCTCCCATGCCTGGCACTTAAGAAGTGTGTGTTCTGGACCGTCTTCCAGGGCATCTTCGCAGAAAAGACATATTTCTGATGGGGCCTTTCCAATTCGGTGGAGGTATGATTGGAAGTTTCCATGCCCCGTGAGAATCTGTGTCAGGTAGAAGGTTAGATCCCCTCCCGGCCTTGCTATCCATGCCTGTATGTTTGGCAGCAGTTTGGTCAGGCTCTTTCCGGGGGCCCCGGAGGGAATGGCGTCCCACTCAGCTTGCCATTCTTCTAAAGAGACTTTTCTTTCTCGTTCTTTGTCGATTTCTGTAGGTGTGCCAATGTCCCACAGCCGTTGTCTCTCGAACGCCTTAAGGTCCCAAGGAATGTCTCCGGCAAGCAGCAGAGCCGCATTTGTGCTGATCGTTCTGTACCCTTGTATTACCCTAAGGGCTGCGATCCTCTGCGTTTTGCGCAGGAGTAGTTTTGCTTTCTTGGTCTTAAGAGCCGTTCTGGCCCATACGGCAGCTCCGAAGAGCGCGATAGACTCTGCAACTGCCATTAGTAATTTTCTTGTGCGAGCCCGCGGTCCGTGTACGTTTGGAAGTATCCTCGCTATAGCGTTTGCCGTCTTAGATGCTTTTTCCACAGCCTTTTTTAAGTGACATAAGCCCGTCATGGACGTGTCCAGCGTCACCCCAAGGTAGCGGGCTTCTTTCACGAACTGGATTGTTTGCCCTGCAACCTGTATGTGCAGCGGTCGGACTCTCTTCTTGCCAGTTAAGAGGATGATCTCACTTTTTTCAGGGGCAAGTGCCAGCCCCGCGGCCTTCATCTATTCCGCTGTTGAGTGCAGGGCTTTGTTCGTGTTTAGCTCAAGTTCGTCCTCCGTTTTAGCCTGTGCCACAACCGCTAAGTCGTCAGCGTAAGCTATCATGTCTATTCCCGGGGGTAGACCGGTTTGCCGCAAGACGTCATCATACGCTAGGTTCCATAGCAGTGGGCCCAGGATTGACCCCTGTGGCACGCCGGCTGTCATTGGAAACACCACCTTGCCGTTTGAAACGGACCTTTCCTTAAGATATCCAGATATTACTTTAACTAGGTATGGCGGAACATTTTTACGAACGAGCGCGTCTAAGGTGGTCTTCCATGGAAGGCTGTTAAAGGCGTTTCTCACATCCAAGAGGGTTACCATGACTAGCTGTCTTGTGCAGGTGGTGGACCTGCGCACCTGCTCAGCTCTACTGAGAACCCTGTGGATTGCCGTTAGGACCGATTTGTGTTTACGGAAGCCAAATTGTGCCGGTGACAGGAGTCCGCACTCCTCCGCAAACAGCCTGAGCCTTTCTTCAATAATGGCTTCATACCCCTTGGCTAAGGTGCTTAGTAAACATATTGGCCGGTATCCTCCATTTGCTTTGGGGATAAGGACCACTTCTGCTTGTTTCCAATCTTGTGGGAACTCTCCTGTTCTCATCGCGGAGGTAAGGGTTTCTGCAACAGCAGCTGAATGTTCTTTGAACAGAAGCTTTACTGCAGCCGGGGGGATGCCGTCAGGGCCGGCGGCTTTTCCCGTCTTGAGCCTATTTGCCGCTTGGAGAACTTCGAACGGCTGAATTGCCGGGAAATCATCGTCTGTTGCTTCTGATGTGTTTTCGTAGGTATCCCTCTCGAACGAGCCGTGAGTCGGGAAAAGCTTAGCTAGGATGTCAACTGTTTCCTGTTCATCGAGGACGCCTGTAACGGCGGATTTCTTGTTACCGCACACAATTTTGTATGGCTTTCCCCATGGGTCCCCTTGGACCTGGGCGAAAAGCTCTTTCCAGCACTTTGTTCTGCTGTCAGCAATAACACTCTTAAGATTTACTCTGCTTTCTCTGTATCTGGTCAGTGCCTGCAGTCGCTCCTCGTTGTTTCGGTGGGTCTGCTTTAGTGCCCTTCTGGCTTTGTTGCATTCTTTGCGTTTATCGGCAATGTTCTGTGTCCACCAGTGCTTAGGCAGCTTTCCTAGCCGTCTTGGGTGCGCCCTCACCGTGGCTGTTTTTTCACACGCCTCTTTGAGGATGGCCTGGAGCTGCCCCAGGGTCTTAGGTGAGTCGGATTGCCTCATTTTGTTCCATATTTCCTTTTTAAACTTTTCTTCATCCCAAATTTTGTACCGCTTTCTCTGTTGCTGCGGCGGGGAAGTAGTTCCGAGATTTAGTCGATTCTCTACGCAGAGATGATCGCTAAGGTTTTCCTCTTCCACGAGAACCGTCCAGCTCGATACCTTCTGCGCTATCTGAGAGTTACTGAAAGTTATGTCTACGTATGATTCGTAGCTGTGCCGCCGGAAAGTCGCCTCTTTTCCATCGTTGAGAATGTACAGGTCGTTCGCCGCTGCCCATTCTAAGAGCGCTCTCCCCCGCTTGTCTGTTCGCCGAGAGCCCCACGTCACTGCTGCCGAGTTAAAATCTCCGGTGATTAGCAAGCCTGTTCCCTTCTGGGCTCTTGGCTGAGGGTCAGCACAAAAACTTTACTTTTTAGAAGGAAATGTCCATTTTGGACTTTGCTTATCGTATTGTTTTGCAGCCTGACTGCGGCCCGTCCACGGCCCGCCTATAATTTCAGCTGCTTGTGTCACTGTGACAAAAAAAACGAAGCATAACAACAAACAAGGTGTTGCTGGCGGGACCAGCAAGTTTATCACCAGCGAGTTCCTGCCATGACAGCCGACCAGCCTAAAGGTGCTGTAGAAGTACCTAAACGGGCGTAAGTGTAGTGGCGTATCTGTTGCGTATCTTATATGTACTGTTTATAGTTAGTGTTACTGACCCTGAAGCATCATTCACGTATGAGCACACGAGTTGAAGAAACGAAACTGACATCAGAACCTATAAGGGGACTTTGACCGAGGTTCCGGGCATACTGCGTAATTAATGTGTTTTTTGTGCGTGCCGCATGTTTAGCATACGTGCATTGCTGTTATTGCTACAAAACTACAAAGCACGCAAAGGAAGAACGTTACCTTGAATTATGTGTTTGCTGTTAGTTAAGATGCTCTACCCATGGCATGTGGCACCTACTCTTAGATGGGTTAGTTGGGGCTCCCTGGACTTTTAGACAGTAATCCAGATTAGCGTCGTGAGTCATCGAAGCAATAACTAATAAACTGGGGTCGCTGGGATTTGCGAACTGCTCTTTCTACAAGCAGAGGGTATTTGCTTGCAAATAAACGAGACGACAATATGATTAACTTTGTAGGCCTAATACCCGTTTCAGAAATGCAGTATATTTAGTTTCGCTCATACGAGCCAACAGTCATACGATACAAGTAGTGTTAGTTTTATATGAAAAAATGGTGTCTAGGTATGTGAACTGGGTTTCTGGGTAGGTGAATCTATATTATGAACAAAGTGTTGCGTCTACTCATGAGAGAGTCTCTTCGGTATTCATAATTGGGCAGACTCCTTTCACATAAACTGCCAACGTAGCAAGCGCCTGTTATAGGAGGAACGCGTTGGCGGAACTGTAGAGTAGTAGTTCGTCCACGTACATAAGTATATTTAGGACCGGATATTAATTTTATATGCGGTTGGGCGCTTGCGATAAGCAGAGCACCAACAGAGGGCTTCTATAAGCCCAACAACACGCTCTGGGACATCAATCTCAGCTAACCTGAGCAGCGCACGTGATTTTGACTCCGAATCGGGTGCGGTGCAAAAGTCCACAAACACACGGTAAAGAAGCTGCTGTTTCCGCGCCAATCGGAAGTGAGGCGAATAGTACATGCCGTTAGCGTCTATCTCTGAGCTCTATAACCATGTTCCACATCTGATAATTAATCTGTGTGTTGTTCTACAAATGGGCCCAAACGGCCGATCAGAAACCTCGCTAGCAGTTTATCTGCGCCGCTCTTTTGTCGTTGCTCGGAAAAAAATTAGCTGAGCTTACGTGCTTAGGCTTCCTTTAAATCTTGGAATGGGCGACATGGAGCACTGACTCTACGCTGCAGACAGTTTTCCGGTAAGGTGGCATCTATCATATTGAAGAGAGCCGTCTAGCAAGGAACCACCGCGGTTACCTTCTGCCGGTGTTGATTGTGTGTGATGTGCCCGGCTCGGGCGTTTCGGTCCTGGGCAGCCTCATTTCGGGTCTACAGGGAGTCTTTGTCTCTGCTGACATGTAAGCCGCAAGGAAATAGTGAGACCTATTCGTATGCGTATGTGGGCTGTTGAATCAGCTTCGTACTTCAATTGGCTCTCCTTCCAAGAAATGCACGTGCTTTTCCGGCATGTTGGTGGCAAGCACATTTCTAGTCGGTTTCGGCATTGCACCTTTGAAGTTTAAGTCCGATATTGTCTCGCAGAGTACCTCCGTCTACAAAGTCGTTGGCAGGTAAAGTCTTGCGCTCGTGTACTATCCTATTGCCGTGAGACATATTTTTAACGCATTTCGTCAATTTCTCGATTTTGTTTCCTCTGAAGAACACATAACGCAGGCCAGAAGACATGGTAATCTGATACCAAATCTACAGCATTCCGATCCGTGGTTGCGGAGGTTTTCCGGCGGTCATGTCGAGATTGGATGCATGTATATGTATATACTTTCTCCATCAGATAAATCACTGTAGGTAATTTATATATGCACTCAATCTCGACATGCCCACCAAAAAATCTTAATTACCCCGCAATCATTTGCTTGTTCAATTTCTAGAGAATAAAGACAACTGTGCCACAATCTCGCCACCAGAAATCGCCATTTCCATAAGTCTACTTGCCAATTGTAGAAATATTAGCATCGGTATAATCATTTTATAATCTACGTTAGTTCAGGCTCAAGTAACTGATGCCGCTTTGCAAAGCATCAACAAGGCCTCGTTTTTTAGAAGTGCTAGAACTTATTTGTCAACAAAATTAGTCTTTTAGGTGTTCCAATAGGCGGGAAGAAGTAAAATGAAAAAAAAACATTAGAGTAATTCATGACAAAAATTGAATGATAATCACGTATTTTGTTTTTTGTTGAAACAGATAAATCAAATGTACTTCAACATTTATTTTCATCCATTAGTTGTGATTTTAATGATAGTAATTAGTCTATATACAGAAGTTTAAAACAACTGAAAATAAATGCAGTCTAACGCCATATAGAAGTCAGTCTACTTTGTACAATGAACTGGCGGGCTCCATCGCTGAACCACTTTTTGTAATATACCAGTCATCATATAACGATTCATTGTGTCCAAATATTTTAAACTTTCGGTTGGATCTGCGTTAAACAGAGACTCTGCTCTGTTTCCGAATCTACGTTGGGCAGTCTACTTTTCAGCATTTTTAGTTAGATGCCAATATGTATAATATGGATTAATTCGCGTACTAATGAATTAAAAATATATGGACCTAAATCTAACAACGACAGATTAACACATTTACAAGTATCGAAGTTTTGAATAAGTTCAGAATCATTTTATTAAACGTACAGCTGGAAGATACAGCGTTAGCAAACGCTCGACTTTACAGAGAGAAGCTGATATTCGCGTGTTTAAAAATAATATTAAACACTGGCACTATTAAAACCTATTACGGTATCCGCCTCAACAATCTAAGGAGCAGGAAAACAATACGTGCGATAATAATTTATATAAGCGCAGACAGAATCATCAATAATTTGTTCTCATGAAGGTCGGCTAGAGAAAAGCGTGGATAGTTTAAGTGTGTGTATATAATTTAATTAATCTATTATCTATATACACTCTATTGAATACATTTTGCATTGATTGTATATACGCATATTGTATGTATTTATGACGCAAATTACATGCCAATCGTTTTTTGCCAATAGAGAAAATTCAATTGCATGGTTGAAATGATTACACCGCAGCTAACAACTGTAGTGTTATATAAATGCGTCTTATCTAGAAGGAAAGATATATGGAATTAAACTCGATTTTACCTGATTTAGACACCGGGCCGCCCCGGTCTGAAGGTTCGCAGGTCATCTGAGAACACTAAACGAATTCTACATATTCTAAACTGTGTGCTGCCTCCTTTGCTTGCAGATTGCCTTTACTTGTACTTATAGCTGTTCTCTTGGCAATCATGGTGATTGTTGCCTTCCTCGACGTTTCTCTTCTGCTAACCAGAAAGAAAACACATGGCGATGCTACGGCTCCTGTTCATATAAAGGTTCACAAAACGCCGATTCACAGCACGACGGTTCACAGCACGACGGATTACAACACGACGGATCACAGCACGACGGATCACAGCACGACGGATCACAGCACGACGGATCACAACACGACGGATCACAGCACGACGGATCACAACACGACGGATCACAGCACGACGGATCACAGCACGACGGATCACAGCACGACGGATCACAGCACGACGGAGCACAGCACGACGGATCACAGCACGACGGATCACAGCACGACGGATCACAGCACGGCGGATCACAGCACGACGGATCACAGCACGACGGATCACAACACGGCGGATCACAGCACGACGGATCACAGCACGACGGATCACAGCACGACGGAGCACAGCACGACGGATCACAGCACGACGGATTACAGCACGACGGTCTCAGACGAAGCTCGCAAATAGAAGAGTCACCATACGACGGTTCACAAAACGAAGGGTCACCACACGAAGGTTCACAAGACAAAGGTCACAACACGACCTCATAAGAAGACAGCTCATAAGAAGACGGCTCATAGAAAGACGGCTCACAAAAGGACGGCTCACAAGAAGACGGCTCACAGAAAGGCGGTTTACAGCACGACGGTTCAAGGACGTACTGTGACTTGTCCTTTTAAGGCTACTCTTCATCATGCAGTAAAGGCTCTCATTTCGGGTGCCGCCTCTCGACTCCATGCTACTAAACACCGGGTTCAAAGTACCAGCCATCCTAACCAAGCGACACATCCACGTTCGACCCAACACGGATGACATACGCGAGGTGGATGGGGCTTTCAACTTTGGTCGTCAAGCACACCTCACAATGACCGAGCATCAGTCAGCGGTATGTATCGCTTTTTTCTAACGAACAACTAAATAAGACAACACTAATCTGGGCTATTTCAGCTTCATGCTGGGCTCCTTCCGAAGAATCGCTCTCCCTCTCTCTCTTTGCGGTATATTTATACCAGTGCCGAAATGTGCAGCTGGACCGACTCAGCCAACGAGAAAGCCTTTATTAAGGTATTTTCTGGCTGTGCCATTGCCCCGCTTGCTGTGCATATGACAACTGGCAGTACGGATTTCAAAACTTCTGAGATAAGGTTTGTTATAGTTTCTTGTATGATTCGAGATAGTCTGCGGAGCACTTCTTTAACAAAACTGTTTGTTGATGGTTGTGCCGACATGTCTGGCTGTTGTAACGGAGCTGCCGGCCAACCGAAGACCAGCTTCGCTTCGTTAAATTGTCGGATGCTTGAACGTTAGATACTAGTACGCAGATTGCGACAGACGGGCCGTCGTGCTGCTTTTGTACTATGCTTTGCGAGGCTCTTTAGTTGTTCCATGCGTAGCAGTTTTTGCGACATGCTTTCCACGTAGCCTCATGCTCCCCGTTGCATAAACAACAGCGGGCCTGAGCGTTGCAATCTTTTCTGAGGTGCTGCATAGAGCCGCATTTCCGACATCTGGGTTTTGGGGCCCTATAGTGGGCGGCGAAATGGTTCAAACTATAACATTTGTAGCATTGTGAGGGTTCATGATATAGTATGACTCCATGCCGTTTAAGCTCCAGACGCACCTTGGCTGGAAATCTGTTGCCAGAAAATGTTAAGATAACGTGCTCCGTTGCCGACACAGCGTTGGTTCTTGGGTTCTTCGCTTTCACCCGGGTCGCTTCCGTGAGCTTCCAGAGGACTGCAGTGGCGATAGGATCGCCGATTTGGAGATAGAGGTATGAACCCCGGTGATTTTGCCCTTCACTGTGGATCGTATTCCACTTATCCTCGAGGAGTCTTTTACTTCCGCTAACTCTGATAGCGAGAGTAAGGTCGCTCTGTCGTCTTCCTTCTCCACCGCTTTGACAAGTTCACCGTTTTTCGTGAAACGAAGCTCCTCTATCTCCCCCCCGACGATCTTTGCGATATCGTCGCAAATCTTGTTAAAGTGGAGCTCAAGAGCGTTGTCAGCCGCGGAGAAGATTACGGCTTCTTGTCTGCCAAACGTTACTTTTGGCGGCACGAGCTTTGGATCTTTGGAGCACGGGTACGCTTATGCCAAGTCACCGTGGTAAACTCCAAATCGTACTGAGGTTCCTTTACCGTTACGAGCTTTGTCAGTTGCTTCGGTGCAACCTCCACGATTGCCAGAGAAAGTTCAGCCTGCTATACACGCATCCCTTTGCTACGAGTTCAACTCTTGCCGTTTCGTCGGCGTTCGGTGCATGACCAGCTGCTGCGCCGCGCCTGTTTACAGACAGGATATTATTTGTATACGGGCGAACACAGGCCGGGTTGAATATCAATTATATTAATGCTGCTGACCGTAACGGGGGTGGTGGCAGTGGCGGCGTCGACAATGAAGTGAGTGATGGTGTCTGTGGTGAAAATGGTGATGATGGCTGTGATGGTGATGACGACTATGAGTGGGAGCTAACTGGGATGAATGATGATGATGACGACGATAATGATGCACTAATGATGATTGCGCTGGAGGTAGTACCTGATGGTGAAGTGTAGTAATACTGGGTGTTGATAGTGATAATGGCTATGAGTGGTAGCTAGTAAGTAAAGTAAAGTTTTCGGGCTGACCCTCAGCCAAGATTTAACGTCCACGGAACTGTTTTTCACATTGCTCCATAGACGGACCCCCGTAAATAAAGAAATGTGCAACGGTGGAGCTCGAACACGCGCGCCTATCTAGTGTCTCCTCCGGTTGCGAGGCGGACACGGGCCACCACGTCACCGGGCTCGATATTGAGTGGTAGCTAACAGGGATGGATGATGATGTACTATTGATGATAACGCCGAAAGTAGTACCTGATGGCGAAGTATAGCAATACTGGGTGTTGGTAGTGTGGCCGCTGATGGAGAATACACATTGATGATGATGATGATGATTGAATGTTTGGTTATGGAAATTGGAACGGAGGTTTCCAGACAACAAGAGATATGGATATTCTCCAGATGATCTTTTAACTGCACGCTGTCCGTCACTGTACAAATTAATTTTAGAAGCGCTGACTCTCGAATAGACTACAATTTTATGGACTGTTACGGAAACACGTCCACAGGGCAGCTTGAACACCTGACTTTAAGAGAAAATATGAAACTATTTTCAACGACAGTTATCCAAGCTGCGTGATCTGGAAGTCAAAATCATTGCAATTTTTGAGCTTAGTTATTACCGAAAACACTCGGTTAGTTACCCCTCATACTTATTTCCCAACACTATGTTTTTGTAGTTGTTAAAACTCTTTATACATATATATATATATATATATATTTTTTTCTCTTTATATATATATATATATATATATATATATATATATGCTAATCTTGTCGTACTTTAAATCATATATATATGCTAACCCTCGATCGTACTTCAAGTCAAAAACACATTTAATCAAGGGTCACATATGCATAAGTATAAATTACAAACACAAGTATACTTCATCCTTTATCTGTACCGGGTGGGACATTTGGCGAGCGACTCTAATGCCAAGAGTCGGGAGATTGATCCTGGCTTGGTATACGTACCCCGTTTAACGACATATTTCCTAAACAAGATTCACTAGTTAAAGGTAAACAAGTTAGTGGACGTGTAAAATAAAGTAAAATTTAATAGTTACTTACTTGTACTTTTTCATTTCAGATAGCGTAGAGAAAAGTCCCGCGCAAATGTACGAGTCATATTTAGGACGCACGCAGTCTGAATCAAGGACTTCAAGTCGTCTAGAAATTCCGCGTACGGGTCTGTTGAGAGAAAAACGACAACAATGACAATTAGATACTTTGTGACCGGAATACATATATGCTCCGAGTCTCGGCTTTATCGAACGTTCACTTTAAAGTTAACCACCGTGTACACTAGGCATGTGCGTCACATTGTGGAGTTATAACCCAGGGATTGATACATACGTGCCACTTTTTCACAATTTGTTATGTTTATGTTTGTTGTCATGCCTAGATCGCCCAAGCTTTGCCGTTTCTCCGGTCGTCAATTCTAATGATGCCTGTTTAGCTTGTGTATATAATGAGACGTTCCTAGCCAGTTTTTAAAAAAAAGAAAAATGGCTTTGCTTGCCTAATAAGAAAAATCTGAGGACCCTAAAACTATTTCTGGAACTGTAAGTCTTCCTATTACTAAAACAATTATATCGTCATTTGTGTTTTGCTATGCGATTTTTATTTTGTGCACAGACACTGCAATAAAACAATTTTGGAAGATATGAACAAACAAAACCATCTTTTTAAGTTACTTGACGTGTATTTTCATTTAATTCAACATACTGTTAAGGCTGAGCTCGCGCACTTGCACAAATGCGCAAAAAGAATAATCGCCTAGGAGGAACCAATTCCGATAAGCATGTTTTCGAGAATTAAACTAGCCAATCTGAATTAAACTAGCCTCATAACCATGGTATTTGATTTTAGATTCTGAGGCCCGCACTGTGTGACACTCTTTAAAAGTTCGCCACTTGGCCGATTGTTGGGTCGTCAACGAATCTAGCGACTGTTCGTATCGGTAACCTCAAAGAAGTTTCAGAACGCCTCTTGTTGCTCGAATGTCAAAAGGTGCAAAAAAACGTTGCACTTAATTTCCTTAAGCGTAAATTGACATACAAGATATTGCGAGCTGTAAATAGAGCAATATCAACTTTACCTGCAATGTTTTAGTGCTCTCTCATCAGTTAGCAAAAACGAGCTTACGCACGCCGTGCACATTTTCAGCATTTCGGCTGGCCTACCGCTAAGAGGGCCGTTTTATTAGCGATTCACGACCACACTTAGAAGACGCGAAAATCATTGGAATGCTGTTTTACCGCAGTAAGAACAAAACGGATCGCAACACGTTGTAGTAGTAAAAATAGGCTTCTTTCTGCACTGTTTCGCTCTTGTGCACATGTGGAGTGATTTTGTTCGGACAATAAATTCGTTTTGGGACTTATTGAACTGACCATATACGGTCGAAATATCTGTCCTTGTAGATTAAATGAATAATTTTTAATTAACCACGGTCGAACTCTGTTGTGGGGCGTATGATTTCCCGGTACTGCATCTTTTGCAAATACTCCAGGGAGTATTTTTCCAGATGTTTGCCTATGTAAGACTTTCAAATCTATCTTTAGTCCAATTTTGCATTTTTGGTGGATCTTTCTTGAATAAATCCTTGTGACAGCGTGGAACGACCACGCACAGGACCTAAGTGAACCACCAAAATGTATCACCTTTGTTTTAATGCGTTATACATATAGTATACTCTTGACATGTTCTAGAAATAGATCCCTGCATCCGGGATTGATCCTGCATCAAACACGCCAAAAACTAGGTTGCGTACCAGCTAGTTAGAACACGCCGCCACTGTTTTCGTTGACTGTTTTTGCATAAAGAAGTAACTGGAAAGTGCGGTTTGCATATATGGAGGCCACTGCGTGGACCTTGGTAGTGCTGGACCCCAACCTGCTAAAAACCAGTCGCCTTCCCCACCCGGCCCCACCGACCGAGAATGCTCTATACAAGTACTCCAAATAATTGGGGGGGAGAGTCTACTTATGACTAGCTTTTTCCCCGAGGCCTGAGGGTGGCACATTGCGCGGTAATTAATTGCCATATATTTGGTTGTTAATGTGTTTGCCGCTTCTTGCCGCTGGGGCTTCGGCTTCTGCATCGGTTTGCAAATGCTGGATAAGTTTGCCCCCAGCGTCTTCGGTGTTAATCTTGTTGAAAACGTGACGCGGGCGCGCGACTCCATGCTGGACACCCCAGAGTCGTATGTTCCAGGGTGTTCTCGAGTCTATTGCCGCATGTGGGGTTTGGAGCTTTCCGGTCCTGAACAGGTAGGATTGTGCCAGTCCGCGTGAGCCCTCAATATCTGGGTAGGTTGGAAGTCAGTTGTCCGTCCCTCGAGCCGACTTAGCCAATCTTCGATGGGTATAGAATTCCGAAGACTGGAGTTTGGAGTACCCTCCTTCAAGCCGTCCCATTCATCCGATAATGCCCCACTTGGAGTGCCAGGGGGTAAATATTTTGGGCCTGAGGCGTACGAAGTCGTTGAACATTTTATAAATATTGGCTCTACAAAAAGTCTTTTCGGATTGGCGCTTGCGCGGCTTTCACAGCGCCCGCCCCGGCGCCTAGGCATAGATCATTGGCTCACTCTTTGTTGTTTTCATGTGAAAAAAAGCGGGGAATCTGCTGGTCTCAACTCATTTTGAAATCTGTTTAGCCGTTTGTTCGTAAAAGTGCTGCAAAATGGAGGTAGAAAAATGCCAAATTCGGGCAATTCCTGCCATGAAAAATGGGTCTTCTACGACTCTCCTGTCAGGAAAAGGTTTTGCTCAAGTGAACCTTGCACCTCCGTCACCCAGGCCCAAAAAGGACATACACGCAAACAATGTTTTATTGTGTATTTGGTGGCATGTGGGCGGAATAGTGCACTATGAACTTTTACCGCGTAACCAGACGATAAGTACGGCCGTGTACTGTTAAGAACTCGAAAAGGTTCACAGAAAATTAAACCAGTCGTACCCTGCACTAATTTCAAGGACGGGTGTCCTGTTCCACCAAGACAACGCAAGGCCCTACGTGAGTAGGGAGACCCTTTCGAAAATTTCCCAGCTAAAATGGGAATTTTTGGAACATCCACCGTATTCCCCCGACTTAGCACCATCTGATTACCACCTATTCAGCCGATGCAAAAAAATGTAAGTGGTAAAAAAATCACCTCTATCGAACACGTGCGATCTGGACTGGAAGAATATTTTGCCGCTAAAAACCAAGACTTTTACAGAAAAGGAATCGAAAGCCTTGTAAATCGTTGGGCAGAGGTTGTATCTTCCGGCGGAGAATATATAAATCAATAAATAAGACCTCCCGTGTCTCCTATATATGTGTTTTCTTTATAGCGCCAAAGTCAAAAATACTTTTTTGAAGCCCTAATACATTCAATACCACAAAAATGAAGACACTCTGCGGGTTCGGCGAATTTTCCGGCTTGAGCACTCCGGAGGCCTGCCTCCTAGATGAACTCGAAACCTTTGGCGAAAGATTCGTGCAAGCAGATTGGGCGTCACGAGGTAGGGTTTTTCGGAATTAGAACGAGTTCGGCTTTAAATTCGGTGGAGTACAATCTCAGGCAAAACATCTCCGTTGACGCAACGGCCACCGCTACCGGATATTTCTTTATCAGTAGCTTAGCCGCAGAAATGGAGACGCCGTCTGGGTCTGGCGCCTTTTCCGACGCCTCGTATACATTTTGCTGTGTTACTGTCTTTTCCAGACTCGGGAGCGCACAGGCAAAGCGGTTACGACAAGGAAGCTGTAGAAACACCGCTAAAACCTCTTCTTTTGTGCGCTCAGATAATATAGAGCGAGCCATCCCCGTTGTTTCTTGTGTGGGCGGTCCTAGGGAGCGTCTTTGAGCTCTTTGGGGCTCCGGAAGCGCTCCTTGCTTCTAAAGACTTTTATGTGATGGAGCGCGCTCAGCGCCTTGTATTCGGTGGTGTGGTAAAAGAGACGACTCCGCACCGAACGCAGTTAAGGCGGCGTCGCGCCTGGATGCAGCCGCTTGGCCGTCACTCTCGGCCGTTTATCAATATCTAGCCGTAACCCGCTCAAGGCGTCTTCAATGGATTGCATTGCCTGAGATCGCGTTGCCTGGCGTAATTCGCACAAAGTTATGGTCAAGGCATCAGTCCCAACACCGGAAATCGAAAGCGGGACTTTATGCTACGAAGATCATAGCATTTTTGGTGGGATTGGGAAGGCGTACTTGTACTATTTTTATGTAGGGCTATGAAAGATAGCTTGCGTCAAAAAGCGTATCAAAACGCGCAATCATAAAGGCGTATTCCATCGTGAAAACGTTTATTCGCATACATTTCTGGCGATTTGTCGCATACTTCTGGATCTAGCATGGGGTGTGTAATCTTAGCAACGTTATAGTCCTAGCAATGCTCTCTTAGATATATATTCTAGTTCGGTTACTTTTGAATTATTTGGAAGAAAAGAACTTTGAAAGTTTTGAGGGCATCCGAAATCGCTTCACTTGCTCTCTGACCTTGCAAGAATATATATATATATATATATATATATATATACCTATACTACGGGGGTTAAACGTTGTAAAAACGCCTGTCTAGAAAAGCACACTTCACAGGCACCCCCATCATATATGGGGCTAGCATTGCAATCCCCTGTTCCGGCATTATGAAGACCTCGGTTTTCAGGAGCGTATCACCACCGGTACGAGAGTTGGCGCCATCATTTTGAGATATACGCAAAACGGCACAACATTTAATAGAAGCAGAACGCAAAATCTACTGCGTCGTCACTTCTCCTGCCAAAAAAACAAAACTGTGCCCTCAGCAGGTAAAGTATTGGTCGCTGTTTGTTTGTTGACGTCGGAGATTCCATTCCCATCTCATCAATTTGTCGAGCATCAAGAAATCTATGTTGTTTCGTACATTTTCATTTAAACACCCCTTATATATGTTACGGGGAATATAGTTACAAGATGTTATTGTATGTATGTATGTATGTACAAAATGTTGACCGTACGCAGACGAGGTTAAGGCACGCACGCGTAGGCTATTTTTAGTATTTTTCTTTAGATTTTCTGCGTATTTGTATTTGTCTTATTTTTGTTTTGCTGTAGTCGCGGTGGGGGGGGGGGGGCAGCGTCTACTGCGACGGCGGCATGAAAGAAGTATATCTTCTTCTTCTTCTTCTCGCTGATCGCCGTCGAACGTGGGCGCCGCAACAACAGCAGCAGCGACACAACAGCTCCAGCTGTTTCTGCTGCCGCCGCCGCCAGAGACACAACGCGAATACAAAACATGGATGGATGCATGGCCAGGTGACCTTTCACGTTCGAGAGGTGAAGGTGAACCACCTTTATTTCTGCAGCAAACGCGCATCGCGTATGTGATCACCCCGTATACCCCCTCTTCTCTCTCTCTCTCTCTCTCTCTCTCTCTCTCTCTCTCTCTCTCTCATCTCTCTCTCTCTCTCTCTCGCTCGCTCGCTCGCTCTCTATCTCTCTCGCTCTCTCTCTCTTGCTCGCTCTCTCTCGCTCTCTCTCTCTCTTGCTCGCTCTCTCTCTCGCTCTCTCTCTCTCTCTCTATCTCTCTCTCTCTGTGTGTGTGTTGGACTTCTAATGTCTCTTGTAACATATAGTTCTCATATCAGTTCCTAGCCGCAGCCGCGGCTATCATCGTTATGTTTCGCTGAAGATGTCGTTTCTGGTGGACAGATAGAATTAGACGGGAGTCGTGTGGGGTGGGGAGTGGACGGGGGAAGCCAGAGAGCCCCACAAACTGAAGTGTTGTGCCGCACGTTACAGTCTAACTCAAGTGGCGAGTGTAGTCGAGACAACCAATCACAAAGGGTTGTTGTTGCTGTTGCTTCTGTTGTTGCTGTTGTTGTCGTTGTTGTTGTTGCTGTTGTTGTCGTTGCTGTTGTTGTCGTTGTGGTTATTGTTGTTGTTTTTGTTTCTGTTGTTGTCTTGGTTGCTGTGCTGCTGTAGCTGATGCTGCTCTTGTTGTTGTAATTGTGCTTTTTGTTGTTTCGTTTCTTGTCACGTTAATATTGCCTCAATTGTTCTAGATAGGTTTCTCATAGTATTTTATAATGTTACTGTACTGTTTTACTGCTATTGGTTAATATTATTGTCTATAATATAGCGTTAGAAGAGACAAACTTCTTAAAGTACTTCAAACCCGATATTCTATAGAGGGAACTATGTATAATCTAATACGTGACATGCTGCAAGCGAACTTAATTATTATTAAAAACGGAGCTCATTATGTCAGCAGGCCAGTAGCACAGACAACTGGAGTTGTCCAGGGAGACTCCGCAAGCCCACTCCTCTTTATATTGTATATAGCTGGCTTAGCGGACGCCCTCAGAAATGTAAAAGCAATACATGCATTTTATGCTGACGACTTAGTAGTGCTTGCAAAAACACGAAATCACTTGCAGTTTTATCTCCAGGAAGCCTCAGATTGGTGCCAAGAACACCAATTGACAATCAACATCGCCAAAACAAAAAATACTACGATTTAGTAAAGGCGGATCGTACGCTGCAGATGACCGGTGCATCAAGATAGGGGGAGTAAATGTTAAACTCGTTAATTACTTTTGTTATCTAGGGATAACAGTGACCCCCCGGCTGTCATTCAGCAGACATATAGAGGAAATGCGTAGCAAAGCTACGGCGGCCATGATTTTAGTGGGAGACGTTACTGACATAGACCTAAAAATTGCGTTAAATGTATTTAGAATAAAAATTGTTCTTATAGTAAGATACTGCCTTCCTGCAATAGCCCCTTATTTCACAATATCGGACCTTAAAAACATAGATAAAATAAAATCTTATTTCATAAAGCGCACTTTAGGCTTGCCAAAGAACGCATCGGCCACGTTCGCACTGGAACTATGCCACTAGAGGATTTAGTACTGGACAAGATACCGTTCAGTACACAAATCTTAGAAGCCTACAGAGAATTTAGAGAAACCCGCAACATGGCATTTGTAATGGGTCTTTATGTTCAGGGTCCAGCTTTTTGCAGCAATAAGTGGAAACTGTCATCACAGAAAAATAGATCTCTAATGTGCCGAACAACATGGCACGGCTACCACCACCTTTTGTGCTTAAGAGGAAATTGTTATGAAATTGACGAATGCGTATGGAAATATTGTGGCGAGTGCAATATCGGACGATACCACATACTCACTTCCTCGTTTATCGAAACACCGTCACTACAAGCACGTGTTAACGATATTATTAGCCTAGAAAATGATATGTGAACTTTTGTACTACACTACCAATTTATGGTGAATAAACTTGAAATATAAAAAAATATATATAGTAGTACCTAGGTCTTTTCCGTCATCGAAACTAATTTTACTAGTCAATATTGCGTTATTGCCCTAATGCCGTAGCCTACCCTAGTTGAAGTTGCTCTTGATATGTTGTTAAGCGTTTTAGGAGCAACCGCTGAGAGTGCGTTTTATTGGTGCTCTTAGCGCGCCTGATATGTAAAACTTTCAACCATCAAACAAAAAAAAAAACCAGCCAAAGTTATTTGATTTTGACATTGTAAGCAAAAATGATACCTATAATGCAATACACAGATAACAATCTACCAATGCGATCAATGCGCACATTCAATATCGTACTAGAATTTCGTGAAATTTACCCGCTAAAGCTCTGCGGGTCATGACATACATATTGTATACACAAAATGTGTCCACCATGTGATGCTAACATTTGACAAATACAACAAATACAGCTCTGATGCTTGTGCCTACAGAAGTATATGTATTTTTAGCCATCTTTTCTGGCGGGTACACGCTTCAGCGTTTTGCCCCGCATTTCGTCGCGCGGCCAGTGGCACTGATGGGTAATCTCAATTAATTGGCGTAGTAGTAATCGTAGTAGTAACTGTGACTGACGTTTCGAACCAACAGCATCTTCGGTGTGCGTCTTCGGTGACCCACCATCTACTCCCAGATAGCATGGCTTGGTATCGTTGCTTTTGTGATCTTGCTGTTATTACTCCAGTCACACTGGCATTATCACATATACTGTACGCAATGTTGATATTGTTACAACAACAACTACTACTGCTACTACTACAGCAACAACAATAACAACTAGAGCAACAACAACAAAGCCACTGTCTCTCCTGTTTCTCCGACAAGCAAATGACAACCATAACAGCACTTTGCGGCGTTGTAGTTGATTTCTTCATTCATTTCCGTTAGTCACCAGCGGCTATGCCCGTTGTCCGCGGCCAGTAGAGCTGACACACGACGAAGGCAAGCAGCGCTCGCTGTGATTGGGGGTGGGAAGCGGGGGTGCCGAGTGACCTTCCTTCGGGCACAGCCCCCGACACACACACACACACTCGTTGACCGTTGACGTCTTAATGTCGACTTTTGTTTCCCCCGACCGCCACAGCCTAACTTGACAGATGCAAATTAACTTCCCACCATGTCTCTGCCTAGGCTTTTGTCGTTGTGATAGTTGTTGCTGTTTTTGTTGTGACGTTTAGTTGGTACTGTTTTTGCTGCTATTTCTGTTAAGTGTGTAATTTTTGTTGCTCACTGCTGTGTCCGTCACTGTCACTGTCGTTGTCGTCGTTATCCGCCGAAGCTTTTCTTACGATGCAAACTAGATCACTGCGGGCAGAGCGGACCGGACAGTACAGCCTACACACAAGTACTACATGTATTTCTTGATGACAACATACCCGTACTACAGACAGAAGAGGGTCGCTTGTAAGTGAGACAAAGGGGGAGGCTGAAGAGCTCAGTAAGCACTGAAATATGAATGACCAAACTCTCTTACAACCCCTTGCCGCCTAAGATCCACTCGCTATTTTTTTTCTAAAAGTAATTTTTGAAAAACGTACAGTATGTTTGCATTCGTCAACCGAAAAAAAAATAACTAAAACATATAGAAAATCATATATATATATATATATGTATATATATATCAAGCTGTTTGCACGGATACATGGATAGATATATACATACACATTCATACATAGGCATATATATGTGCGCACATGTATGCTTGTGTGTGTACGTGCATAGACGCGTATGTTCGCCGGGGTACGTTGTGAAATCTCTGGCAAAAGCCGTTCATAGCAGCTTTTGTTGCGGCAAATCGTCGCTGGTGCTGTATCATCTTAGGTAAGGGCGAGCTTGTTTAGACCCTTACCACGAACAAGCGCCGTCGTCCACACCTACAACACGGCATGGCGCAGCGGCCATCCGCGGCGGCAGCAGCAGCTGGTTGGCCTTCACGTGGGTTGGGAGCGGGAGGGGGGTCTTAGATGCAAGACAATCCAGACTGCGGATTTCCAGACAGGCAGACAAAACAAGTTCAAGTCACGCTTGGTGGCTGCAGAAGTGCAGTGGTATATGTGACGGTCATCGACGGTGCGTCGACTTTCTAGAGACGCGCGTTACAGTCTGTACAGGTCGGCGTGACAGACGCACCCGAAACTGTGTGAACCGACTCAACAAGGATAACCGCAGTCTTGAGTGATCGCGGGTGTTTGAGCGCCGTTTTCGTGGTTCATCTGCCACGAGACCTGCCACGAACGATGCGGTACGCAGCGACGCTGCTGCTGCTCGCAGGTGCCGCCTGTGGCCAGCATAACTTCGGCGGGTCGTACAGCCGGAACGCTGGAGACACGGGCCGATTCTCCGGAGGATCTGGGCGATTTTCCGGAGGATCGGGGCAATTCTCCAGAGGATCGGGGCAATTCTCCGGAGGATCAGGGCAATTCTCCGGAGGATCAGGGCAATTCTCCGGAGGAGCGGGTCGGTTTGCCGGAGGAGCGGGTAGATCCACCGGAGGAACGGGTCGAGGTGGCGGCATTCAGACGCTCCAGTCAGTGCCACTTCCCCCAGCAGGCTACGTTTCGCCGTCACTACTGCGCGAACAAAGCGAGCCCCCGAAACCATTTTCGTACAAATACGAGGGGCCTGACCCCTATGGCGGCTACTCGAGTCACGAGTCGCACGGCGACGAACAGGGACGCATCACAGGCCAGTACACGGTGCAGAACCCGGACGGTACGTCACGCGTGGTCAAGTACGTTGCCGACCCGCAGTACGGCTTTCACGCCGAGGTCGACACTGATGAAGAGGGCACCAAGACGTCGGAGCCCTCCAACGCTGTGATCAGGTCGTCGGCGCCCGAGGAAGGCTACAATCCACAGACAAAAAAGGGCGACTACGGAGCATCCAGCGGTGCAGGAGGCGCATATTCCAGGACGTCGAAGCCCTACAACACTGGTGGTGCCGGCTATCGGGCCGCATCGACCGCCTACAAGAGGCCGGCAGCAGCACCTGCATACAGAGCACCTGGCGCCTACAAGCCGGCTTCAGCGCCCTTCGGCGCTGCCGGCACTCATAGAAGCACTTCGAATTTCGGCTCGACTGGTGCATACAATGCTGGCGCCTCCTACAAGGCGCCCGGTGCATACAATGCGGCCGCTTCTTACAAGGCCTCTCAAGGTGCCTATAGTGCCCCCGTTACATCTCGTGGTGCCTATAGAGCTTCCAACGTTGCTTCGGGCGCCTATAGGGCTCGCGCCCCCGCTCCCAGCGCATACAGGGCTCCCGGCACCGCTTCCGGGGCCTACCAAACCAACTACAACGCTCCTGCACCTTTCGCTTCGGCCTCCGCCTATAGAGGCCCGGCCTCCTACAAGGCGCCTTCCTCTTCGCTGTATGGTGCGTCGAATGCTCCGTATCAAGCTGCCGCAGCATCCTACAGAGCTCCCAGCGCGTACAAGGCATCTCCTGCATCGTTCGGCCAATATACTGCCGGCAAGCAATACGGAACAAAGCCCTACTACTAGACAGCCATATTCCTGAGCAGCCGCAATATGTTGTGAAAATGCAAAATGCCCGACGTTTTTTGTGACCACCATGTGCGTGTCTCTCGTGTGTGTATGTGGCCCACGGCGGACACGAACCACCACAAACGGATAGCTAACGACTCATATCACAAGACAGAGCACCGTGATCACCGATGTGTGCTTCAAAACGTCGTCTTCACTGGTGGACGTTCAACAACCACCGACGACGCGAGACAACGTCCCGGCATTCTTTGTTTAACGTCACCTAGCGAACGCCAAACTACGATCGATAATGGAGCAGTGGATAACCAATAGCCCTCCCTCCCTGCCTGCCCCATGATAGTTCGTGATGTCGCAAAAGTCAGCCATATTATTAAACGCAATCATAAAAAGGTATATAAATATTTATTTCCACAAAGTGTCCACCGTGTCTTTCTTATACTATAAACGTGCGTCTTGTTTTTGGTAAATATTTCGCAAGCAGTGCTATAAATATATATATATATATATATATATATATATATACCGAAAGTCTGGCAGCTATTCAACTGTTACAAACTAAATGTCATAGGAATAACAATTATGCGTTGATATCATCAGACAGAGTAACTAAAAAATCATAAGGCTATGAATTGCGTATCATAGCATTCAGTGTTATTTTAGAAATTGTAATATTATCAAAACCAAGCAAAACATTTAATTTCAACAACATATGAATACATTTAATTATACTTTAAAAACTGTTTACGTTGAATTAGGTATGTACAATTAAAGATTTTGAGTGACAATATTGGGATAACTTAGAGGGACACAGTTGCTTGTCAATGTTAGTAAAAGTTCGCGTTTTAATAGAACACCATTGAGCGAATATTTGTTTAACTGATCTAGTACAGAGTTACCCATGTAATTAGACACGACAATTAACAACATTACTTGTTTGAAATAGTCTATTTGTCACATTATTTTTTTATATTTATGTTTAAGTTTATATATATATAAAGCGAAGTGGCTTGCCTCAACGGTATTTAGCTATACGATATTTATGAATGAAATGCACTTGCCTTTAGCTGGTATAAACATCATAATTTAAGATAGAAGTGATGTTTTGTGTTATAAAATATACAATTGTGGAAATTATTAAGTTGTCTTAGTGCATGTGTAGCCCATAAAAGCGTGCCCGGATTGATGGTTCGATTATTGAATTAGTAAATACCTGGAGCCCGTTACCGCAGGACTACTTCGGGTTGTCCGTTTGCGTTTTCACTTCGTTTTAGTTGTTGGAGGATCATCTTTCCTTCGATAGGTATAGTTTTGACCGCACGTTCGTAGATTTTAAGAATCTTTAAGCGTGACCTGCACTAGAACACTGCAATAAATGGTTAGTGGTGGCTGTTGATGTTGTCGCCATTGCTGTCAATGTACTAAACATGTATCTGCCTTAACTGTTAAGACTTGACTGCTGCTGTGCTAAGCATACGACATATGCGTCTTTTGTGTAGGCACAGTTACACCTACGTAATAACGATAAGCGCAGATTTGTCTATAAAACCACAGCGTATCATGCTCAACTCATTTGCGGTTTCCTTGGTAACAATAGATTTAACGGTCTGTCAGTACCCATTAATTCTTTCGTATTTTGAAATTTCGTTTTATTTTGACGGAATTGAAGTTTTGCTGATAATCATTTGTATAGTGGCGGTAAACAATAATAACTCGGCGGTAATACGAGCAACCTTTGTGCGTTCTAACATATATAAATTGAACTACATTGCCACTAAAGTAATTTGTCAGCTTTTTGGAGTAGTAAGCGATTATGTAGTTTGTAAGCGACAAGGAAGTGCGTGACGATTAAATGGTTTACTGGCCAAGAGGTTAAGAGCGGCTTGATCCGATAGCGGCTGTGGTTAGTAGAACAAAAACTCACATTGGCGTAAAATCATTCCTAAGCTTTCGCCCGAGAACTGCTTTTCGGTGGCTATCGTTTCAAATCACTCGTCACATATTGAACAGAGTAGGGTCACTACAGTGTATATACAGGGTGTTCCTATTTGTATGTCCAAAACGCTAGGGTATGGTCAAACTCGGTGAGAAAATCATTTTTGCCAATGGGTGGAAGCCGGGAAAACGTTTTGTTTAGGAGTGAAGATGAAATTTATAAAAGCAGTTATTCTGTCTTTTTTCTCCTACATAGTTGTGCAAAATCTACGTTTGCGGGAGAACCAGTCAACGCACAAAGGAACTGATCATACCGGCGTGTTTGGCGGAAAATTCTGTACAATAAAGTATACATTACTAGCTTGCGTAGCAAAAAACGAATAGCCAGATTAAGGAAAGTCATAAAAAGTCAAAATGTTACGTTAACGCTTTTTTGTGCAACATCGTAATTTTTTCCATTACGACCAAAAATGCACGTCCAAAAGACTACTCTCAGGCAATAGCAGATTTAATGCCCACTACATTCGTACCAAAGTGATGATGCTGCGTTACGTAGTTGCCAAGTAACTAAGCTTTGTCGACAGTCATATCAAAAGCGAAGGCATGCATACTTGCATAGGGTGTATGAGAAAGTTAGGTACATATTTTGAGGTTTGGTAGAACTCAGCAAGAGAATAATTTTTTCTAATGGAAAGAGGGGGCAGAAACGTCTTGGCAAAATGCTACGGTTCTGGACGTGAAAACTTCAACATGAAACATAACAACTATGACTGTCGAAAAAGCTTAGTCACTTGGCAACTACGTAACGCAGCACCATCACTCTGGTACGAATGTAGTGGGCATTAAATCTGCTATTGCCTGAGAGTAGTCTTTTGGACGTGCATTTTTGGTCGTAATGGAAAAAACTACGATGTTGCACAAAAAAGCGTTAACGTAACATTTTGACTTTTTATGACTTTCCTTAATCTGGCTATTCGCTTTTGCTACGCAAGCTAGTAATGTATACTTTGTTGTGCAGAATTTTCCGCCAAACACGCCGGTATGATCGGTTCCTTTGTGCGTTGACTGGTTCTCCCGCAAACGTGCTGTAACGTTGCACAACTATGTAGGAGAAAAAAGACAGAATAACTGCTTTTATAAATTTCATCCTCACTCCTAAACAAAAGCTTTCCCGGCTTCCACCCATTGGCAAAAATGATTTTCTCACCGAGTTTGACCATACCCTAGCGTTTTGGACACACAAATAGGAACACCCTGTATATACAGGGTCATTCATATCGTTGTGCACGCATTTCGAGGTTTGATAGAACTCGGCAAGAAAATAAGTTTTCCCTACGGAGGGAAGACGAGGAAACGTCTTGTTTAGGAGAGAGAGTGAAGTTTATAAAAGTAGTTTTTCTGCCTTTTTTTCCTACATAGTTGTGCGAAATCTCTGTTTGCGGGAGAACCAGTCAACGCATGAAGGAACCGATTGCACCGGCGTGTTCGGAGGAAAATTCTGCACAACGGAAGACACTTCACTAGCTTGCGTAGCAAAAAGCTAATACCCAGATTAAGGAAAGTCATGAAAAGTCGATATTTTACGTTAACGCATTTTCATGAAAAATCGTAAAATTTTTCCATTGCGACCAAAAATGTACGTCCGAAAGACCACTCTCACACAATAGCAAATTTAATGCCCATCATTTTCGTATCAAGGTGATAATGCTGCGTTACGTAGTTGTCAAGTCACTAAGTTTTTTCGATAGCCATATCGAAAGCGAAGGCATGCATATTTCCATAGGGCGTATGAGAAAGTAAGGTACATATTTTGAGGTTTGGTAGAACTCAACAAGAGAATGAATTTTCCTAGTGGAAGGAGGGGGCGGAAACGTCTTGGCAAATGTTTACGGTTCTAAACGTGAAAACTTGCACGTAAAACATAACAACTATGACTGTCGAAAAAGCTTAGTGACTTGACAACTACGTAACGCAGCACCATCACCTTGATACGAAAATGATGGGCATTGAATTTGCTATTGCGTGAGAGTGGTCTTTCGGACGTACATTTTTGGCCGCAATGGAAAAAATTTACGCTTTTTCATAAGAAGGCGTTAACGTAAAATATCGACTTTTCATGACTTTCCTTAATCTGGGTATTAGCTTTTTGGTACGCAAGCTAGTGAAGTGTCTTCCGTTGTGCAGAATTTTCCTCCGAACACGCCGGTGCAATCGGTTCCTTCATGCGTTGGTTCTCCCGCAAACAGAGATTTCGCAGAACTATGTAGGAAAAAAAAGGCAGAAAAACTACTTTTATAAACTTCACTCTCTCTCCTAAACAAGACGTTTCCACGTCTTCCCTCCATAGGGAAAACTTATTTTCTTGCCGAGTTTTATCAAACCTTGAAATGCGTGCACAACAATATGAATGGCCCTGTATATGCGTCGTTCCTGGGCAATTACCGTGTAGGTTCCCAGTATGCAATGCTTTTTTGACTTCTAGTTTATTTAATTGCAAGTTCGACTTACGGTGTGGAATCTGTTTCAACGAACTGTGATTAGTTATAAAAGACTTAATTTAATACCGGTACTTTCAACTATTTAGCAGCTTCAGCAGAACAGTATTTTTACGTCGGATATTTTACGAGAGCGCAGCGCCATTGTTGCTATTGTTATTGTTATTGACGTCATTGTACTGACGCCGCACGTCACTGTTTAAGCCAACAACGTCTGACCCCACCCCCGTCCGTACTAACCCTCTTCCCGGGGGTGCCAGGGCAGCATCTGAGAGACATTGCTGTCGACATCGACAATGGCAGCAACAGGCTATTGATGACAGCCTGCGTTGCCCATAGCTATATTTACTCTACTTGTCTGTCCAGTCAACAGATGGATAAACGCGTGCTTCAATGGATGGTAATTGTCTTGTGCGTCGATGTATCTGAGCGTGCGGTGTATAGGCTTTGATGCTTAGATGAGGCTGGATGTGTCGGAGACGAACAGAACAGAGCGCTGTGCTATGAAAATGATGGGTAGGGCTATTTATCGCTTTGCTGCACAGAGGCACAGGACAATGAACCAACAAGTATCAGGGCCACCACTACTACCAACAACAATAACAACAAGAGCAGCGTAGCCAGCAACACACGATAACAACAACAACAGCAACATTAGAAGCAGCATAGACAGCAACACACAATAACAACAACAGCAACAACAACAACAACATAATAATAATAATGATAATAATAACAACAACAACAACAACAACAACAACAACAACAACAACAACGACAACAAAAACAACAACAACAACAACAACAACAACAACAACAACAACACAACAACAACAACAACAACAACAACAACAACAAGAGCAGCATAGACAGCAACGCGCGATAACAACAGTAACAACAAGAGCAGCATAGACAGCAACACGCGATAGCAATAAAAACAACAACAACAACAATCAGAGCAGCATAGACAGCAACACACGATAACAACAGAAACAACAACAACAACAATCGAAACAATTGGAGCAGCAGAAACAAAAAAGAATAAATAACAACAAGAACAAACAACAACACACAGCCGCAGCAACAACAACAACAACAACATCACAAAACAACAACAGTAGCGGCCCGTTGCCAATAGGGGCAAAAACGATCAGTATGACGACAACGACGAAGGCACAAGCAGCAGCAGCATCTGGATGTGCATCACAGGCGTCGTGCGACACAAACCACAGACCGTGACCGAAGAGCGGCGCGAGAAGCGACTAAAAAACGACAACACGTCGACACGCCGCACGCCATCAGTAAGACAAAGGCAAGGCTAACTAAGTGATGAGGCACAGCCCTCGTCTTCACGGTCTTCATACGGACCGCTTCGTGATCGCCGTTGTCGTCGTCGTCATCATCATCATCATCATCGTCTCATTTGTGGTTGCGTTGCAGTCAGTAGCTTGGCATCAAATCCGACACGGCGGTAATTACGCCAATAAGCACGTCGGCGCGACACCAGCACCGCCAACGACACTGGCTTTTACTTTAGCATTAACTTGCCAACGCCTTACTTAACGCCAACAAAACTTAATAATTTTAAGCCTAAACAATAATGCAAGGCAAAAGGCAATGAAAACACTAGAAACTAGCTACCATTGCTCACGGCCTTCTGTCCTTTCATGTCCTCTTCTAAATAGCAGTGTCTTTTCTCCATGTTTCCTAACGACGACGTGTATTGAGCATTAACAAATCATTTGAACAGTTTAATAGTAGGTGTCCGTGAAAGGTAGACCCAAATTCAGGAAACTGGTTGAACCCGGTGAGAAAAACCAATGAAAAGGAGTAGCGAAACTGTATCGTATAGGGATGAGATGAACATTTTTCAGAGCTGTGACTCTAAGGTGACAAAAGTTTACAAAACGTACCACTGTGAAAGAACGCATTAATCAATTGAAAACCAAACATACCGGCGCATGCTAGCGCGAAAAAATTCTACATTGTCACAACTATACTTAGAGTTAGCTGGAGTAAGAACTACTGTCATATTAAGAAGAGTTCGCAAAATTATATTACTGTGCTTACATGTTCATACTTTCGTGCCCACGTTTCTAAATTTTTTTCTATTACGCGTGCACAACCAATGCATTCAGACGAATGTACGTTTTAAGTGAATTATTTTGGTACCAAATTGGTAAAACTAATATATGTGTGTGCACAGTAACTCAGATCTCCCAATGGCCATATCGGATGTGAGCGCATACATGTAGTAACCATGTTCGCTTCTTTGTCAATCAAGTTTTTCGTCAGACCTGTGGAAGCTCAGGAAAAATTGTATTCTAGTCCAAACATGAAAAATCCGTACACGGGCAATTGCCTTACGGGAAAATCTAAAAAAAATAATAATAATAATAAAAAAAAAAAAAAAAAAAAAATCTTTCTCAAACAAATGTCCGGCAGCCAATAAGCACATTCGAAAGGGCTGGCAAAGCTCCCGTTGAACGCGTTCAAAGGTACCAGACATCTTCCGAACGGTTCCAGCAGCAGCAACTACTCTGGCGAACAGACTATTAGGCGATTCAACGTGAGTTGCATGGGCCACGTAATTGGTTGCACATTTTGTCAAATGTCAATACATACCCCTTCTAATAATAAAAGAATGTGAGCCAACCCTCCGGGGGTCTGCTCCCTCTAAATATATTATTGCTCCTATAACTAAATTGCTCCGCAAAAAATAAATGTGTTATTTATTATTTGATACCATAATGACTGGGTAATTTTTTCCAAAATTACATCAAAACCACACGGCCTTTTATTGTTATTTTCTTTACCACACATCCAATCTCATTAAATGTAGTTGCAATCTAGATGCTCGCTCTTTCCAATACTGGTTACGTCAGTCGTGGAAAATAATGTAATGCGATCTCAATTTCTGTTACTGTGTCTGTTCTATCTTGTTTCTCTTTTTTTCATTTTGTTTTCTCCTGCTAGGCATAGTCCCATTGTTTTACAATACTTCTCATACACGTACCTTATTTTCCTATGCATTCCATCTGATTATTCCTAAGAGCTATTTAAGGTTCTACTTTGTGACAAATTGTGCTTAGACGCATCTTTTATATAACTACCCATATTGGTCTTTTTCCTCTCCGCTCACTCTACCCAATTACATTTACTTCCAATATTGTATGCTTTGTCTTCCTTGATTTCTTTTACCCAATTATGCGTTTACACTATCCCCACGTGTGTACGTAATTCCCTTCTATTCGCTATGCCAAATTTAAAATTTGGATCCCGCTCAACTCCGCCACTCCTAAAAGCTTCCTACTAGCTCGGTTTTCTGTCCAGCTGTTCATATGAGCATTCCAATCCCTGAGACATGCTACCTCCCTTGCTATCTTTATCTTTCCAAATTACCGTATGCACTCTGTTAAATAGCTCTTCCTATTTTCCTTCCGTATGGCCTGGCACTTTTTGTACCCTAAAAAACTGCTCAAATGGTCCAACTTAAATGTAGCGTTATAACCCAAGACAAAATTTTTTTGGCCCGAAACAGCTTGCCTGGTAAGTATCCTGACTCCCTGACTGATTCCCCTATTTACCGTATTTCATTTGGTGCCATCTTAATTTTATCACTCTATGCCCGGAGGCATCTCTAACTCATATAAATCGATTTCTGTTGCATCAACTTGACGGACCTTATTTCTAGCAATTCATATGATTTATTTAATTTGCCTTTTTGCCTCTCCTCTCTCATATTTAGCCTGGCAATCCGCCCGAAGGGCTTATTACTCCCAGGCTTTTGCCTTCCTTTTGCCCCGTTTCTTCTTTTTGCATCTTCTATCTAGCTTTACCTCCGACTCACAGTGTCGCTCCTGTTGTCATACATTTTTTGTCTATATATTGCCCCTGTTGTCCTTTTTGTCTCTGTATCTGTTGCTCCTCTTGCCCCATTCTGTTTGCCTGTATCTGCCACCCAATGACATCCCCTCGCTCAAGTACCCTTCCGTTCAAGTACCCTTCCTCTCTGGAAAGTTCCCATTCGCGGCTTACACTCCAGATGCTCTGACCCAATGTTATCGGCTTTATGTTCTCTCCAGTTCCCCATTCTCCACTTGCATATCGCCTGCTTTAAACATAGTCGACCTAACACCGTGCCAGTCACACGACCTCATGCCACTGCCGTCCACGTACCAAGATTGTCTCGCTTTTCTTTAGCATTTAGAACAATTGGAAGCGCAAAATTTATTCAACTCTTGCTTTTGTGTGCCGACCTCATTCACAACAGCTTCCATATCCCGGACCTGATATGCATACACCACCCTCCCATTCAAACTCCATCGCTACTTTACCACAATTGTCATGCACGTACCTAATTGTTCTATGCATCGTATTAACCGGATTATCCCCAAGAGCTATTCTACGTTCTATTTTGTGGCAATTTGTACTTATAATATTTTTTCTTTCTTATTTTTTTACTCAAATATCTGTTTACACTTCGTCAGTACATAGTTTATGCTTGACTTTATATCCCCATGTATGTACATATAATCTCTTCTATTCGCAGAACCAAATTTGAAATTTAGATTCCGCTAGACTCCGCTAGTTGTAACAGCTTCCTGCCAGCTCGGTTTTCTGTCCAAATGTATCTTTATAACCCCAGACAGTACCAATTGTTTGACACAAAACAGCATGCCTAGTTAAGATTCTAACTCCCCTAAACCTGTTTTCTTCATTTCTTGTATTCCATTTGGTACCATATCCACTTTATCACTTTATGCCCAACGGCATCTCTGACCCATATGAATCGATTTCTTTTATATCGACTCGACTGACCTTACTTCTATTTACTAACTATATGAACTATTCTAGAATATTTTTTTTTTTTATTCCAAAAAAAAAGAATAAAAAATTACTCCAATTCATATAATTCCTTTAATTTGCCCTTTCACCTCTCTCCTCTCATATTTAGCCTGGCAGTCCGCCCAAAAGGTTTATTACCCTCACGCTTTTGCCTTTCTTTGCCCTGTGTCCTCTTTTGCATCCACTATCTAGCTTTACCTCCGACTCTCAGTGTCGATCTTCTATATGCTTATAGTTCCTCCTGTTGTCATGCATTTCCTCGTCTTCATATTTCCTCTGTTGTTTTTTTTGTTGTCTCTGTATCTGTTGCTCCTGTTGTCCTATCCCGTTTACCTGTATCTGTCTGAAAAATTCCCATTCCAAAAAAATATCATTCGCGGCTTACATTTCACCGTGCCAATCACACGACCTCATGCCACCGCCCTCAACATACCCTAATTGTCTTGCTTTTGTTTAGCATCCACAACCATTGCAAGCGCAAAATCTAATCAACTCTTGCTTCTATGTGCCCCCAATCCCGGACCTGATATGCATGCATCATTCCCTTATGGAAAAAACGAAAATGTCTTCTACATTATCAGACATGTCAACATCCCACTGGGTTGCTGCTGTAATATATCTTGCCCCCCCCCCCCTCATCAAAATAACATAACCCCTCCGAATTAGCCATCCGATGAATCCGTTACTCTATTCTGTCTACGTTTAAATCTCTGTAGCGATTACAACTCATTTTCCCACTGGTAATTACCACCCCATTCCCTCAGTTAAACTCACTCGCGATATCTGTTATTTTCCTTGTTGCAGCGCATGATGTCGCTGTTATCGCAGTTGTTACCGTCGCTGCTGCTGCAGCTCCTCCACCGCTAGCATCCCTTCTACTCCTTGTTTAAGGATTCTCCCTTTTCTATGTCTTCTTCTTTGGCGGCCGTAGCCGCGCACCCTCCATGGTAGTCTGGAGGGTGAACTGCCAGATACTGCCTCTGTAGTTTTTTTTTCGTCCAGCCAGCTATTCGATATGCGCATTCTAATCTCCAAGGCGAATGTTACTCTGTATCAGAGTTTGAATTTCCAGCGGTTACAGCTTGTTTTTCTATTGGTTGAATAAACACGGTATTCCCTGGCCGATCGGTTACACTTAGTAGAGATATCTGCTCCTTCTCACTGCTGCAGCGGTTGTTCTTGTTGCTGCAGTGGTTGTTGTTGTTGTTGTTGTTGTTGCTGCAGCTGCAGCTGTTGTTGTTGCTGCATCTGCCCTTCCACCGCTAGCCTTTATTCCTCTTCCTGTCGCTGACTCTCCTTTTCTTCTCTCACTTGCTTCTCCACGGTCCTCACCGCGCACCCTATCAATTTCTATTTCTGCTTCTCTGGCAGATTTGTTGCTGTTTCGCTAATTGTCATCTTTGTGTCGTCCGTATTTTTCTTCGCCACTGTAACTTACGTCCAACACTAGTGCCTTTTCTTCAACAGAGCGCATCCACTTTTCATGCGTCGAGTCAATTTGTGAATCTCTTTGACTTTGACGTTGTCTCTGCAACAGCGGCCACTCTCTCACCCTCGCTATCTCTTTCTGTCAGCCAATACACTCCTTCGCCGCCACCACTGTCCTTGTTACTTGTTGTCGTCTATTTTCGGATTGATTTTGTATGGCATTGCGAGCAGCTTTTGCTGTAGCGCTACTGCGCACGTTCCCCTATCCCTGTTGGTTTGGGCCTATTTCTCCGCATTTTTCTTTAGCCTCTGCTGGATATTCGTCACAACTTTTTGCTAGCGATCCTGCATCGTTTAAGCCGTATTGCATCGTGCCTTAACGTTCTCCTTCACCAGCTCCATCTTTGCTGTCAGCCGCGGTTTCAGCTTGCAGAGCTTGCCTGTATATAGAGAAATGCGCTCAATCACTTTCCTTTTCTCTAGCACCCACTGGCAATGAACTGGCCGGCACGTACTTTAATTCAAGATTGCGTTTATTTCCGAGTTCATTGGGTTGAGCGTCGCTGCCATTTCCCCCCCCACCCCCCCCCCCCCCCCGCCCGGCGACGCTCCAGCACTACTTGCAATAATTAGCTATATTTGATCAGGCAGGCACAGCTAAACATGCACGTTTGTATATGCCTGCAGGTTTGGTTACACTTTTCGACAGAGCGTCGTCGTCACCACTCTATAGAAGCTGTTTGAAATAAACACATCACTTAAATCTGGTGTAAATCTGTGATCTGGTGCTGCCCGAAGGTCGACCCTTAACTCGTATCTTCTGATGCTCCAGAAATTTCTTTATCAATACCGTACCATGTAAGAACGCTTTTCTCCGACAATTCACTCAAACTGTTAATACGTCCGCACCGTTCTGAAAGTAATAACGCAGTGCATGTACCAAATGCATCTGCATTTTACCCACACTCCATGTATACGCGGACTCTCGTCGTGAGATCACTCCTGGTTACAACATACTATACACGCTTTACGGATTTACTGGGACTAAACCAGGACGACTTCAAAAAGATCACTCCCATGAAAAGAGCGTTTGTCTTTTTAACATTCTGACAACAACATTTTGGAGTCTCCTAGTAGGCTAAAATGCCCGTGGCACGATAGCGTCGAAATAAATGCATCGTTTTCGCGTTCTCTATACTGCATTTATTTGGCCAGAATTCTCCAGCAGAGGAAGGTGCTAGCTGGACAATGACAACAACGTCGAACGGGAACAACTAGAAAGGTCGGTGCTCGAACCTGCTATAGTCGGTCTTTCGCTGCTCATGGTACGGCTATGATGGTTTTTTTTAATTCTAGACTATTCTCCGTCCCCTACGGGCTTGGAACCTAACCTGAGGTATCTCTATAATGGACCGAGGGCCGGACATGTTAAGATTTCTAGGGTTTCTCCAACAGTCCTTGTGGCAGCACGGCCGCTGACTCTCAGCGGTATGGTTTATCATCTATTCTCAAAGAGCATTGCTCAAAGAAAATTCGATCAACAACAGGGATCGAACCGCGGACACCCCGGTAAATGACAACTATGACTAGCGCACTAGTCCCCTAGACCACGCCGCCACATGGCTATGATGGTAACGCCCCGTTTCAGATGATGTGCGAACCGCCTGAGCCACCGTCGTTACGCTGTGCGCACCTGATTCCATTGACTGAAAATAACGAAATGCTATATAGATGACAAACAAAATGAGCAAACGTTCGGACGGAGTGGTCTTGTATATGCCGCTGTTTCGGGTGATGAGCGTGCATGATGCCTCTTAGCCGCAGAAACACCGATTCATTTGTTATTGTTGGTTAGAGGCGTTAGGCTTTTAGGGGCAAGTGACGCGTAATTAGATGTCACATACTACCAGATCTGCGTTGTTAAGTGTTAGCTAAAGATATAAATGGTGACATATGCTGTGCAAGGGCCTTACAATAGAGCTTGCAACAACGCCGGTGCGTCAACTTCTACTGGTATGATAAATGGTGCGATCAAACTATAATAAAGCGCTGCTGACACGATTCGAAAGATGCTGGCATGGCAATTCGTCTAAATTTCTGTACGCTCTGCCAGGCAAACCACGAGGCAGATATGATGGTTTAGCGCTTTGCCTGGCCGCTTTCAACGGCCACCAAACTGTGTCAATAAAGCGACGACCGACTGAAGCGACGCCTGTCTGTAATACTCACAATACGTGCCCTGAATCGATAGCAAGTAATGTACGGCAATGGTGGCTATTGCAGGGGACGCAATAGCAACAGAAGTGGTGGTTAGTCGTGAAGCAGTTGCTATGAAGTGAAGTACGAACGAGATATGCTCTCATATCTACGAGGTGACTTCGCCAAGTCACGACATCAAGTGCGCTTGGCTTTGATCGTTATAAACTGCTAAAGCCCAGGTGACAAGTCTAATCTGAATGTTTATACGTGCGACGCATTAACGCGAAGGCGTCTTCATTGGTTGCACACACTTATATATATATATATATATATATATATACGTATATATATATATATATATATTCCATTTTAATGATACTCCTAGAGATATGACAGTTATTTTGATATTCCCTTTCGTTGTTTTCTTCTCACTTCTCAAGGTCTTAAAAATGCACATAACGTACATTTCTCATCAATTTCGTGATACTGTTGAGCAAACAAAGACGTCAGCATTAGTTACTTGACAACAAGTGGTATCTATTTTCTAGATGCATAGAATAGGATACAGAGAAGTCATGTCACAGATGTCTTAGCTATGCAGGTTGGGGAATTACCACGTATTTAGTGAGTTTAAGAGTCCCACATCACTACTCAAACGACAAACATCGTGCATTAAGCATTTTTGTTACTGGCCCTTGTAAATAATATAAAGAGGAGACATTGAAAAATAATGATGCGGGGTGGTAGTAAGAAAACGTTGAGATGGACGGCAGTCAAGCGGGCATCGCAAATAGCAAATCGACGAAGTAATTCTTACTAGATATCGTAGTGAAGTCGACAATATATATATATATATATATATATATATATATATAAAAAACATATTTAACATATATATTAACGTTGTAATATGATTTATTTATAACAAAGTAATATCAATCAGTTTTCTACGTGCACACATCTTTATATATATATATATATATATATAAAATCACGTCTCTGTCATGGCTTTCCTGTCGTAAACATATACTACTTCTGTATTAATCAGCGCAGATCCGGCGTGATGCGTGATGCCGCTAAGCACAAGCTTTCAGTTGAATGTTTATATTCAGCTTAGTAAAGCGTCTTTCGTCACGATGCAGATCACCATAGATTATTTACATTATCTCAATTTTCTGTTTTAAAATGATATATATATAACTGAGTTAGCTGAAAACGAGCTAACTCAGTTTTCACTTGGATCGCATTCCAACCTTTGAAATAAAAATGCTTGATAACCGAAACTTTTTTCTCCATTGTTCAAAATTACGCCGATACGTTGCACGGCAAAAGCGATTAAACGAAATCGCAACGGCCAATCACCATAATATTTTGAGTCGAAAGAGTTCCCGTTTTCAATAGCGGTGAAAGCGCGCCAAAATTCGAATTCTGAAAAGCTAATTTTAAGAACCTGTTGAACTACCTCTATATATTATACGAAGGTATTCCTGATGTCTTAGATTAATGACTCGCTAAGGTGAGACGTGCACGACTAAATTAAGTTAGTTTGCACTGCGGCTTGCTTCTGCTCCGCTCGTTCAACTTAATTCACATATTGAGGGATTAAACCTAGGCGACTGGACCAGTACACTGCACGAGCACGACGTCGTACGCCTTAACGACGACGTCACGACTCTCAGACACAGACGCGATGAGTATTTGTGTGCGCCTTCGATTGTTGGTGCAACGTTATTAAAATGTTGTGTCAAATTTTCAGTGTGCGGGTATTACTCACTGCTTTCGGTCAGCTGGATTCTCAGCAATGCTTAATACGCAGAGTTGTAGCTAAAGAAGCTGGGCTAATTTGGTGGAGGTAGGAGCGGAACTCTCCATGTCCCGTAAGCACTTGTGTGACGTAGTAGTATACTACCCCCCCACCCCCAAAGCGACCAAGCCATGTCCCTACCTGTATGTCGGGGGAAGAAGGCCTTTGTTCGCGCCCCGGGGCACCCGCGTTGGATATTGTTCCAGTCCCCTTGCTAGCGGTCTAATGTTGCCTGGCGGCGTACGATGTCCTTGCTTCGTATCGACTCTTCGCAGAGTCGACGTCGTTCTTGGGCCTAAGATCTCATAGCACGATGCTAGCCAACACCAGGAACGCTTCCGTGCGAACCGTTCGGTATGCGCTGATGATACGCAGGGCCCGCTGCGCTCTTCGAAGCATATTCGTAATGCCGTCGTCGGTGTGGCCTTTGGCCAGACTGGAGCGCCGTATACGCCGACGGACTCGGCTACCGACATCAGAATGCGGCGCCTGGACTGGCGCGGACCGTAGGAGTTAGGCATCAGTCGAGGGTTAGTCCTGCTGACTTCATCCAGAAGGCCACGTCTTTAGGAACTCTGTTTGTATGCCTCTCTAGCCCATCAGCCGAGCTAGCCTGGATAAGAACAAGAGGGTCGTTTGCGAATGCAAGAGGCTCGGCTTCAAGTAAGAGGCTTATAGTCGGAGCACTTCGTCGTGTGTCACATTCCAGAACAGCGGTTCGATGATAGAGCCGTGTGGCACTGCAGCCGCCATACTGAATTCAAAGCCTTGGCACATAATAGTCCGTTCGTTTAGGTAGTTAGAGATGAGACGGCGGTAAACTGGTACCTTGGGCCTCAAGAATGGTACTCCATGGCAGACTGTTAAACGCGTTTTTAACATTCAGGACAACTGCAAGCGGAAATCCGTGAGCCCTGGGCGCCACCTCTTGCAGCAGCTCAGCTTTTAGTTGCAATTTGTTAGTGGCTCCGAGGGCCATGCGGCCGCAATCATATCCGAGAGTTTTGGTAGGGGGGCCTTCGTCGCAGCGGCCGGGACCCCGTCGGGTCCGGGAGCCTTCCGCACATTGATCCGTGATGCGGCGCTAAGTAACTTCAGTCTGGTGATGGGCTGGACTTCGTCTGTGGCGTTTCCCATATAGCGAGAACGGTCGAACGGGGGTGGCTGGGAAACAACACTGACATGGTTCTCGCCCGCTGGCGCCAGACGCCAATGCATGCGCAGGGACGACCAGCAAGCGCCTCGTTCTACTAGTACTAAGGTCTAACTAGGCGCCTGCGGTGTGTACGCAGGCCTTTGCACTAGGCTAGCAGCCTCCAGTAGCTGTTGCAGTGCTTTTGCTGTAGTTGGCGGCCCATTTCGAGAGATTAGCTCGTCCATTTCTTGATTTAGGTCTTCTGGGGTTTGTCGCCTGAGCATTAACTGAGAGGGTAGAGCCGTGTTCGTACGAGACACCCAGGTGAAGTGGGATTCAGGAAAATATTAAACTACAGACGGTGTTACTTATTCAGGGTAACCTCATGATCCAGCACTGCCCATCTTACGAGCGTACCTGCTTGGTCTTGGCGGCAAATTATCAGGTCGATCACGAAGCCTCTACCGACTTTGTGGTATGTTGGTTGATCCCCGGTGTTGCATACGACGAGGCCCTCAACGGCGAGCTAGTCTAGAAGGGCAGTGTCACGGGCCTTAGTTACCGGGGAGCCCCAAGTTGTCAAGACTGCATTGAAGTACCGTGCAGCATAAGAAACTGTTGGGGCTAGAGTAATAAGGATAAAAGCAGTTTACCTCCTCTATTTCCTTCGATCCAAGAGAAACTATTGCCCGAGCCCGAACCGATCGTCACGAAGAGGAGTCTTATGGATCTTACCGTCTTAACGTTGCAAGGAACCTTGAGGATATACCGCTCGCACCGGGTCCATAAGAGCAAGGGCTACCATCAAGCAAGGACACGGACAGCTGATTCTTAACTTCACGTGACACCTTTGTACCACCATTTTTATTAAGGCGAGCACTGCCGAGTGTGCAAACGTATTGTAAATGATTAATAAATCATCACAATATGTTCTATACAGTCCCTGAAAAAAAATATAGGGCCACTCATTTTTGCCACATTTTATTCACTTATTATAAGCCATTCGTGTAAAGATCACAGTAATACATGCTCACAGAATAACAGCAAAGACTTCCATCGACATTTGGGGTCTCGGATTACATTGAACCACGAGATTTCCACATTTGGCACAGCTACACCGCGAAAAAATTATAATGCCACTAGCAAGACACATGTCTTACCGAGTGAATTAAGCGGATTAACGGCGTTTGACTCGTTTTACGGCACCCAGCTCTCAGTGAACTTCCCGTTAAGTCGGATAACCTACGAAATAAAATGCGGTTTGGTATAGTGTTGAATACATTTTGGATGGCGTCCTGCAAGAGCTCGTCCCAAGCCTTGAAAGTTGTTTTTCGTTGGTGTGAACTTATCGTGCGAGCCAGCTCCATACATTCTGGATGATATTGAGATCACGTGAGACTGCAGGCCAGCGTAGAACCTCAATGTGACGTTGGTCGAACCAGCTTCCGATTAGCCTGGCGGTGTGAATCGAGGCGTTATCGTGTTGAAAAACGAAGTCTGGCCCACCCATCAGCTCAAAATGCGCCGATTGCTCTTTCAGATCAGAGTGATGTTTTGACAAAATTCGTTTTTCCGTGCAGACATCGTGCAAATAATAGTTAACTTGATCCGGTTCATCAAATTTAATATTTTTTATTCCGAAAAGAGCACTCCGTGTCACTCAGTGGTCCATGGCATCGTATCGCGGGCAAAGTCAAGACGAGCTTTCATTGGTCAGCGGTCAATCGCTGTTCTTTTTCTTGTGTTTTTTCTCGTGAGCCAATGTGTCTTCCTGAGGAATTTTTGCACATTTCGCACGTTCGTTTGCACATCGGCCGCCGCCGCAATTGCCCTCGCCGAGGGCGCAGAGTTCGACGCTTTCTTCAGAATTGCAGCTTGCTTTGTTCCGAAATGGCACATCGCGATTAGAGAGACCGATGTCCTTATAAGCCTTGATATGGGCCATTTTGCCACTCATGAGGCGCCAGCCTAGGCCTATCGTTTCAACAAAGAAAAAACTTCTGGTAGGAGGCCTGCCTTTGTTTCTGTCGAGCCGTGAAAGGAGCCCAAACGCCGTCAATCCGCTAAATTCACTCGTTAAGACATGCATCTTGCTAGTGGCATTAGAATTTTTTCGCGTTGTAGCTGTGCCATATGTGGAAATATCGTGGTTCAAAGTAATCAGAGACCCCAAATGTCGATACAAGTCTTCGCTGTCAGCATGTATCACTGTGTCACATCACATCTCTACACGATTGGTTATTATAAATGCGTGAAATGTGGCATAAATTGGTGGCCTTATATTGTCTTCAGGGACTGTATATATACATATATATATATATATATATATATATATATATATATATATATATATATATATATAATTACAGCGTGTAGCGTCTTGAAAATCTGGTTGGTCTATTAGCCACAAATAACCACGACGGCAACCGTTGCTATCAGCGGCTAGTTGCATTAGTTGCATGGAGAACGTATTGTACGAGCTGGTTAATTCTGTTTGAAACGTGTCGTATTTATCACACCGGGTAGCACCTGATATTCGATGAGTATACAAGATACAGAAATTTTATCTCATGGCACTGCACAAGCTTTATGTGCGCAGAGACAAAGGCAGTGTCGTGCCAAATATATTTTAATGCAGATTTGCGAAATGCTCGAAAACCTTACTAGGCAGGTTAATGGATCACCACGTGAAGTCTTCACACAATAACAGAAATTATGGCGGAACAGTCAACGACGAACACCGATTGGAGTAATGTGGTGTGCAGATTGTGCTGTTTTCTAAGCTGGTTCATTAGCATTTTCATTTTTTTAAGTCTGCCTGATGCACTATTGTTAATACAAAACAATACAGCGAGTTGATTAATACGTGATGTATGGTCTCCTGATATCATCTTAAAATCAGTATACAGGTAGTGCATACACGTTAGTTAGGTTGTACTGATATATAAAAAACGACGTATTTACGTGTTTGCAGCAGTGAGAAGCTAACTGGTTTTGTTTAAGCCGAAGGCGCTCATGATTCTGCGAGTTGAGCATGTATTTCACATGAGCCTCACACATGAGATATTTCGTTGTCTGGTTGCATCTATATTAAAATCATTCATTATCATTAGCGATATGAGCGGCGTTCCAAAAACGTAGGTGGGTACAGTTGTCAAGCCCGGGGGTGTGGTGCATTTGCGTGCGCCTCGCGACCGGAGAAGACACATAGGTGCGCGGGTTTGAGCCCCACCGCTGCACAGTTGTATTTATGGGGTCCGTCCATGAAGCAATGCGAAAAACAGCAAAGTGGACGTTAAACGTTGGCTGATGGTCAGCCCGAAAACGTTTTCTTTTGGGTGGGTACAGTTAGTACGTGCCAAAACGAGGATCCAGTTCTATTAATGCCGGTATTACTGTCAGTACCTGCATTATAAGGGAGTTCAATGGAAGTTCCTTATGTCCCAGTTTAAGCTGCATTGCTCTCACGATCTTGGACCTATAGATTATATATGAACTTTATAATAATTTTGACAACCACTGCTAATTTCGTCGGCACCTGGCCTGGAAAAAATGGAATCGTGTCTGCTAGAACACACGTAAACTTAATTAACTGTTAATCTTTTGCGATATATATATATATATATATATATATATAATACTGGAAAGTATTATTTCCTTGTAAGTTTCGCAAGAAACAATTTGTTGCATCTCTGTTGATCTGTTTATTCACTAAACATGCGTTTTTGACTTGTTGTCATCATACACGATTACACAATCGTTTGTTTATTGATCCAGAATATTTCAACAGTAGAATGTCAAAGGATAATGGTGACACGAAGGCAATTATGTAAGGTATCCACGACGTTGGCCATCAACTTTAAAGCAGCAGGAGTAAGGTTATCTACTCTGCATGGACTGGCACCGGTCCAGTAAACGTCGTACAATCAACTAATCCACAACCTCGGATTCATATAACAAGATCCCGCTCAAGGCGGTCCACCCATCGGAAGCATTGTAGGCTATTGCTCGATATCGGCGGAGCCTAACAAAGTAAGAGACCAACAAGCCGTAAAAATTCCGCCTTTTGTAAAACAGATTAACACGTTTAAAAAATTATACGCAAGAACGAGAACTACAATTTAGATAAAAATTGTCTTTAGTATAAGTGAGTTAAAACAGTTATTGAGAAAGAAGAGTATTTTAGAAACTAAAAAGAAAACTTTGTATGAATACCCCATGTACGTTAAAGCACACAAGATTTACAAGCCTTAAAGTCTATTTCCAATAAGGCCTACACCACACAACCCAGTCGTCAGCCTTTGTAAGTGGAGGATGTACTTTACAACCCTCTCTACGACAGACGTCGACTTACCAGAAGAAAACCCACAAAAACAGTATTAGCTTCACCTTCTTAGTGGAGGAGGTCGCGCAGCCATAGAGTCTAAAAACGAGGACCAGGTAGCCAGATGAGTAGATGGCAGAGGGGCTCTTGTTCTGCCCACGTCACTGCATGCGCCGAGGCCGGCACGCAGAGAAAAAACATAGCCCCCCCAACAGAAAGAAAAGACGACCTGTAGAAACAGATGGACATAGAATGGCTGACTTCAGCATTCAAAACAGTCACAACGCTGAGACACGGCATCCCGTGGACCAGCCCTCTCAGAATATGGCTGACTCGGCGACCTAAAAAAACAAGGCCTTGTAAGTTCAGGGTACAGAAGGCGACGCTGATAGTGAATCAGGTCAGATAGTGTCCCGCCAAAGTCAGGACACGGATGACAATGGACTGCCGACGTTCCGCGAGCTTGTCGCGCTACGTCTGCCAAAATATGCCAACCTAACGCTGACCAGACAAGACACCACAGCGTCCGCACGAGGCATTACAAAGATCAAGCATTTTCAAGCCAAATTGGAATCTGAAGCTCTACCTACTATAGATGTTTTAGGTTACTAAATTGTTTTTCCACCTGCCAAACATGCAGAAGCCCTCCTGTTAATGATAGTTGAAAAGGTAACTGCGACCAGGTCTAGAGCTTTTATTGTGCCCGAGTTACGTCAGGGTGCTCCATATGTAATGTTCCCGTTTAGCCGGCTCCTGCAAACGCTATAACAATGAAACGGAGGGAGACAGGCAATATGTATATATATATATATATATATATATATATATACTTCGAACTAAAGGGGCTTATCTATTTGCTGTATTTGTAGACTTTAAAGCGGCCTTTGATACGGCCGCACGAACGATTATACTTTACAAGCTGGCTTTTTGCGGAATCTCATTGAATATATTGGAGCTCATTAAAGGCATATTACCGGAAGGACAAGTTATTATAGATGACGGAGCCGCTAAACACATGGCAATCCTACAGACCACTGGTGTTGCCCAAGGTGATAACCTTAGCCCCTTGCTGTTTTCGGTGCTGGTGAGAGGCCTTCCTGAAGAGATACGGAGTCGGCATTCTAGCAGCCTGCCGGCACTCGGCAGGTAGACGTCCTTATGTTTGCAGACGACTTGGTGCTATATTCTCGCAGTCGATTCTATTTGCAACAATCCCTTGCAACCTTGCAGCATCACGTTCATCGAAACCAGTTGGAAATAAATGTAAATAAAACAAAGGCAATAAAGTTTAGACGTAGAGGGAAATTGGCTGGAATCGACGAACTACGGTTAGGTTCAAAATCAATAGAATTTGTCTCGAACTTCTCATACTTAGGGGTTATGTTCTCGTTTCGAGGTACGAACTTTACGAGGCACATTGATGAACGAATTCGGAAAGGACTACAGTCCTTTCATAGTATCCGAGACGCTCATAAACTATCAATAGCTCTTTTATGAAACCCAGGCAATGACGTGTAGTTCGTGGAAGCGCTGCAACTATGAGAATAGACACCTAATTGCACGATTTGCTGTACATGGCTTCCACATAAAGATCTGTATGCGAGAGAAGTTCCATGAAATTTCCTCGTTATGCTTGTGCAAACTCTGCGGAAGACAGTGTGACTCATATCACCTTCAACAATGCGATCGAGCAGTTCCGTTGACTCGACTTTTAGAACCGTGATGAATATATGTATATGTGAATGTGTGCTTTCTCTGTACGCGCAATATTGTAAACTAACCATCGGTTAATAAAGCTATTATGTTATATATATATATATATATATATAGATTTTTGACGTAAGTATAGTTCTAAAAATCTTCGTCACTTTAAGCTACTGGGGCAAAGACTCCTGCATTAGTTTGCAGATGCTGGGTAGGTCCGCCCAGCGTGTTTGGTGTAGGTCCTGTTAAAAACGTAGCGAAGGCACGCTGCTCCGCCCATGCTGGACACCTCAGAATCGTGTGTTCTGGGATCGTGCATCGCCGCAGTGGACGCACGCGGGACTCGGAGCCTTCCCGGTTCTGAACAGGTAAGAGTGGAAGATCCCGTGGTCCGTCAGGACCTGGGTGGACCACACCCACTGGAACGTTGCCAACAATATTAAATGTTGCTATTAAATACTGCCACTCGCTACAACTATAATTGATTTTATTACTGGTTATACTTTTTTTTTGTGAGAGGGAAAAATGCTTTCACGCAAACCTAAAGCGGGGAGTGTGGGACTCGATGCCGATGTTGTTGGCATAATACTCACTAAAAACCTCTCACCTAAATGGCCTCAGGAAGAGGCGAGGAGCCGGAACCATTATTTAATACTATTTCAACCCCTAGTGGGTTATACTACTATTGCAACTAGTACGCGCTTGGTGTCTCCAACAGCGCTCGTACTAACTTATTTACAGAGGCCACCGAGGTATCTAGATATAGTACGAACTGTACTAAGTAATGTCGTACTTTGTTGTTGTTGTTGATGTTGGTTTTGTTGTTGTTATTGTTGTTGCTTTAATTGTTGCTGCTGCTGCTGTTGCGGTTGTTACGAGTGGGCCGGCGGGCGAGCGGGTGGGATCGACTCGACTCCGATACGACGACACTGGCGTGACGCCAGCAATGACCGCCGTAGTTCGTCCTCTCTCTCTGTTGCTATCTCTCTCTCACTCGATCCATTTGAGCATATCGTATGCGTATCTTGCGTGCGAAATAGTGAAGCCGCATCGCCGTTTCTAAAGGTCTCTCGACGATAGTACTTTAGTGCAGAACGACGCTGGCGACGACAATAACAAAATCGTCATAATAATCACTACAAGAGAAACAACGACAACCAGTACAGCAACAACAACGGCGGAACGACGACGACGACGACGACGACAACAACAACGGCAGCAACAACAACAACAACAACAACAACTCGTTGCTGTTGTTACTGTTGTCGTTGTCATCGCTACGGCCTGGTCCATCGTGACGATCGAAGCAACAGCTTGTTCCAGGCTGATCGAATTTCGTCTGGCGTCTTTTCGTAACTCCGTCGCTCCATAACTGTCAACCCCTCACGCACTCCCGGTTTCCCTGATGCTCTCTTTGGTTTGAAGTGTTCCCAAGCATTTCGCTGTATTGTATTTTAATATTTATTTTACGCTCCCTGCGACCAAACGGTCATAATCACCATTAGCATTGTTTTTGCTGTTGCTGTTGTTGTTGTGGTGGTTGCGGCAGCAGCGGCCCCTTAGGCGCATTCCTTTCGGTGGCGGGAACACTGTACTCACGCTGGTAGGCAAAACGCTGCTGGGAACTTCCAACAACGAATCAACATACAGACACATGGTAGTCTTTTCTTTCTCCTGTTATTGTAGGTGTTCGTCGTCATCTACGTATATATATATATATATATATATATATATATATATATATATATATATATATATATATATATATATATATGTTTTAAAACATTTATCGGTTAAATTATATTGCTTTTTTTTGCTCAGTTCTTACATTCAAATGTATTCATCTCGATATATATATATGTGTGTGTGTATTGCAATATCTTATTTTTACTAAAAGCATGGTTTGATTTATACAGTGGCCTAAATAACTAAAAACAGCATGGAACGCTAGAAGTCTACGACGGAATGGGCCGAGATGAACTTGACGGGCTAGCGGTTAGGGCGACACCAACAACTTGCCAGTATGACCGAGCATGGTTTGTGGTTCTGCCCAGAGCCTCATAATGGGCACTGCAGTGCTCACTATTGGTCATCTTATGTTCACCTGAGTACCGACCTCACTTTCACCCTCGCGCAATTATGCCTTGGCGTGCATTTGTAGTCATCTCGTCTTGAGTTTGACTGGAAATTCCACTCGGACCGGGAACTTCACAAGCAACACCTGTTTGTTGATCGATAGGGAGAAAATTTGGTATTGGTTATGAGCATCACCCTGGTTGTAACCGCAGACTTTATTTCGTACAATAAAATGAAGTAAAACATGAAAAAGACTTGACATTTATTATATATGCATATATACATGATTAGTCGATTAGACGGGGTTCACAATTTTGATACTTTTAGCAATTTTAGCAGAAAATACGAGATAAACAATAATGAACGTTATCTGGAAGTAGAACTAAATAATAATTATCGTCATTGAGCCCGCGTTGCTGTTGTTGTTGATATTGATAAAGCTTTTGTCCACAGGCAATCCGGATCCCTATTTGAAAGTGCTTTTCCCCTACGTTAATAGACCCATTGCAGGTTGTAAAAGAATTCTAGCCTATTAGATGCAGTTACCCTAGCAAATAGAATCAAAATATTTGTTACCATTTTTTTATAATGTCTCTTTATTTAGTCATTAAAGCTTATGATTGCAATTATGCTACTGTACGAACGACGTAATTGTAGATAAGTAAACAATTGGCGATTGTTCGGTACGTATTGAAAATGTCTTGAAAACTATGATTTTATTTAATACGCGTTATTCAAGGAAATGACTTGAAAATGAATATTTAATTTAATACGCTTTATTCAAGGAAATAAAATGTAAACTTTCTCACGAATGCGTAAAGAGACAACCAAAGCACTTAATAAGTTCGTGCGTTTGAGCAGTTTATCGTGTTTTGTCAGCACTGAAAACGTTTTGGGAAAACGACTTTTTTCATTTTAACGCCTGCACCAAATTTGTTCGCGCAACATCGCAGAAAGCTGTAGGCGACCCTTCTAGTACCTTGTCGTTACTGTTGTACATCGCGTTTTTTTGTAGCGTTTTTCGTTGTAAAATCAATTTGAATTAGGCAGGCAAACATTGCAAATCTTTAATTAATCAGCAGTGATACCGGCATTATAAACTACATAAACAAACTACTACCATTCGAATTTTATTTTTAAATACTATCAGGGGAATGTTTGAATCAGAGGCACGGATGCCTTCACAAAGCAGTGTATAACTAAATATTAATGAATCAAAAACATACTGAAATCGGGTTGATGATAAACCTCCCTTCTATACAGCATGTGACTAAGCAAATCCATGTGCGACAAATGAGGTTGTTTAATGTCTGCATGTAACTCCTTTATATATATATATAAATATATATATATATATATATATATATATATATTCGAACTCTCGCAAGCATCCGGGCTATTCGCTGACTGTAGGGCGGCCAGATACTTGGAAATTGATAGCGTTTGGTGTAGAGCGTGTAATATAGAAGAAGAATCCAACATATCGTGCTGAAGTGCGACGAGCTAGGAGAACTGAGAACAGTGTCCCTAGCCGAGACATTAGGTTTCAGTCATAAAACATTATGGCAACAGATAAATGAAACCAAACGCAGGACCATGGAATGGCATATATTGCAAGAAACCATGGGGGAAACACCCGGCCTAAACCAAACATTGTCTAATTAGATAGTAATATAAGCATCGTGATAATCAAATTAAATAGTAGGAATGCACGCCAGACGAAGGATGTTTGTTAAAATAAATATAATGATACCAGTGTAGTAATATAAAACGACTACGAAGCCAGCAGCACGCTTGTATGACTATGACAGACTACAACAGCGAGCGCATTCTGATTCAAAATATATGCCACAAGAAATGGTAAATAAAACTCATAGATACATCTATATATAATATAATATCTATATATTAATATATATCATATATATATATAAAATATATTATATAATATATATCTTTATATATATCGATATATATATAAACCTCTACTCTCTCTATATATATATCTATCTATATATATCTCTAGCCTCTCTATATATATATATATATATTGTATTGATTATATTTTGCGTGTTTGAAAATCATCAACTTAATACGTATCGATTGCCTACAAAGGCCACGATGCCGCCCAGCAGGGGTAGTACTGCCCCGCCGCCGCCTACCCTGGATATATCCAGGTTACGACAAGGCCCAGTCGACGCCAGTTCGTGTGCTGATCAGACCGATGCACCGAAAGAGGTCGCCGCAAACACCCACGATGCGCCGGCCATGGATGTTTCCGGTGAACCGAGCCCAACCTTAGGCTTATAGGCTTCAAGCGCAAGAAGTTGTCTTCATTCTCTACGAGCGCCGAAGATGACAAGGCTGACGACAGGTTTACTCGTGTGGTATCCCGCCGGGAAAAACTGACTGCGTCCCGCGAGCAGAAGAGCCTTGCTAAACTAAAGCAGAGTATATCGTCTGGTGAACTAGGGACGTTTAAGGTGATTATCCGAAGAGAACCATCCGAAGACGAAGCCTCAGCAGAGTTTCCTGAAGGCTCGCTATTGTCGACGTACAAGCATATACACGACGTGGCTCCCGGATGCAGTATATCCGGTGACAGGAAGTCCATTATCGTGTGGCTTTCGCAAATTGAGAACGCACGCCGGGTGCTTTCGATTTCAGCCCTAAGAAACTTACCGGTAGTCACACACAGCCCATCCCTGTCGATGCAAGAAGGGGGGCTCCAAGTATGCAAGAAGTGCGGCACTCCCGGGCACCTAGCTGCAGACTGTCCCAATTCAGCAAGGTGTGTGAACTGTCGTGGTGCTCACGCGGCGGGTTCATCTGCTTGCCCTCGTTTGGCTTACCTTCGGGAAAGATACCGAATCATACTCGAGGCCCGCACATTGCAACAGGTGAAGGTGAAGTCCTGCACCCGACGGCCGAGATCACCGACATACCTCCCAAATCAGCCCTGACTGTAGACAACGCATCTCAGGTTTCAAAACAACATTCTTACGCTAGCGTCGTCCGCGGGATATCTCAACCACAAAATGATCCTACGCCACAGCTGTTACTCCCGGCTCCCATATCAATCCCCACCAGAAAAAGCAGAAGATCGACAGGGCGGACCCGCCGCAGGTCGCCCGTTGTAAGGCAACATCGAATCAAAACACCCATCAAGCGCACGCGTAAACCGACTTCGGCTATGCCCGGCTCTAAAAGCACCTCCCTCTGATTGTCTCATATTCTTACAGGCTTAAGTCCAGATATATCGGCTAAATTCAAGGCCTTATTAGAGCTTTTGGAGCCGCTGTTGCAACTCCTACCGTTAGTGGACAATCTTCGAAAAATCGTACAATCATGAATAATCACGATCGCATAGCTCGAGACGGAGAAGCGCCACGCACTACTTCAACTACTATTAAATGTCAACTTTGCGACGGGCGATACACGCGGCGTGGCTTAACAAGACATATATCAGCTAAGCACCCGACCGCCACTGACGCTTCCTCCTACATATCGACCACCTCTGAGCCTCCCCGTTTGCAACCGGCGCAAATCCTGGAGGATATTCAAGCTGCTATGAAGCAAATCAGGCTAATTCGAATTGTACCAAAGTCAGTCAGGAAACAAGTGGCCGAGGCTTTTACCCGTGTAATCACAGCAGTTTCATCTGATAACGACGTTGAAGCATGGTATAGCCTCTTCTCTTTTGCCCCCGTGGTCCTTCGCCTCCCCCGCGCCCGCAGCGACGCTTCATCCCTCTCAGTCATAATCCGCAACAATCTTCTCGATTTCCACCGGAATATGCGTCTGTCAGACGTGATTGCCACATCTCATTGCCGCGTCTCGACCCTTAAACCATTCAAGAATGATATTGTGCGCCAGTCTATTCTTAAACTCTCCGAAGGAGATGTTTCTGGCGTTGCCAGACTTATTGTGTCTACAGATACCATAACGCCTGGCATTGACCGTATAGAGACCTTGCAAGAGCAACACCCACCAGCTCCCGAAAACCTGGAATGGCCGACACTCACCAGAACCCCTATGCCCTATGTCACGTCAAAGAAAGACATTCAAGCGGCTATTAAGAGCTTCTCCAAGAGTTCTGCCGCAGGGCTAGACTTTATAAGACCCCGGTTATTAATGGACCTTCTTTCCCCGTCTCTCGAAGACGTCGCCGCTAGCCTGCTCTCCGCATTGGCAAAGGTTGTAGACATTCTTCTTTGGGGCAACACCCCATCTTGCTTCCAGCCATTGATATTTGGTGCAAGATTATTTGCCCATAAGAAAAAGGACGGATCGGTACGTCCCATTGCATGTTCGTCTTCGCTACGCAGGCTTGCCGCGAAAATCGGATGCAACCACAACAAAGCCGTTGTTTCTCACGCAACTGGTGCACATCAACTGGGATTCGCGACGCCGGCTGGGACCGAAGTAGCCATTTACGCAACCCGGGCCTTCCTCGACTCACGCGAGCCCCCCGGGGTTCTTGTAAAGCTCGATTTTAAAAACGATTTTAACAATATAAGACGCGATCACCTGATGAAGGCCGTTGCATCCCACGCCCCTCATCTATTAAACCACGTCGGACTGGCATATAGGCATCCTTCCCATCTGGTCCTGCCCGAGCATGTAATTTCGTCCGCCACCGGACTGCAGCAGGGGGATCCCTTAGCACCACCTCTGTATGAAGGATCTGGTGGATTCCTTCAGGAGCCCGCTGAATCTCTGGTACCTTGACGATGGTCTGTTAGGAGGAAATGTTTGCACAGTAGCCGATGATATTCGACGGGTTCTTAACTTCAGTGTTACATCTGGGCTAGAGTTACCCCCGACCAAATGCGAAATATGCCTCTTTGGCACCATCATCGAGGCCCCTGAAATACAGTCGCTCCGAGAACTCCTGCCCGGCTGCAAGATAACCGTCAAGAACGATCTGGAGCTACTAGGCGTACCAATTTGCCCCAACGATTTGACACTGTCTACCCTCGAGTCCCTGGTGAACACATCTCTACGACCCAGCGCACGGGAACAGGCATTACTACCTGTTTCTAAAGGAGGCCTCGGTGTACCAAATTTACTGACCCTGGCCGGGCCTGCTATAGTGTCATCAATGCTAAGCGCCGAAAACAGGGCAATCCATTTTTTATATACAGCAGGAATCACCCAGTATAAAAACCGCTTAGCTTATCTTCAGAAGAACCTTGAGGCGCGATGCGGAGGTAAGCCTGAAAACGTACTATCTCAGGGTGACTGTAGTGCCCCTTTGCACGATGAAGTACAACGACGTATCTTTAACGAAGCCGCCGACGACACGATAAGGGCTCGTCTAAACGCCGTATCCGCCAAGGACTCAGGTGCCTGGCTACACGCGCTTCCCAGTGCCCCCATAGGCACCCTTCTTGATGATGAGACGATTCGCATAGCAGTAGGCCTACGCCTAGGAGCAGATCTAGTAACCCCTCATCGGTGTCAATGCGGTCACCCCGTCGATAAACTAGGACATCACGGACTATCGTGCATCATCAGCGCAGGACGACGCTCGAGACATGCCGCTATCAATGAGACCTTTAGCAGAGCCCTTAGGTCGTGCGGTCGTCCGTGCATCCTTGAACCCCCAGGCCTCTGCGCGGAAGACGGCAGACGTCCAGACGGGAGGACATTTACACCATTTGAGCGAGGCAAAATGCTGGTTTGGGACGCAACCGTTACCGACTCCTTAGCCCCTTCTATGGTCGGTGGCGGCGCATCCGAAGCTGGTTATGCAGCCCACTTTGCGGAGATTAGCAAATTGAGAAAATACTCATCAATCGCGTATCCCCACGAATTCTGCCCTCTCGCGTTTGGTACCCTAGGTGCTCCTGGCGTTTGGACCAAGCAGCTAATCCGCAAAGTCGGCACCTCGTTAAACCTGTCATCCGGTGATAACAGGTCGTCGTCCTTTTTCAAACAACGTCTGATTCTTATATAACGTGGAAACGCTGCCTCCGTTCGGGGCACACTTCTGAGGTGGTGTCGGCCTGACCTCATCGAAACGGACACGTGACACAATACGCGCCCACTAGGCATATTGGCTTAGCTTATCCATCGTGATACGTGTAACATATGCATAATGTATTATATTAAAAAAAAAAAAAAAAAGATATATATATATATATATATAGAGAGAGAGAGATTTCTCTGAAAACTCCACAGACGTGTAACTGCCTTTCTGCATTTTTGCACAATTGGTCGTTCCGAGTGGAATGCGGAGAAGCTTTTAGGGAGTGACGACTGGCGTCGCACAAGGATGCAGCGTCTCTTCACAGTTGTACAAAAATTTGCTTTAGACATAAAATTTTACATTCAGTCTAGTGTTAAATACCTTCTGTTCGCTGACGACCTAAGAAATATGAAATCTCTTGGACTCTCCCTCAGCGCACACTGCGCTACAGTCCGCTATCGACGGCATCACTAGCTGGTGCAGCGACAATGAGATAGAGCTATCCGTGTCGATTCGTTTTGAAATATGCATTCCCGATCTGGAGGATCTATCAGCTCAACCTTACCAACTGCAAATTGTTCGCGGAATCTTAGTGTATCAACGGAAATTACCTTTCCTGGACGTTTTAGGTATCTATGCAAATCAACATAGGTACTTGTGAACAAGCTATTCCGTAGTTTCATCATCAAGAACCCAAATAAAGCAATTGTTTCATTCAGGCTTCTATATTACGCACTCGTCTAGAGCCCATACTTGGGCAAACAAATAGGTGTGATTGGGAGCGTGTAAAAACGATTCCTGAAATGCTTTGTAGAAGACATGATATTGAGCCGATCAGTGTATGTATACCCTCCGTTGCTGTCAACTTTTTTTAGAACAACGTCGCACGTGTACTATTGCAGCTTATGAGAGCAAATACTTGGCCACCTCTTTGATGTGATAATGACCAACCGTAGAATTCAAATGTTGCTTTAACTAATCTTTACTATCATTGCAAACAAAAATATTGCAAGACTTTAAATTAGAAAAATGGTGAGACAGGTGTGTAGACACTGAATCGCGCAACATATGCACATATAAACGACCATTGGCCAAGCCGTAATAAATGAGCAATAAAACGTATTTTTTGTGACGTTGCTTCCCGGGGGCTCTGCACATTTAATCCAGCGGTGTTCCATTAAAAAAATAAGAAAACTCTCGAGTTCAAAACATAGAAAATGCCCTTATTACCGAATGACGCAAGTAGATACAAGCAAACTCACGTGTAATTGGCAAATATTACTAATGGACATTGTTCACCTTCCCTAGAGTCGTCAAGTAGCGTATGACACGAGCGTCACCGCTTAGATGACTCAGCCGCCCGCTTATACACGTGTATATCGATGATTTTTCGTCACGGTTCGCTCGCGATTAGTAGTTAAGTCGCTCAAATCGACCAGAACTAGATGAGCCGATCTATCAATTCGTTCATCAATCATTGATCAATAACACTCCCAGTCGTGTTCTGCTAGCGGCTCAGGCGAATGCCAGTTAGATCGCTGACCGCGATCTGTTTCCTCGAGTTGCTCACATCGAAATATCGAGGTTCGCTATTTTGCTCCTCCTCTCTGACCTCGGATGTTGTCCGATCTTGGTTGAGCGCTGTTGCTTCACAACGCAGATTACGACGATGACGACGACTATAACAGTAACAACAACAACAACGTCAACGTTATGCACAGCTACGTCTCTGACTCAAGATGTCGACTACGTTGACAACAACGCAACCAACGGTGCCACCAGCAATATTTCACAATCATCATGCACATCATGAGTATCAGCGTACCACCGTACGCATCGTCAACCGTATGTGGATGCACTCAAAGATCTACGAAGGCATACACACGTCGACAACAACAGCAACAACAACAACAATAGCAATAACAACAATGTCGGAAACCACGACGATCCGCCGCTGTAATAAATATGAAGCCATGCGACATTCTGGCATGACAACAACAATGTGGTACTGTTGTTGTTGTTGTCGCTGCTGTGGACGTTGCTGTTGCTGTTGTTGTTGTCGCTGCTGCTGTGGACGTTGCTGTTGTTGTTGCTGTCGACGTTGTTGTTGCTGTTGCTGTCGACGTTGATGTTGTTGCTGTTGCTGTTGCTGCTGCTCTCTCACTCAGTCATCCTCCATGTTTTTGTTTGCCTATCGTTATGCGCGCCTGCCTGCGAATTTATAGCCCGTGAGTTTCTCGCCGGCGGGGTGTTTTTTCCACTCAGTTGGTTACAGCCGCAGCGGCGACTGTGGCCGCATCAGCTCTTCTTGACTCTGATACTCGATTTGCGAGCTTCACTCGTGACTCGGTGGTCGGTGCCGGCCACACCGTTACCGTCGTCTATGTACAGCTCGTCAGACAGTTCAACTTTCTACGCTCTCCGTCGTAGCACCGGCCGGGATGCTGATGCGACTCGGAAAATAGGCCGTATGGTGGTATCCGATTCCGTTGCCACCCCGCTGCATTGTTCGATCAGATCGACTTGTACATCGTCGCTACGAATACACGCCATCCTTCCTAGAGAATAAGAACAGCATATATATACATGTATATGTATATATGTATACATATATATGTATATATATATATATATATATATATAAATCAGGATTCCAATGCGAGCATTGAAACTAATGCCAACAAGTAGTCTACCATTCTTTTCTCGTTCACTTCCGTGTTTGTATTGAGCGATTTCATCTACCAAACTGTCGCCGGCATTTCGTTGGACAGGCAGACAGGACACAGCAGGATTCGTTTCACATCCAACAGGCGTTGCTAGTGTTTTCCTTTTGCGCATATGTTGGCAGGCTTCTCGTATCTCGTCGCTGCTTGGACACAAGATGCCACGACATATATTAGTGGGAACGCGCCACCACCAGAACGTGACATGACGATAGCTATATTGACCATAAAGTCAACGACTCCGTGAGAGACTTCTCCCTGAAAAAAGGCTTAACACTGAACTGATTGACTGACAACTAATTATCGCACACTGGATGATGCGTATATAATAATCGGCAGGCGACAAACGTATTGCCGAGAGTTCAAATTGTAGGCGATTCACTGCGTTTACTGCGCCTCTAGGAGGTATTGTCGTTCATTTATTTCGGTGGTACTTTTCCCATACATGCAGGATCTGCATAAACATAATAGCGATACTTAATGAGAACGTACCTTGCAAAATGAATTATATTATACTCAGCTAACAAAAAGGTTAATTTCTCACCAATTCCTGGTGAAATAAGCTTGTAAAAAGTCAATTTGCAGAAGTAGCAGCAGAACGACGCTCTCCCAGATAGCAACGTCTTAATTTCTTAAAATACCCTGCGAGAGTGTAACTATCTCTCTCTTTTGGTACCCCGAATTGCTTAGATTCTGCATAATTCTAAAGCCTTTAGAAACGACAATATATTCTCGCTTACGAATTATATTGATCATCAGGCATGCTCTGAGATAGCAGATGTGTCTGGATTTCGAGGTGCTGATAGCAGACAAAAGGAACTTTTCATTTGGATGACTAGAAAGATATGTACGTATTCTTCTATTGCAAAGGTTCGATTGACCATGAAACCACTATCTCTGATTAGTGCAGGTGAATGGTACGGAATGATGGTTCCTCTACGATCACAACGCGCATAGTGAGCTACGCCCGAACGTAGCCCACACGTCAAGTATTGCTTCTCGGGCTTGTGTGAAATCCGTCACGTCATCTGTTTCTCATTCCTGAGTCAGGAGATGCCAGGGAAGCCGGCGAGCCACGACGGGGCCGCCTCTATGCTCACCAGCAGACCCCAAGGGCCATACCTCCTTTAACGGTCTACCGTGTAGAGAGATATTTCGATTACCTGGTAAGAAAAAGGCTATCTCGATTTCTCGACAAGACTGTCTCAGAGGACAGACGAGCTTGGTGGTCCTTCTAGATAAGGGATGCTGGCCCAGTAGCCGCATCAGAAAGTGTGCGGCCAAGACGGCTGAAATGATAGCCACGTCCTGCTAAACATAGACGCGCCGGGACAGTGCCGGCGATGACTATTGTAGCAACAGCGTGCCGCAACATTTATTCTCCTTTAAAAAAACAATAGCTGGACTTTTGCAACAAGTGTAGAGCTCAAATCTAGAAACATCGATCAACAAGCATTTTGAAATCAGTCAGAGCACACCCGACGTTTCTCGCCCAACGGTCCGTCCTGCGGAACCCGCTATGACCAGTATCTCCGTAGTAAAAACATAGTTAAACGCATAAGAACCGTAGTTCAGTTTGGAGCAGTACTGGCAATACATGCACTCACAGTCCAGTTTAAGAACCAGCCGGAACCAATCTACTTCGCTCCTTCTACGGCCTGGCCGAGAACGGTGAGGAGTTTCAGACAAGGGAGAAGAAATGTTTTTAAAAAGTTGGACTGCCCGGGAGTTTAATGTGTTTATTAAAACAAATAATGGTTGCAGAAGTAGACAAAGTCGACACCAACGTGTTGCCACCCAAATGACAAAAGCATTGTGATCTGAATAGTCAAGTAACCAGAATAGGCAGACAAACCGTGAAGTGCGGGTGGTCTCCTAGTCAAACGCTTTAGTAATAGGATAGTCTTAAGGGCGCCTATTGCTGCCATCCATCTCTACAACACAGCTTGAAGTCAGGGACGATTATTCTGAGAATATTGAACATCATATGTAATTTATCTACGTAAGGAACTCTTCCACCACGTGTTTCTGACATACACCAAGACAGCTTAACTGTCCACCTCTATCAGTTGAAAAGCCGATCTACTCTTTTTGTTCGCTGTGTTATATTTATTTTCTAACGGAGCGTGTTTAAGAAGTGCGTTTAAACACTTTCCAGAAAGTTAAGTACTTATTTTAGCATGGAATGCCGAATGAAAAAGAGTGAGTCCCCTTGCTGATTATTGGTGTTTTATTTAATTTTATTATCTACATTAGGCGCTTCTATAACTAGGCTTGTAAACGCACATTGACCAAACTGATATACAGGGTGTGACTGAAAGATTTTTAGAGCGATGCATGAAATTGTAGAGCTCGTTAAAGCAAATATTTTTTCTAATGCAACATGGTCACTGAGAAGTCTTGTTTCGGAGTGAGAGTGAAATTACTACAATTTATGACACTGCCGTTTTTGCCCGACATAGGAGCACAAAATGTGCTTTTGCGAGACAACCAGTCTTCCTAGACACAAACTAAGCACACCTTCGGGTTTGCGATAAAATTCTGCTCCATCTGAAGAATATACAAGGCCGGTCACAAGACGCGACATGGTCGCTTAGAAGAGAATTCGCCAAAAATAAAGTTCTTTATTAGCGTTCACGCAAAATACTTTAGAATCATAACCCTACGACCACCCACGTGTTCAAAGCTAACATATGCAGCAAATGCGCATTTCATGACGATTATTTTGGTACCGAACTTATGGCAATGCGAGCTGTGGTTGCGGAGTAATTACGATTTTTCGGCGGGATGTCCAGATAAAGTGCATGAAAAATGACGCGCTGCGGCTGTCGCGCGACACGTCGGCGGTAGTGAACGTCGCCACACAGTCATTTTACATGCACTTAATCTGGGCATCCCGCGGAAAAATCGTAATTACTTCGCAACCACAGCTCGCATTGACACATGTTTGGTACCAAAATGATCGCCATGAATTGCGCATTGGCTGAATATGTCCGTTTTGAGCGCTGTGAGTGGTTGTAGGGTTATGATTCTAAAGTATTTGGCGTGAACGCTAATAAAGAACTTTATTTTTGGCGAATTCTCTTCTAAGCGACCATGTCGCGTCTTCTGACCGGCCTTGCATATTCTTCAGATGGAGCAGAATTTTATCGCGAACACGACGGTGTGCTTAGTTTGTGTCTAGGAAGAACTGGTTGTCTCGCAAAAGCACATTTTGTGCTCCTATGTCGGGCAAAAACGGCAGTGTCATAAATTGTAGTAATTTCACTCTCACTCCGAAACAAGACTTCTCAGAGACCATGTTCCATTGGAAAAAATATTTGCTTTAACGAGCTCTACAATTCCATGCATCGCTCTAAAAATCTTTCAGTCACACCCTGTATATATATACTTTAGGGAAAACTATTGTGCGACCCGTCACGTTTGAACTTAAGCACGGTGATTACGCCTTATTAAGAATAACTAACAATTCTAAAAAAAATGTAGATTGCTTTAAACTTTAAGGTTGACGTAGGGTGTGTGCATAGATATGCGTGCCTCAATAGCGGCTGTCATGCGAATTGGCATGAATACGCTTTGGAATATTATTCTCTTTCTCAATATTTATGTATTCCGCATGTGTTGCTGGAGCTGGAGTTCTAGCTTTAGCTCGCCTTTTCATCTAATCCCACGTCTTATGGGCTTCAGATTGGGATAATGTGCTGGCAACTTCTTAAGCTAACTCCAGTTTTTGCAAGATTTCCTATCGAATAAATGAGTCTGGCATTGTCGCTCGTGAAAATGAAGTTAACATCACCAACAGTCCGTGCATAATGCATCACGTGGCGTGTCAGCATCTCAGCAAAGTGCAACGTTAGACAGTTAAACCTCGTCTTCCACGAGAACGGTGACTTTGAGTGACCTCCACGAGTTTGTTTCTCCAGCCTAACAATATTGCGTTCCAAATCATCGCTGAGCTGCCGTCGTAACTTACACTCTCCACAATACAAGGTTGCGCCAATCGCTGTTCTCATCACCGGCGTACTCTTCCTCGTCTATTATATTGTAACGTTGTTCTGTTACGCTAAGTTAACTAGGGAATGTAGACTCAGCCGGGCGGTTACTACAACACGAGGGACTTAGATGCGACGAATGACAACAACACGCAATGTGAGGTCTAGCGCGTAGCGCGGCCGAGCAACGAATGAAAGTAAGTCATGCTTCTAGGTCGATTTATTCACTCATCGCATCACACTCGCCATACTGGCCAAAAGGGTGACCTCGTTACAATATTGTATAGCAGATAGAAACGCTTTAGTTTTGACCAACGCTCTGCTATTGGTCAACGGTCCAATGTTCATCATCTCGCGCAAACCAGCATCGTGCTTGTCGGTAGGCTGTGGCCAGTTGTGACCGTAAATTACGTATAATATGAAATCAATGTTGTTAGTTATACTAACCTGGTGCGACTAGAAGGTGTACCGTCGCACTATTCGATCTTCCGCCGGAAACGCTCAGGGAAGGACGTTATGATAGCCACAAGCCGTCGGAAATTGGAATCAAGCAACTTATTTGCTGTCTTCCCAGGGCTTTGGGACAGCAAGTCGGCTAGTAGTTTTGACGGATAAAGTCTACTTTAACTGAAGAACCTCTTGGAAAAGATCGAACTGCGGCGAAGATAACTTCCTTGTTTGTAGGTCCGGAATCAGTTGTTGGTGGCTAAGACCCTATAAGCTCGGCTGGTGCTCAGTATTAATATCATCTTCTCCTTAAATTGGCTAGGTCTTTAAGGTCTCATTGGGCGTCGAGCCCGATGGCGTGGTGGCTTAAGTCTGCGCCTCGCAACCGGAGAAGACACATTGGTGCGCGGGTTCGAGCCCCATCGTTGCACATTTATAACATCATGTGGAAAAAGGCGGCAAAATAGCTCCTTCTTCTGCCACATGATGTTATATTATCGCGAACTAGGGTGAAGCAAGGCGAGCCATTTGGCTTTCCCCTGTTCTGTCTGGCTATCCAAAAAACGTATAGTACTTAGACGCAGGTGTTCTGGGCTGGAAAAGAAGTTCCAGCATCCAGCTGAGGGTTGGCTGGCTAAGTTAGAATATGCGATGTTACGCATTTACTTAGTAGGCACTGACTGAGGCTTTTTTTGTCAGAGATCCTTATTTCCAGCTCTGCGTCTCAACCACCGGTTCTGAGGTGCAGACTGCTAGCTTGCGACAAGACTCGTTAAGCGACTTAAGGACAGCTTACAGGCCTATCCGCAGCCGCACTCCAACAAGCCATTCTCTTCGCTTTGTCGGGTGACCTGGCACCGCTTGATGCGACTGTCCTATCGAATAAAGATAGCTACGGCAACTTTGCTCTATAGGTTTTTGCCACATGCTAGAACCCGTCTTAATGCAGTCGCTCCCACAAACCTAGAAGCTAAAGAAAATCTTAGCAAACCGCTGCAGAGCAGTTGCCCTGTACGGCCACGAAACCGCCAAAACTGGACTCAAGGAAGAATGGTCGGCGGTTCTATACGAGCTGAGGATCGAGAATCTTATCTCGGGATGCACTACGGACGCTAATAGGCCAGGCTATGCGCCGTTTTCTCCAAAAGGGGCGAAGGAGACCCTCCAACACGAGTCGGCGAGGAGCGCGGCCAGACTTCGTTTGGGAACGAACCTGACTCTTCTGTCTGGCCAGAGGGTAGGCACCTTCTGCTTCTCACTGCGGCTAGTTGCAACATTATAGCATAGTCGGATGAAGTGGAGGTTTTCTACAGCTGCTATTTCTCATCCAATAAGAACCTGGGGAAAGTTAAAGAGTTCCCAGAGAAACTTGCCGATAGTGTGAGCGGCCACGGACAAGAAACTAGAAGACAATGGTCGTTCTACTTGCTTCCTTAATAAATTCCTTATATGTATATGTGCGTATATATGTATAAATATGGACAAGTTATTACCGGGGACGTCAATGCCACTAGCACGGCATGGGGAGCCGGTACCTATCTGAGAGGAAACATATTCTACAGGAATGGATAGCCAAGATGCGCCTACTGGTACTTCATGGTGGAGAGACTGCTATCGTTGCAGAGGAGATCGGACAGCTTTTATAATCTAACTCTCCTCAACAAATTAAGGTTTCTTTTGATATTGGAATGGCTCGTTACAAAGGAGAAAGATACAATAAGTGACTACAGATACATCTGTTTCGTTCGCCGACGCGGAGGCTTAACACAGAGACCCTGACAAGTGGTGCATACAAGGTAGTTGTGGCCTTGCACGACATGTCTTGTTTATACGTGACTAAGAGCATGTGGTCTCCTCCCAAAGGTATAGAAATATATCTAGGTGTCCAATCTCGACTGATTCATCGGCAACCTTTTTTCTGCCGGCCCTGTCGAATTTAGTGCAAATGTTGAACAAATTAAGCATTGGCACAATCTTCAAAAAGTCGCACAGCAATACGAGTGACCGTTCCCAAACGTCTTTTAATGGCGAAGATTGCCGCTCGGTACCTGTCACTGATATGTTGTGTAAAGGTCGTGCCCGTATAATGGACCTTAAGGGCCTAGTATGCGAAAGAGTTTACGAACACCAATGTTTGGCTTGCGCAGACAATTTTGCTGTGGCTGCCAGTGACCTCACGGCGAACTCCTTACTGTTTTTGTTTTCCTTGGAGGATCCGTGCTGTGAATATATAATTCACCATACCAACAATTATGCGGGTAGCTCCGAAGTCGTCCGCGTACATTACGACAACAGCATTTTTTGCTAACAGCCGCCCCACTCCTGGCTGGAGTACATGGATCGCCTTCTGTGTGCTTCGGCCTATCCTGAACCAAAATTGCTTCGACGGTAGGGCCTCCTCAACAGCTGGATAATCAAGACTTTGCTAGAATCTTTTTAAGTGCGCGTTTCGATGCGAAGACTCGGTTGATATTCGGATATAGACCCCTTGAATAGCAGGGAAAATCTGGCGCGATATCAAGCCCTAGGTACTCGCCCCTTATCGACTAGCCAATATACCTGCAAGGACAACTAAAGATTCTAATTAGTTCCTGTAGTATATCCCATCGGGACCACTTCTCTTCTGCTTGGAAAGACCACGCGAAGTTTTCTAAAACCTGCTTCTTCTCCAAAGGGGAATTTATGCGGTTCTGGTTCAGGGTGAATTACTGGCATATACGTGGGGGCAATTGGGTCAGATAGATGCAAAATCTAACTTATTAGCTCCCGGCACATGTTGTTGACACCTTTGTCTCGTCAAGGGTCAACTGTATGTAGAGCCCGGTGGCGTGGTGCATTCGCGTGCGCCTCACGACCGGAGGAAACAACTGCACGGGTTCCCGCCCTACCGTTCCGCATTTGTATTTGTGGGGTCTGTCTTACGAAGCAATACGAAAGCAAACCCGTGGACGTTAATTGTGTTGGCTGAGGGTCAGCCCGAAAAGTTTAGGGGTCAACTGTATCCACGTATACCCATATGCGAATAAGTTTAGGCTCACAATTCCAAACACATTTTATTAGGTATGCACATCGTCGCATCCACTAAAACAACGAGTAATTGTTTTCGGATCGGTTCATTTCATTGACAGTCATTGGTGATTGGTGGCCCTTTTTTAAGTAAACCTTCCACAAAGCTGTCGAACAGCGCTGCTAGAAATAATGCCACGATTTACGGCAACAACGTCCTGCACTTTTAATCGTAGTCATTGGCTTTCTGGCAACCTCAGCGTCTACGTCTGTACGCATCCGTGCATGGTTAGCTGTACACACGCTGATTGGCACGCCCCCCCCCCATTGAACGACACCCCTAGGACCGTTGCGTGCCCGACCTGTTTCAGTTGAAAGTGCCACTCGCTGAGCGCCGACTGTTGCTACAGTTGCCGCTGCGGTATCGCATTGGATTCCGATTAGAGATCGATCCACTCCGCACAGTTTCCTTTACCAGAATATAGGAGGCTTTCTCATCACAAGCGAGTTTCAGGCCCCGTTTACTCACTAATACCCGTCGCCGTTTAGACTTGAAAATTAATTAGGAACTGTTCTGTTTCCAGTGCTTCCCACTCAAGTGGGTTTGCCCTTCATCCGGAACGAACATGGAAACTAATCACACTGGATTAACGCCTCGGTTTCGCTGTGACGAAACGCAGCTACTAATAAGATACTATGCACTGCAATTAGTAATGCACAGACGTTCAAATGTTTGTTTTTCAACGGTAGTGCTGGAGTTAACCTGCAAGTCGCAGCCTGCAAACGAAAATTCGGCGCATGGTTTGAGCGGGAAGGTTATCAGCTTGACCAGCATCTGCTATGTCTGCTGTTAGCATGAAGGTCAAATGAATCAACTAGGAATGCTTACTCAAACTTGCGCAATAAATATCAGTCCATTGCATCTACAAATGTGGTGACAAATCTCATGTAAAATCTGTCATTAGTCAAGCGAAAATAAATAAAGCCTCCGATATCGACTTTGTCAAAATGAACACCTCAAAGGTGCTCTTCAGATTGAGCTTATTCTCCTTGCAATGTTCAACACATGTCTAGATGATGGCCATGCCCCGAAAATATGGAGAAGATGCATACTTAAAGGCATCTCAACAAAAAAGTTGGTTGAGTATTGCCAAAAAAAGATGCATTATAATACTTTGGCAACAGTGCTCTAAAATGTATTTCAACATTTTTCTATCACTGCAATATAGAGGTAGTTCAATAAGTTCTTAGAATGAAAACCGAGAATTTTCCAAATCATGTTTTAAAATTTTTCTTATTCGATATACTCCCCGAGAAGCTCAATACACTTTTCCCACCGAGATTTCAGAGCTTTCATACCTCTTGAGTAGAATTCCGCGTCGTTAGACTGAAAATAGGCATTGACAGCAGCCTTAACCTCTTCATTGCTGGAAAAACGCTTTCCACCGAGACTATTCTTCAAATGTCCGAACAGGAAATAATCAGAGGGGGCCAGGTCTGGAGAATAGGAGGGTTGTTCAATAAGTTCGAACCTCAGTTGCGCCAGTTTTGCCGATGCTTGCCGGGACTTGTGTGCAGGAGCATTGCCCTGGTGAAACGGGACAACCTTCTTCTGCAAAGCGGACCGCTCACGATGAGTTCTTGCTAACGGCAGTCCAACAGTCTTGCATAATATTCTCCTGTGATCGTTTTACAGCTCTCAAGGTAGTCGACCAGCATTATTCTACGTTGGTCCTAAAAAACTGTAGCCATCACCTTTCCGGTCAATGCCGTTGTCCGCACCCTCTTCGGAGGTCCTTCATCAGGTGCACACCATTGGCAAGATGCTTCTTGGGTCTCGGGAGTGTAGTGATGAACCCGGCTTTCATCGACGGTCATGAATCTGCACCAAAAATCCGACAGATTGTTCGACATCTTGGCCAAATTTCGCTGTAAAGCCAAAACAGGCGCGTCTTTTTGGCCTTGGTTGAGCAAATGCGGCAGCCATTTTGCTCTAAGCTCTTTCATCTTCAGGTTTTCGTGTTGGATAAAATGCACACTGCCTAAACTAATCCCTAATGCCTCCGCTATTTCCTTAATGTTCATTCGCTTATCTGTGCCAAGAATTTTTCGCACTTTCTCTACGTTGTCCTCATCAGTTGCCGTTTTTTGGCCTCCTGGACGTAGTTCATCCTCGGTGCTCCTGCGACCTATTTTTAACACATTAATCCAGTTGGAAACAGTGGCAAAACATGGCGCAGAGTCACTGTACGTCTCGTCTAACTCAATTTTTACTTGGGTCGCATTCCAACCTTTGAAATAAAAATGCTTGATAACCACTCGAAACTCTTTTTTCTCCATTTTTAAAAATCACGCCGATACGTTGCACGGGAAAAGCTATCAAACGAAATCGCAACGGCCAATCACCATAATATATTGAGTGCTAGCAGTCGAAAAGTTGCAGTTCCTATTAGCAATGAAAGCGTGCCAAAATTCGAATTCTAAAAAGCTTATTCTAAGAACTTATTGAACTACCTGTAATTCTACAAAATCAGCGTGGATTCCGTAAAAGAAAGTCGGGCATAACAGCATGCACAAAATTATTATCTGAAGTGAAGAAAAGCCTGGAACGCCCTAAATCAAGGAGAACGAATGCCTTATTTGTTGATTTGAATATTGCTTTTGAAATTGCTCCGTGTAACGCTGTACTACGCTCGCCAATGCAGGTATGGGCCCCAATACACTAACTCTAATCGCCAGCATTTTTCAAGCGTATCTAATAACACTTGACGGCGCGTTTTGTGAGCATAAGCTGGTTATCCAGACCCCCGGTGATGCTCAAGGTCGCAATCTTAGCCCTCTGTTTTTGTCTACCCTTCTCAGCGATCTCCCGTCAATAATTTACAAGAAACACGGTCAATACCATTCTGTAGAATAGAAAGCGTCTTTATTTACCGAATAAAGAGTGGGAGGAAAACTAGGTAGGCAATGACGCCCACGAAGCCGCCTTGTTGTGCGATTCTCTGGCTACATAGCATTCGGCTCGATATCACATCTTCTACAGAATGGCTATGTGCTTGCACAAGTATGGGCTTTACACGGGTGAACAATATAAACTTTGGATAGAACAATTGCTTTATACAGACTAATATACACATTTGAGTTATTGATGATAAAACAACGGAACAGCATGTTCACAAGTATATATGCTGATTTGACAAGTTCTCTTAAATGTGCAGGAAATATAAGATACGTTGATATTAATACACCGAGATCTCGTGCAACATTAGCGGTGGGCAATACTGTCCCGTTAAGCTGATACTTCAGATCGAAGAAACCATGTTTCAAAACGAGTCATTTCGAAACGGATATCTCCATCCCATTGTCGATGCACCACCGGCAGATACCATCGACAGCAGACTGTAGCGCAGTATGCGCTGAGGGAGAGTCCAAGGGAGCGTATATCTTTAGGTCGTCAGCACATACGACAATAGGTATTTATTTATTTAAAATGCACCCTGTTTGGATATGTAAATACGAACATTATATATATAACAAACATAGTAAAATGAATTATGAGCATTTTCGCTGAAGCTGAGAAAGCGACACGGATTCCGTACAATCAAGTAGGTGGTAGAGGGGACATGGGCCGCCACAACGACGGCATCTGCAGTCCTCCTTGAGTTCATGAAACCCAGCAGACCGGCATAGTAGATGATGAAATCCGTGAACACTGTAGCGAGTAGTGAGGTGACATGGCCGGAGAGAGTCCTTCCAGGCCTGGTTAGTCATAGCTGATGAGAGATAATACTCTCTGGGAATTAGAGACACTTTTTGAGAATACTCATGCCGAAATGTTTCCAGAGCGACTGTCTGCGGCAAATTAAAGCGGTCTACGAGTTCATCAATAAATGATACTGAACCCGCGAGCATGCACACTAATCTGTTGAGCGAATTTGACGGAAGGCCAAGTACTCGCTTCAAGAAGGCTGGCTTCACCCTATCCAACTGCCATAACTGCGAAGTGCTAAGATGCTTCCATGTCACTTGAATTCCGTAAGCAGCTACGGATGCCACTTTGAGCGCAAATAATGTCATGGCCGTCTGGACGGACAACTGTGGGTTTCTGATACCCGCTGCCGCAATAAGTGCTTTTCTACAACGCTCAGTTACATGCTGTGAAAAAGTTGTACCTCGAGACGAGAAAATTACCCCGAGATAGCAAAAGGTCTCTACAAACTGCACTTGCTCACCGTAAAATCGCGGTTTATCTGCGCGGGCTCGTTGCCCGCCACGCCGAAACTTAACAGCCTTGGTTTTTGACACGTTTACTATGAGGCCATTCTGCGAGAAATATTCATCCAGTGTGCAAAGAGCAGTCTGCAGGTCAGTACGGATTCTGCTGAATATTACCAGATCATCTGCGTAGAGCAGGGTCATGACCGTTGAGTGCCGCTCTTTCATGATGCGTGGCAGATTACTGAGTAACGTTATAAATAGCAATGGGCTGAGATTGTCGCCTTGCGGATACCCAGTCGTCTGATCAAACGTGTTATGCTCGCGCACAGCATCATCGAGGATAATTTGGTTAGCCCTCAGAAGTGCGCAGAGTAGAGTGAGCATTCGCGGTCCGACTCCGGCCTGTCCCAACTTCTTTAAGACAATGTTACGGGGTGCGATGTCGAAGGCGGATTTTAAATCAATGAAAACCGCAAACATCGGTTTTTTTTCCGGTTTCATGAGATTGTGATCTGCTCGAGAAGTACTTCGCAGGCTGAGATAGTGGAACGCCCGGTCCTGAAGCCATGCTACTCATCTGAAAGAAACCCCAGTGCTGTCAGAAAATCCGTGAGACGTCTTGTCAGTATGCTTGAGAATAGTTTGTAGACACAACTTCGTTTTGATATCGGTCGCCACGCAGCAGGGTCCGAAGTATCTCCTTTTTCTTTTGGAATTACTTTAAGAAGGCATTCATACCACTTGGATGGCAGAGCGCCCTCGGAGAGGCATCTGTTGAAAAGGGACTGCCATATAGGCACGAGGAAATGTCCCTGCCGAAGGCGTTCATTCCTTACAAGATCTGGCACGAATGCCTTGTTATTTCGTATACGAGCGAGGGCAACATTGACTTCGTCTAAACTAAACGGTTCATCAAGAGCCTCAGAGAAAAATCTCTCAAGAGTTTCGAGCTCGTACGAAATAGGAATCTCGAGAGGTACCGTATCCGTGTGGGTGAAAGCTGCTTAAAAGTGGCCCAAGAGTTTTTCAGATGGGATTGGACAGCTCGTAAAGTTGTGAGGATGCTGTATAATGAGGTGGGGTTCTTGTTGTGCTTTTAGTATGAGGAGGCGTTCTTGATGGTCGGCAAATGACCGCGTCTTGAGGTCTTGAAGCTTCCGATAATGCTGTCGTGTGATTGAGTAAATAGCCGCCGCACCTGGGTCATAGGACGATTGGTGGAGAGCTCTAAGTAGAATTTGCCTCAGCGCAAAGCAATCACTGTCGTACCAGCGTGGAGAGCGCCGCATATTTGGTAGAGATTTAGAAGCTGAGTTTATAAGGACGCTGGTGACCTCAGCTATTGCCTCATCAAGGGGGCCGTGCTGTAGCCTGTCAGGGTTAATCCGAGAAAGCAGCGAAATAACCATGTTGTTATTAAAGCGCCTCCCTACGCCGGTGCGTCGTTTATTAGCACTAATCGATTTAATAGAGAGCTTGAGAACCACGGGGATATGTTTCTTAATCCCCGTCAGTAAGACGTGGAAAGCCGGCCCTTCATATGTCACACAATTTGGTGGGGCTGAAGTTGCAAAAATGTCGATTGTTGAGCATCCCGTTCTTCCCATAGAGCCATCCCGTTGCAGGTTGGCATCGGAATAATTAGTGGGGGTGCCCCTATCGGTGCACACCCACAAGCCGTATGCATCGAGTGACTCTAACAGAGCGGTAGTCCGTTCACTCGGGGGGTCTTGCTCCAGCCGACAATTGAGGTCCCCAGCTAGCAGTATTGTCTGACCAACGTCAACGAAGCTCATAGCAATGCTAATCTTCTCCAGTAATTGGTCTGTACTATCACCGTTTCCCGAGTTAGCACTGCTGTACATGGCAATCAACAAAAGTGTGGATGACGAAAGGACTACAACATTATTCTCTGAGTAGAGCAGGTTCATGTTTCCAAGGCGAGGACCAGTAAGAACAGATACGCCACCTGTGGGACGACCGCGAGCGACTCGTTGAGAGCAACAGTGAAAACTATAATACCCGTGTACATCGAAACGTTGAACGGAAAATGTTTCTGTCAGGACAACAACGTCGAATCCTGATAGTTGGTTACATAGTCCAGACTCTCATGTTTCGAAATCCTTCGCAGTTAAATTGGCATATTACTAGTTGTGGTTACGTTTGTTTTGATTGCTTGCCTTCGGCGTCCGCCAGTTGTGCTGTGAGCTGAACACTGTTTTGAGCTCTTTGAGGTCTTGCATCATTTTTATGACGAACTCTTGAAGATTGGGTTTCGGAGGTGCTATAGTCTGACGTTGTTGTTTCACGGTAAAGCGATGATTGGCACTGACCGTGCTGGTCAATTTCGTATTCGGTCGAATAGGTATTTGACGCTCGATGGAATGTAGAATTTTATATCTAAAGCAAATACTGTGTACAGCAGAGGAGATACGCATCTCCCCTGCGGGACGCCGGACGAAGCGAGTCGTGGCTCACTAAGAGCTTCCCCGCATTTAGCTCGAAACGACCGATTGTGCAGAAAAGCGGCTTCATCTTGTCAATAAAAAGCCTATAATCAACACTGTCAAAACCATTTATTTGTTCAAAATATATACAATGAAAATCTTGTTTTTGGCATTTCTATACAAGACCCCATCGTTTGTCATTTCTAATGGTTGCGTGTACGTAGAAAGACGAGGCACAAATCCGTGTTGGAAAGTATCAAAAAGATGATTCACGGTCATATAGTTAGTTACGTGTTCGACTAAAATTCTTTCAAAAATTGTGCAGGCAATGGGGCACTGAGCCAAAAGGCTATAATTCTCAATGCGCTTTTTGGACCCCTTCTTATGTATCGGTGTCACGATGCTCTGTTTAAACATATCTGGAACTACGGCGTCATTATTTGACCGTTCAAAAATAAGTAATGGCTTTAATGGCTCCGCTAAAAAGATACATATAATAAAGCTTTTATTGTACGCCGACGGTATCGTCACGTTCGGTTGTGAGAAGCTGGAGCAAAGCATACGAGAACGCAAAGCATACGCACGCTGGAGAACTGCAAAAACAACTCCATATTAACGCCGAAAAAAACAAAGCCATTAAGTTTGAGCCGAAGACCGCCTGCTCGTTCTAGTGTAGTCAAGTAACATTTTCTCCTACCTTGGAGTTAACTTTTTGATGAAGGGCACAACCGTCCAACAATACATCGACAAACGGGCAAGGAAAAATCTAGTTTCAATGTTGACAATCGACAAACCCCAACAATACTCTCTGAGCAGGCTAAAAGCACTGTTTGACCTGAGGTTTGACTCGGTGGCAGTCGATGGCATTCTGGTCATATGGGAGCATTTCAGCGCATAACAGCTAGGTAAACTGGATCACATAAAGCCTTCGTTTTTCACACTGACCACTGGGTTACCGCGGAACGCAAAAACCGGCTAGTATACGTCATTACTTACACTCAATCGCTTGTTGAAGATCTAATTACTAGACTCAGTCTCCTAGAAAGCTCTTCTTCAGTTCAGAGAAAACATCATGTTGAAGGTTCAAGCAAAGACCACTACAACCCATCCGACATCTTGCGACCCGCTATTCACTTTATAAATTCCATTATTAACTCTGCTATAAAAGAGACTTCCGCAATCCTGCCGTCGGCTGTGTATGTCGTTTATGCGACCAGCCATGTCTTATCTTTCATATCCATATCTGCTAAAAAGCTATTAATGGAAATTCTTCCGTTCTTTTACGAAGTTAGCTTGATGACATGTTATATATATATATATATATATGTTTCTCATTATAATGATATATACACATACCATACAAATGGTGCAATAAATAAATGATATTATGTCCGATATATTTGTTTGAATTTTGGACATCCGTTTATAATCTTTCAAGATACACGTGTCAACTGTTGTGTGGTGATGTGAGGCACCTACATTTTTCCTAGTTCTGTCGTACGATACTCTAATTACATCGCGCACGTCTTCTTAACCCTATTGCATTGCGGTGTTTTTCTAAAGGTAGGCTACAACCATTTCCATCCTAACAACTTTAGTTTAACTTTGCGACTCTGGCGACCGGTGGTGTCTGTGTATGTGTTTGTGTGTGTACCTATACAACATTCAGCGATCACATAAACGTAAATACATGCTTTTTCTTTTTTGTTGGTTTTGTTGGGCCTAGCTCAATACCACAGTATAACTACTCAATTTTTCTTTAGAAAGATCTATTTCTTTCAGAAAGCTCACGTTAACATGGTGAGAGCGTGGATCTGGCCAACGTTAGAACTGGGATAGTGGAATACAGCAGTCTCTGACTCTAAAAAATGAAAAACAAGTGCTTTCGGTTGTGCTTCGAATCCACCCCCGCACTGACGAAGCATAGAGCAATAGCTACCTCTGGAGTTCCCGGGAGAGCTGCATGATTAAGTGCCATTGACCGTGGCTATAAGAATATCTTGAAATTGCCGCCCGCTATTCGCCCCGCTCACTGTCAGAGCTGACTTAACTGAGCTGGCTGCCACGTGCGTTCTGCGATTGATTGCTAAACTGCTGGGGAACAAGATGTCATTGTTGTTGTGGTTGTTGTTGCTGTTGTTGCTGCCTATGTTTACAGTAACTGTCTAAATGACAACGCCTCTTAAAAACAAATCTTAATTATGCTCTAATAGGACACCTACACGTACAGGCTTAGTTAGAATTTACAACCACTCAACAAAAGATACACAACGAATATGCAAATTAGATCGGTACAATCATTTTAGCACGGATGATGCAGTAGCAGAGCTGGATCTGCTTGAACAAACAACAAATTTATTCCTGGGGGACGACGTAAACTTTGCTTTGCGTTCTCCTCAAGTACCTTCTATGCAGATAATTTAAATTCAATTTTTGTAAACACGCTCATAGTTAAGCATCTGTGTTTCTTAGGTCACACAATATAATTCTGCTGATTTTATTTAATCCATTTATGCATATTGAAAATATAAATATATATTATTCTTGCGTTGTTCCATAGTATGTTAGCATTCTTATTATCGACTGATTAAGTTGCCTTAAATAAACACATTGAAGTGCACGACGAGTTGTCTAACCATTTCAAAGCTTAACCTGTGCCGTGTTAGTCGATATTAGTCTTTAATTCCACAATACGATACAAAAGTCTCTTTATTAAAAAAATAGTTCTAACATATCACATATTTTATCATCGTCACGCGCACCATCTAAAAGCATTATGAACAATTGCGGCATTGGCTATGTCAAGTGCGTGAAGAGTTACGTCATCCCGTCGACCTTATAGTGAAAGTAATTGAATTAATTTGAAAGTCAATTTTCTTTAACGGTGTTTTTAAGATGTACGAGTGTCAACACCTCATTGGAACTTTTCTACTCTTGAAAGTGCAATTTCGGTACGAGAAATATTCCAGCGCCAAGACAGACGTCTAACGAATCTGCCTAGAACGCGTTGCAACCGAGCTACATCTTTACCACAGAGAGGCGTCTAGGCGTGTGCACACTACGCCATTTTTGATTCAATCATCATTTTGGACAGTCTTGTATATATTTCATGGTTTTGCAAGATCCTGCAAAGTCCCAAAAAAGATTACGCAGGCGCTGTCGCTGTTTTAACAATTTGTTGACAAAACTTAAGTTGGCCACCCCAAGCGTCACTTCCAAATCGTTTTTGTACGTATTCACTTTATCTATAGTGGTCCATCCAGTTAGTGATAAAGTGCTAATAGGGGGGGGGGTGGATAATAATGCGCCAACTAATTTTATTGAGCCATCTGTGCTCACTGTTTTTCTCCTACCATGGTCGATTATAATCCACTCCGGCGTTTACTTTGTCGAAACTGAAAACCACGAAAACCAATTAAAAAGTGGCCGACCCAGTCCTTGAACCCCTGACCTCCCTTTGCCACTATGTGCCTTGCTCAGTACCTAGCATCATCAAAAACAGTTTTTAAGGTTGCTCGTTTCAAACAGAAATATCCATCAGATTTCTGTTTGATTATGGTCACTACGTACTTTGGCACCTTATTATAAGTAGCATATATTTTGTAAGCAGCATAAGGTGCTAAAGGCACGACCTAGGTCACTAGCAAAAATTGTGTACATTATTTGTCGAATGCAAGGGGTTAAAGAGACTTCTGGCGTACGAGGTGTGTTCAAAACGTATCGCGACTTTTGAATTTTCGCGGGTTACGTATATTCGAATTTCGATTTTTTGTGGCGTTATGTTGGTACTCATGTCTCTCACTTATGCCGACAAGCTCGGCCATTTTGAATGTTCACTTAATTGTTGACAGCTGCTTTGCTTGCACGTGTTTTGGATCGTCTTCGATTTTTACCTATTCAAAAAAATGGATCAAAGAACCTGTATCAAATTTTGTGTGAAAAACGAAATTAAGTGCGCGGATGCATTCCGAATGTTGACTGTGGCATACGGAGAAGCTACCTTGGACCGAAGCAACGTTTATCGGTGGTACAAAATGTTCTCAGAAGGCCGAGAAGATGTGAACGACGAAGAGCGTGCCGGACGCCCGAGCACTTCAACAACAGACGAAAAAATTAATGAAGTGGAGAAAATGGTATTGGCCAATCGTCGAATCACCGTTAGAGAAGTTGCTGAGGACCTAAACATATCGATTGGCTCGTGCCATTCGATTTTTATCAATGATTTGGGCATGAGACGGGTCGCCGCGAAATTCGTACCAAAATTGCTCAATTGCGACCAAAAACAGCATCGCATGAACATTGCTAATGAGATGTTGGACTCTGTCCGCGACGACCCAAATTTGCTCCAGAGGGTCATAACTGGTGACGAATCGTGGGTTTATGGTTATGACGTGGAAACCAAAGCTCAATCATCTCAATGGAAGCTGCCGCACGAACCAAGAGAGAAAAAAGCGCGCCAAGTTCGGTCGAATGTGAAAGTTTTGCTGACAGTTTTCTTCGATTGCAGGGGCGTGGTGCATCATGAGTTCTTGCCACAGGGTAGAACGGTCAATAAGGAATATTACCTGCAAGTTATGCGCAATTTGCGCGAAGCAATCCGCCAGAAACGCTTGGATTTGTGGAAGAACAAAAATTGGCTTTTGCACCACGATAACGCCCCTGCTCACACATCGTTGCTTGTGCGCGAGTTTTTGGCCAAAAACAACACACTAATGATGCCGCAGCCACCGTATTCCCCAGATCTGGCCCCCTGTGACTTTTTCTTGTTCCCTAAACTGAAGAGGCCCATGAAAGGACGACGTTACGCTACGCTTGACGAGATAAAGACGGCATCGAAGGAGGAGCTGAACAAGATAAAAAAATGGTTTTTTGAAGTGCTTCGAAGATTGGAAAAACTGTTGGCACAAGTGTATAATATCTCATGGGGATTACTTTGAAGGGGACAAAATAGATATTCATGAATAAATGAATAATTTTTGAAAAAACACAAAAGTCGCGATACGTTTTGAACACACTATGTACATCGCCCGCTGCTATATGAAGATTCATCAACCTTTACCCTAGAAGTTCTCGTTAATAAGTACGCCTTGCACTACTTAATTGCTTTACAACAAAAGTTTATGGTCGATTTTATCCGCGTGAAAAGTTAAAATACACTGCATTAAGGGAGAATTGATACATTGATGGAGGGGGAGCAATAATTTTTCGGCAGAGTTATCTCTGATTTTTTTGTGAATTGCTGTAGACAGTAGAATATTTGGATAACGTTGGCACTTTGCCATCCTCTAACAATTTTTTATTTTATCAACCCCTTGCTATCCCGAGCGTTCGGCGTAACGCGTGCTCTGCAAACCCTTAGTCCGGCGGCGACCGGGACGTCCGATGGCGTCACAGCGACGTCGGACGTCAAAGTAAATATTTTCATGAATTATTAATCATGTACAATACGTTTGCACACTCGGCAGTGCTCGCCTTAGTAAAAATGGGGGTGAAAAGGTGTCACGTGAGGTTAAGAATCAGCTGTCCGTGTTCTTCTTAGATGGTAGCCTTCGCTTTTATGGACCAGGTGCGAGCGGTATATCCTCAAGGTTCCTTACAACGGTTAGACGGTAAAATCCATAAGATTCCTCTTCGTGACGCCGAGCCCCAAGAGCGTACTCGCAGATTCGGAGTCCCATACACCACTCATAGAGATAGTGATGGATCCGAATCTGCGAGGTTTTTGTGGGTCGGGGAACGCCGCTCTTAGAAACTCGACGTCATATTTGGTGATCTTGTCCTGCCGCGCTTTTGCGAAGTCCCTGTTCGGGCCGCAAACCTCGGCATCTAAAACCCAGAACTCGGTAGGTGTTGTTATTACGAAGTCGGGCTTCAGACCCGGTGCGCCCGGGCGACGGATTACTCGCTCACGAACCGCCTCATACCCCTATCGCGGAAAAGACGCGCCACGCGATCACAGACGTCGTCGTGTCTCTTTATAGTTTGTTTGTGTGTTGTATCGCACATCTGAGCGACATGAACTAACGTCTCAGGCGCATGACACCCGTGCCTACGACGTTTGTTGTAGCCCGTCTATATATATATATGTATATACGCGGCCTTTGTCTAACCCTGTGACACCGAACCATTATAGTCTACGCAGCAGAATATGTCCCCTCTCGTTGTTCACTTGCTTGGATTGAGTGTAATGCAGGCATGCAGAAACGCATCTAAATTGGTAGGTTATTGTTGCGCAGCGATGACGCAAGACACTGCAATTAGCCATTAGGCCTTTTGATTAGTCGGCTTAGTCTGCCGGTTGCACCGGCGGTAGTAGATAGTCTCGTCAAGCATGCCGAGTAAATGGTAGAAATATTCGCAGTAGTTTTAACTAGGACGTCAGGCTTGCGCACGAGGGCCTAACGAACTGGATATTGACAGTGAGTTCTGCTCATTTACTCATGAGCAGCAAAGAAAATTACTGCTACTGATAAGCGTGCTCATAGTGCAGAGAAAGACGGCGCCGAAAGCAAAAATACACTACATAAGTCATATTATTTTCGGAGCATTGAAGTCGAATACCCGGATAGCGGAAAAGCAGAGCAGATTATTAACAAAGGCAATCATGTACACCCCAACGTCACAATGACGCCCGCAAAATGCGGTATCCGTTAGGGCAGTTGACTTTTCGCAGTACTCAACTATGCTCCGAACAGATACAACCAGCAAGGCGGGACTTAAACTTGCGATTGTTCTGCCATGATTGCCAAGGCAACGCCCCGTTTCGAACGGTGCGTTAGCTGCCTAAGCCACCCCCGCTACAAATAAGTAATAATGTTAATTCTCCAGTGCAATCTGCCAAAGGTATAAAAACGGTTAGCCGAACGCAGGTGTTAATTGACGCGTCATCCCATTGAATTTGAAAAGTGATCAGCTTTTCTCGGCCTCTCTAGCGCTTTTTAATTTATGCTTGTGAATAAACTGTTAGGATTATTATTAGAACCCTAGAGCATTCAGACAGGCGGGCTTTGCCCTGGGCGTCGACACGTCTGTGCATGAGACTAGACGGTATGACCGTGACCCCGTGGGCCATAAGGAAATTGCTGATCTGAGACGTGTCGATTCGGAACATGTATGCGGCGAGCTCAACGGCAATATCCTGTACAGTAGGTGGCGTTGCAGTCAAAGCGGAGAAGGACAACACTTGTCACGCCCATTCATCATTGAGACATCACGCGTGTAAGGACGAGAGGTCATGGCCATAACGCGGATAATCGGGCAGATCATCGAGAAGTCGAATAGAGACAAACCATCCACAGCTTTTTAAGGGCAGCGCACCGCCTTAGAAGTTCAGCGCGGCAACGCGGGAATGATTATAGACGTGTTTCCGAAGGGAACTGAAGAAACTGATGTATATATAGGGATATCAATCTGTACATTAACCAACTGGTTCGAATAACAAAATTAATAATGTTGGTGATGGTAATGATGATGATTATTATTATTATTATTCTACCCGAAACTTAGCTATGGAGCAAAGAGGTTTTAAAACCGGATGGAAATAGAATCGTTTATATAGACTTACAGTGTACAGTCAGACTTACAGAGGTTAGAGGATTTGACATACCCTAGAAACTTTGTGGTTTGGTTAAAAAGCTGCGTAGTAATTTGTGGCGATAGCAGAGACATTTATATTATTTCTAGATTGTTTGCTATGTAGTATATTTAAAAGCATTATGTATTCATATATTTACACACATGTGTGATACTATGAACTCGACACAATTCCTAGTCCAGTAACGTGCAGTGTGTCACGCACTCTCGTTTAAAAAGCAAATTTTGTTGACGAAACTATTTCTGACGTGGTTAGTTATCAGATCACGTGTCGCTCCGACTTAACTTGCTTATATATATATATATATATATATATATGTGTATTTCGCTAAAGCATGTAGAAATATTTCAATATTCAGCTAGACGTCGAAGCTCTATTGAAACGCTTTCAACGGACGCTATCAATGGTTCTCATGCGAGCACGCTGACAGGATCAAATTCAGCAACAGCTGCGGCAACGACAACAACAACAACGACAACAAGAACAGGAGACGAACAGCAAAAAGCAAAAGTAACAAAACAAGAACCACTTGCAGTAGGTCGTATTGACAGGCCGAGTGTCTGGAGATGATGATTTCGACGACATGTTTGCCATTTCATCCTCTCTCATCCACAGAAGCTCAATGTGGAAGGTGGATGAGTACATGGGAAAAAGCCTACGCGGTGCTTCTGTCTGTGATCCATGCTTATCTACGTCGCTATGTTTTTTACTTTTACCGATTTATGTACGTTATATATATATATATATATATATATCTCGGTACAGACATGCATACATATAGAGAAAAACGACGAAAAAATGGAAAGCGAAAGGGTGACAGAGGTGAGCAAACGACGCTGTCTAGATAAGAAAAGTGCTGTCATAAAAGTTTACAACGAGGTCTAAGGCTCTAGCTTGTCGGATGACCGCCGCCAATGAGTCGAGGAGTTAGACGCTCAGAATGGACCAAAGAATACGGTATCTATATACGGCCACAGACACTATGGAGGGCAAGGCGTGAACAAGAAACAAAACACACACCGATGGAGCTTTTATTTTTCTGGTGTTGGCGTTAAACCAGTCATTGTTCCATCATGATGACTTCGCCATGATGGTACGAAAATCGTGCTCCCTATAAACAAAAAAAATTATTGTAAGTAAGATATTCGTCTATTTTTTAAGGCTGGTTTTACTCCTAGGTCGCGCGTTGTCTTGGTTTCTGTTGACGAGTTGTAGACGCGTTTATTAGAAAAATAACAACCTCCTTAAAAATGTTTTAAATCTAGACGCGCGTATTCCATATTTGCGGAGCGTTCTGACAATGGTTTCTCAATCGACTTCAACTTATTTTGCGATATCTCTAGTGATAACCTTTGTATTTTGGTTCATGTTTACTCGCCGAATGTCTTTATATTGCCAAAAGGTCGAACGGGCCTTGGATCCTCGACTGGAAAAGAATCTGCACCAACGAACTTAGCAAACCATTTCCGGCAGTTCCGTTGATTGAGTCGTCCCCGCAGATAATGGAGATATTTCGACAAGCTACATCAGCGTTTGAATATTTTCGGAACTCGTGCAGCAAAATACTCAGAATTTACACTTCCATTTTCATCACTTGTCCGCCTTCCCACAAAGCAACCAGGTTTTTGGCCCCGAGACGGGGCCTACCACCTGATGTAGAAATGGCGCAACAGGTCGCTTATATATATATATATATATATTTCGGATATTGTTGTGGCTGTATCGTACCGTTCGATTTCACCCGCAAGATGGATTTTCACCGCAGGACCCGACAAAGTCTCTCCTAAGGCGCGTACACACCATGTCGTCTTCAAAATGCCTTGAGTGGCACCCGAGGGCGTATTGAATAAACTACTAACTCGAACCTGACCTATCGGCCTAAATCGTGTAGCCGGTTGTTTAAATGACCTACACCGCATTGGTCGAACTGACTCCCCCTTATGCCGTATGTGCAACTCAGGACAGGATGACAATGTAGGACACTGCTGTGAACGCTATGCCTTTAACATTACTGAGCGAGAGCTGTCACGGAACCTAAGGCGGGGAAGTTCTCTGACATGCCAAGCCCTTGTAGAGGCATTCTTCAATAATCGTGAATCCCGGTTTATGTTAAGGAGATTCGCCTTCTCTCTGAGTCTGAAGTTGTCTCTGGGGCAGAAATAACCGCTGCGCAAAAATAAGCAGCCTAAGTGACAAAATAAACAGACACGTGCGATAGCCTTTTCCGCACAATTACCCGAGTACTTATAATTGTTTGAATTTATGTACTATTTTTTAAGTTTTGGCTACAAAATATAATATTTTCCAGATACAAGTAGTAGTCGTGTTATACGCGATACACGGAGAAAACAAAATGACAAATAATGTCAAATTCTTGTTCATGTAGGGCTAGCTAGTTCGTCTTGTAGTGGTTTGCAGGCTTAAATAAAATAGTTCATGTTCAGTTTGACTGGATTACTTAACGCAGAATAATGTCGGTTTAATGCGTTTGGGTGTCCGCGGAGTATGATGCTGATATTTGTCCTAGTGCAGTATAGTCCAGTTAGGCATTCGTTTTCCCTCCCTCTTTTAGTGCGCCTTAAAATGTTAGCTCCTGTGTCCCGTAGAACCCTAGAAGGCGTGTCGCTGTATAGCGTCGCAACTCAGTTGTTAAGTTTTGATCAAAACGACTTTGCACATCGCTGAAAAAAACTTGATATCTAGTTTTTTTTTGAAGCGTGTCGATGTACTTCACGGGAGAGTTGGTCCGCGCAGAAGGTTGGAAAATGTGTTTTTTACCAGTCTTTTCAAATTATCTCCCCTAAAGGCCGCGCTGACCGCGAATGCTTTACTTGTCGAGGCGAGCAAAGGGTCGTTGCGGCCAGACGGAGGTTGGGGATTTGGACGCATGCCTTTTAGCTTTGAATGGTCTGGTTCTGCATGTGACAGTTGCCATGTATACACCAGGTACATACTGGTCATTATTACCTCGTATGCTGAAACGCCGCTTTTACGAGGAATACGAATTGTGCACCCGTCAATTCTGCGCGCAAAGATGTGACAAGTACCCTGTAGTGAACTGCACAGCACTGGGGCATGAATACTACTACTACACTACTTTTCTCGCCGGAAGGAACAGATAAATTTGAATTAAAAAAACTTATAGATAAAGTGTATCTTATACTAGATTTTAGGGAAAGAAACTCAATTTAAATGAAATGATTTCGTGCAACTATGTAAAGGAAGTTATATAACGATGCCATTAGACCCACTAGACATTTTATGCGTTAAAGGCTACGTGACAAACCTTGCACGCTACGATTAATTAGCTCGCACATGAAAGCCTAACCGACTTAGACTAATAGGTATAAACATATAACTTCCTCTGTCGCAGCAATAAGGCTAGACAATAGATACGAAGATGACAATATATTTGACGAGAGGATTGTGTCAGTAATGTGCAAACGTATATGCTCAAGTTATTTACGTATACTAACTATATATAAAATTGGAGGGTGATGTCATACGGAAGTTTTTACCATAGCAATTTCTATGATAGTCAGTCGGCTGCTAGCACTCACCCTGAGTGGTCGAGTGTGAACTTTGCTCTGCGAAAATCGGTGAAGAGTGCGAAAACCTGAGGCTCTGAGCGGTCTGAGCGATCGCACTCGATAACTGCACTAGTGAACAGTCCAGCACGCGTATCTTAACACCTCACAGGTACTGTGAAAGACAATAATTTGCTCTTAGTCTGATTTTAACAACACTGCTGCCGTTACACAATCTTCGAACGACTACGGCGCAGGCTGAGTTTGTTTACATCTATCAGCTCGTCTGCACGGCCAGTGCGTGTTTACCAACACTCTCGAACAGCGCATATGTTTTGTTTAAGATTGCAGCGCGTGTATATTGACGTGCAACCGTAAACTCAACGGGCATATATAACTATAATATATGTGCACGGGAGTGTGCGCGTGTATGTATGTGTAAATATATGTATATATATATATATATATATATGTATGTGCGTGTATACATATAACCCCGCGGGCTTATGTGTGCACACGGGCGCACGCATATTTAACGTGCAGTAGTTGCGTGTATGAATACGCATAGAAGAGCGTACATATATACATACTTGTAGCTGCATACACACTGAGAGTCCCCCCCCGGCAACCTCCCCCCCGCAACCCCCCCCCCCCGGATACCTCCCCCCCCGGCAACCCCCCCGATGGATCCAGAGGATCCACACCAGCAAGCACCAACGGAGGACGGTGATGACGATCCTCCCTGGCAATCAGCTTCTGTTTTCAATAGATCCTCCCGCACCAACAGGACTCCGCCACAAGTCGCGAGTGGTGTTCCGAAAAGCGTACGGGCCTTGCGTCCCTCAAGATGCCTCCAGCATAACTCTGGCACCGAGGCAGGAAGCGATACGGATAGGCCATCCGACGCGACCGACGCTAAGGAGGTAAGCAACGCTAGAAAAAAGAAGAGGAAGGCTCAATCCCCGCCCGTCGTGAGGCAGCAATTTTCTCCCCCCTCAGAATCTACAAATGCGGCAGTCACAGAAAAGGATCTACAAGCCCTCCTCACTGAGGCCATCGGACTTGAACGGCTGGTGGCAACCTACACCACCACACAAAATGACATTAAGAAGGGGACGACCTCACTTGTTCAAGCAATTAGGTCTCTCGCGCGCCGCGCCCACCTATCTGGTCTCTCACAGGCAAAAGAAGCCACAGAAAATTCCGAACCCAGTGAAAATACTGAGGCAACAAAAATAAAAAAGGCCCTAGCAAGCTCCCTTACAGATAAAGAGTTCGAGGCTCTTGTCGCAAAGAATTGGCCGGAATGTACCTTCGCAAAGACAAAGCTCAAGAAGGCAAGTTTTCTTAACGACCAAGCCCCGACCCGAGTAATCTTGCTTTCGCCTACAACGGAGAAAGATAGTCGGCTAGTGATGGGACTGGCAAACCAGTTCCCAGCGTTTCTGAGCTCCCTGCCTTACCTTAAGGAGGGTCGGCTCGTATCTCTACATAACCAAGACGTCGTAGGGGTAGAGGGCACAGAAGAGGAAGAAGAAACGGTAGCCTCACCTGCACGCACACTATTTGCCCGAATGCTAACAGAGGAAGAAGGGGCCAGCCCATCCCCGCTCACTCTCAAAAGCATAACTTACACACTCTGTGACCTTCTTAGAAAAAAGAAGATAACATCGGCCGCGGTGGCTACCACATCAACAGTAGACCTGGACATTTTACGCAAATGTCTTGAATCCAGTTTGACCAGATTTCCTGAAATAACCCTAGAACTCTGGATTAAGGGTCAGGGTAGCGCAATAAACCCTGCTATGAGTAATGAGAACAAGCCAACGGCTAGTTCAATTACTATTAACTTGGGAAGCCGTAGCTATTCTGATGCTGTCCGGGATCTACGCTCTAAGCTCGACCCGGACGCATTAGGAATCCAGGTCAAAAGGGTCTCTAAAACAGCGTCCGGTGAAGTTAAACTACTAGTCAAGGCCTCGACTCCAAACGCTATGGCGAAGTTGGCCGAAGAAATTCAAGACAAGGCCTCCCTTACGGCAACCGTCTAAACATCCCCCCGAACCAAAGCAATAATTATTAGAGATCTCGACGAAACGATAAACGCAGACGACGTACTCGAGGCCCTAACACGTGATGGCACAGAGAAGGAAACGATTGTTCTTAACGCTTTTAAACTGACACGGGACGGCAAGACTTCTTCATGCGTGGTGAGACTCCCACCAGAAGCGGCAGCGCGGCACCAGCGCCGGGGACACATCCAGATCGGCTGGTCTCGCTGCCGTCTGGACGAACTGGTAAATGTATCCCAGTGCTCAAAGTGTCTCAGTTTTGAGCACCAAACGCGGGCCTGCACAAACCCACCTCCCACAAGCCCTTTGTGCTACAAGTGCGGGAAGGCAGGGCATGTGGCCAGGGACTGTAGGGCTCTGCCGCACTGTTACCACTGCCAGCAAGACGGACACTACGCAACCTCCATGCAATGCCCGGCCTACAAGCAACGAGTAGAGGCACTCCGGAAAACAACAAAGAACCATGGATCTTAAGTTTTTACAAGTCAACCTAAATAGGTCCGCCCCGGCGTTAGACATGGCACTACATTTTACCGCTTCTAAAGATATCGATTTTATCCTGGCCTCCGAAACCCCCAAAAGTCGGCTCCACACAGCGGCTGTGCACGCATCAAACGGGTCCTCAGCTGTATATCGAACCACCTCGTCTGCCTACCATACTGGAGCTGGCCGAGGAGTGCACTTTTCTTTTATCACCATAGATAAGGTGGCCATTTACTCAATATACATCTCCCCGAACGTTTCTACCGAGGTTTTTAAAGAGTTCTTAGAAGAATTGACAACATCGATCATAAAACAAAACCACCGCCAAGTCGTAATTGGGGGTGATTTTAACGCAGCTCACCGACAGTGGGGGAGCAACAGGATATCCCCGCGAGGGGCGGCGCTGGTAGACTGGGCATCGGAACACGACCTGCATCTAGTCAACGTTCCAGGCACCACTTTTAGAAGGGGAAACCAAGAATCAACCTTGGACCTTACTTTTTGTTCTGAGACCCTACTGCCCAGGCTGACAGGGTGGACTATACACGACGATGTCGAAAACCTCTCGGACCACTTCTACATTACGTTCTGCCTCAAAGTGGCGCCATCTTTTCCTAAAACCCGCAGGATGCGCCTAAAAATAAATTTTGAGACATTACAGCAGGAAATTGAGTCTCGTTGCGCTCGACTGCGTAATGTGGAACCACGCACGGTGTCGACTATGCTAGAGGAGGCTTGTAGAGCAGCAAGCCGCCCCTTGCACCCCGCACTGGCTCGGCGAACCCCCAATTACTGGTGGAATAGGTTAGTAGCCGAGGCACGGAAGAAATGCCATAAAATCAGGCGCATATGTACTCGTCGGCACGCTCGGCACCAAGCAAGCCTTCAAGCGCTTTGGGAGAAATACAGAGAAGCTCGTCGCGCGCTGGTACGGGAAATCAAAAAGAGTAAGTCTGAGTGCTGGCAAAGACTCCGTAACGATATCCAGAACAACCCCTGGGGGCAAGGATATAAAATAGCCCGACACAAATTGAAGCACGCACAACCACCACTGCCTCCCGACCTCGCTCAAAAAGTCATCGGCGGGCTGTTTCCCTCGGACCCCCCACCACTGAGGCCGAACTTCGACGCCAAGGAGTTAGACTTCCCCGCCATCACAATGGAGGAAGTGAGAAAAGTCGTCAAGAAAATCCGACCGCGTAAGGCACCAGGAACAGACGGCATTCCAGGAGAAGCCGTTAAAATACTTATAGAGAATCATCCAACTGTTTTTATGAAAATGGTGGAGGCCATCTTACGATCGGGCACATTTCCCGACGACTGGAAAAAGGCCGACCTTGTCCTGATTCCTAAAACCGCGTCGCCCCAAAGTGACCCCTCTGCTTTTAGGCCTATCAGCATCCTTCCCAGTCTCTCCAAGGCAGTCGAGCATTTTATACATATGCGGTTGACGAAGGAGTTGGACGACAAGAAAGTGATCTCAGAGGACCAACACGGCTTTCGCTCGGGCCACTCAACACATGACGCAGTTCAGAGCCTTTTAACCATAGCCGAAACCCAGAGAGGTACTCGCTCAGAAACGAGATCGCATTGCCTAGCAATTCTACTTGACATCAAGAACGCTTTTAACTCAGTTTCATGGAACTCCATTAATGACGCATTAGCAAGGGCTTCTATCTCGCCCTATCTTAGAAGGATTTTAGCATCTTACCTGTCACAACGTACGGTGGTCTATCAAGGCAAGTCATATCCTGTTACCGCAGGGGTACCTCAAGGCTCCGTGCTGGGCCCAACTTTATGGAACATTGCATACGACGATGTTCTACGTCTGCCTCACCCTCCTAACGTTAAATCAATAGCCTATGCGGATGACCTGGCTATCGTGATTACGTCGCGGGATGCCAGGGAGCTGGAGAGGACAGCAATTGGCGCCTTGCAAGACATCTCCATCTGGCTCGCTCCGCACGGACTCCGCCTGGCTCCACACAAAACGTTAGCAATATTTCTAAACGGGCAGAAGCGCACTCCCCATCTCAACTTGACCTTAGAGGGACACAACATTGCCCTCTCCAGCGAAGCAAAATACTTAGGAGTGCTTCTGGATACCGGCCTGACAGGCACGCCTCATGTGCACTATGCGGCTGCAAAAGCCACCAAAGCTACTACCGAACTCGCAAGATTGCTGCCGCGCACACGGGGTGCTTCCGATGATCGGAGGTGTCTCCTGGCGACGGTAGTAGACAGCATTATGCTTTACGCAGCCCCGCTGTGGCAGCGTACGGCTAAGCGGGCTACGTGCCGACGGCTTTTGGATAAAACGCAGAGGCCGCTGGCCCTCAAGATTGCAAGGGCCAACAAAACTGCGTCTACCGCGGCCATTCAAGTACTCTCCAGGCAGATCCCCTGGGATCTCCGGGTTATGGAGAGCGCAGTCCGCCGCGCGGACTCCTCTATCTCTAAAGAAGACGCACGTCGTCAGACACTAGACGAGTGGAACAATAGATGGATGGAGATCCAGGCGGGCCAGCCGGGTTTCTGGACTCGCTCTATTATCCCGGATCTCCGAGAGTGGTTCAAAAGGCGAGAGGGATCACTGTCGTACCCTCTAACCCAATTTTTGACGGGCCACGGCACCTTCAGAAAATATCTACACCGCATAGGACGTGCTCCGTCGCCAGTATGCATTCTCTGCGACTCAGGAGAAGAAGACGATGCCAAACACACCTTCGAAGCATGCACGGCTTTCAGCGCGAACAGGGCGGAGCTGGCGCGGCTCTTAGACCGGGAACCCCCGGTAACCTGTGAACAAATGGGTCAGGCCCTTCTGCAAGACACCCAAAGCTGGCACATCATAAAGGATTTTGCCGCGACGATTATTGAACAGAAAGATCTGGTACAGACCGCGATGTGCGCTCTGATCACGCAACCCTAAGGAAGAAGTAGGGGTTGAAGTAATATTAAAGAATGGTTCCAGCTCCTCGCCTCTTCCTGAGGCCATTTAGGTGAGAGGTTTTTAGTGGGTATTATGCCAACAACATCGGCATCGAGTCCCACACTACCCGCTCTGGGTGTGCGTAAACGCATTTTTCCCTCTCACCATAAAAAAAAAAAAAAAAAAAAAAAATTCTATGATAGTAAAACATCTTTGCGCTCACGGTTTACCTTTTTCAGTTCGTATCGGGCATTCATCATCATACTTATTCACTAATAATGAGTATGCATATAACATAAACACTTATACAGATTATACAATTATACAGTCGCTGCTCGCGGCATGTTATTCGAGAGAGGCAGTGCAGTGATCTCTTCGCAAGGGCAAGGCAGGCAGACACATGAAACTTCGAACACACCTGAGAGCACAGTCGACAGACGCACTCGGTGTACTCCTCGTGGAAGCTTGTATTCGAACAAACCAGGTGATGATTGTCATGAACCATGTATCTGGAATAGACGTGGCAATTGTCACATGCAAGACCAGACAGAGGTGAGAGGCCCTGAAAATATCCAGGGATCCGGCCTTTTGTCGGACTTGTTCAACTTTATTTTCTCATTCCGAGAAAAAGCTCTCGAATGGTACTGTACGCGGCGTCTTCAACCTCAATCGAATTATCTTAACTCGTGTCGGGCATTGCTAACTCTAGAAGTATATAGCTAAATCCAATACATACCTAGTGGCATATAAGATAAGTAACAAATATCTTAAGTAATGCAGGTTGCATCATCTATAATAATAATAATAATAATAATCGCTATCATCATCAAAATAATCATAAAAACGCAACGATCATTGACATACTGTTTTTTAGAAAGCACTTTCTACGAATGTTTACCGTCTGCCTTTAATTAAGTTTTTTATTTGTTTACGGGTTTTCACAGCGCGACAACAAATAGGTGTGTATAGACGAGATACACTTGTATCATTTCGTCAGCTCTGCGTAAGACCTCGAACCTCTAGGGGGAGAAGATCGAGTGTCTCTTGCGACGACCCCGTCGAAGGTCGTTTTATTACGAAGCAGCGATGATGAGGACTCAGCCACAACACGGTGCCTTTGGACTTTGTACCGGGGGGTATAAGTACACGCCTTTCGATCCGTTCGTCGAGATTAGGTAACCTGCATATGACCCAGCGGAGAACACTTCGAACCCAGTTATTGTCGGCCGCTAACCGCAGTCGCTAACGTACGTCTCTAGGCGATTGGCAAGAACACCCTTTGGACTTTTGCACCGTGGACCTTTGTGTGGACCAAAAGACTTCACTGCTGGTTAACGGTAGCCGTTCTAAACACTGTGAGCGCGGGTCCTTGGTACACACGAAAAAGAAAGCCCGTCTTTGACTCGTGCTGGGTTCCTCACAGGAACGTTACCGCCAACAATGATAGGAGACAGTTCATATAAAAGTTCTGGAAGGTAGAGTAACTGTGAGAAACGCATACGCGTGGTCATTAGACAATAGAACTGGATAGCTTTCCGCTGAACTAGATTTCTGAGGCGTCACTATAGGCGAGAACAGCCGCTACCAGACAAAAGAACGATAGACCACGTAAATGTATGATTTTTTTTCTAGTGTGTACATACAGGTATACTGTATACTGTTATTCTTATCTATATCCGTATACTGTTCATCTTATCTAAGTATGCAATCTATTTGCTTTGTTCTAATCTCAAGTCCAAAATTAACTTTAGACCCAAAAACATTCTTCCAATTGTGTATCATTCGTTTGCATTATATTTAGACGAGCGACTGAGGCTTATCTTTGAAGGGTTTTACAAACACGGCGTTGTACCCGACTTTGTTTAGACTCAGTCTTGTCACTCCTGTCCGCAAGGGGGGTTCAAATGCGAATGCGGAGAATCACCGGGCTGTTTCGCAATGCTCTATATCGTTTGTGTGATTGTCTTTGAGAAAGTTTTGTATAAACATGTAAATAACGTTAATATCCCAAATTACTAATTGCTAAAAATAAAATCGCATTCTTAATTTGAATTGCTTGAGCAAGGCTTCATCGTCTTACATGCGCACAGCTTTGCGGATTGCCCAGGATTACGCTATGTCCAAAGGCAAAATGTTCAAAGACTGTCTTACTGTGGGTCTCTTCCACTTTTTAAGTTGAAATGTCTACATTGGCATTATCATTATGCGCCTCAGGAAGGCTCACTTTTAACATTTATCCCTCCTCTGTACATATTTTTTTTGTTTTTGTTTATATAGATGTATCTGCCACCTTACGCCAAGTACCTTAAATATGCAGGTGACTCAAAGTTTTATTATCCTGTTTGCTCGAGTGACTTCTATGCTTTTCTGCAGTTGGCTGCCGACCGGCTAACGATTGCGTTTTGCTGCTTTTCTCCTATATAGGTGACCTGACGTATAATCTACGCCTCGATGCCATTACCAATTATGTGAAGGCGTCATTGCGCCTTTTTAATACATTTATCACGTGTGCATTCGATTTTTAAATCTCCTATTCTTTCCAAACTTGCAAATTGCTCTTGTGTCTAAAAACTCCAAGTGGCTAAATATATAAAGTTAGTAAAACGCGTCTAAAACACATTTCTGAGACTCATGTGACTCAGGCGGTGCCCTCACATGATGACGGCTAACGGCGTTCCAATAGACTAGCACTTTAAGCAAGCCAAGCTTCACGTCAACTAACAAGGTGTGATTCGCAAGAGGTTCGATCATCTCCATTATCTAACGAGCCAGCGATCCATCACTCCAAAGACCGTGGCCTGTTTGTCTGCGTGGCGGACACTCAAATGAATGCATGCAAATCCAATTTGAACATCTCAATAGGTAGTCACGTTCTCCTAGAGGAGTACGTTTACTGCAAACGATATATATATATGAACATGATACTTTTAATACTAATAACAGTTTTATTTGCTTATATGCAAGCGGCAACAGTTGTCTCCTTATAAACGTATACACCGGATAAATCAAGTGAACATCTTTCTGTGATAAGCACGCTTAAACTGCATGCATTTATTAACGCGAAGAGAGTGGCCGTCAAAAACGAACCATTTAACCTTACTTGTTAAACGATTCGTATTTTAACGACCACTCTCTTCGCGTTAATAAATGCATGCAGTTCAAGCATGCTCATCACAGAAACGTGCTAGCAATATATATTTATGTATATATACATAAACTGATTTTTATTTTTTTGTTTATATAGGCTTTCAGATATTTGGCGCGTCGTATATATTTGTTGATCGTTGTGCCAAGGGTAGAACTTCTTCTTTTTACTATATCACCAAGCCAAGCGGAGCAATAGGACAGATAGTGTTGCTGTTCTCCCTTGCTTTCGTTCGTTGTGTCTCTCTCGATGATGTCTTTCGTATGGGGACATCGTCTGTGTCCAAGTATAGATGATCTCTAGATGTGTTTGTGTGTGTTAGCCAATCTGGTGTGCTTGTGTACGACACTATACGAATGACATTTGCGCCATGGTACGAAGGTCGTTGCAAGCGAGGTGTCAAATCGCAGCTTCTCTCAAGCGCGTAACAAACACGCCGTCAGCCAGGGGTGCCGCTGCTGGAGCTGGAGTAATTTGCTGGTCGAGCGTTCATCGACGTTCGAGATGCTGTGACGCCACGCGCTCAGTCAAGGGCGCAGGGCTTCGACGCTGCGTACTCGAGCGCTCCAGCCGGGTCTGGTTCGCATTTACATGGGCGCCCCAATCTCATTATCTCCACCAACCCCCCACTCCCTTCAAGGAAATCGACGCCAATGACGTCTACGTGCAATGATTGCTATATACATCAGCTTTGATGCAAATCGTACAGGGCACCAAAATAGAGTTTCCACATACTCACAAACACACACACGCACACAGGGATACACGTAACGACGCATAGGATAACACATTCTCTCCTCTGGTCTCTTGTCTCTTCCGTACAGTGGTGTGTATACGTTCTCTCACATGAACATATAAACTATTTTTTTTTAATGGAGGAGGGTTAAATACTTTTACGTACTATTGCTACGAGTAGAAAATGAGAAGATCCTACTTTCCATTCGAGCAGTGTGGGACTCGACCCCAGCGGATGGGTGTTAGCCCGCTGAGACCCATACCCACTAAACGCACCCCCCCCTCGAGCCTCACTCTCTGATGGCCCAGATCTCCATACAGTACTATGGGCCATCAGGAGAAGTGGCGAGTGCCACTCGGATCATTTGGCCAGGGTCACTCACGGGTTTCCCCAACGTTTGACGTGTCTTGTACTAACACCTGCGAAGCCGCATCATTCGGACTAACGTGATTTTCTAGTGCAGTAGACGGAAATCTTGCTCTCCTGAGCTTTCCCAGGGTTCCTTTCTCTTTCATTACCTCCGTAGCCATAGCTGCTCCTAGCTTAAAGGTTCCTCTGGGGGGATCTGGAATATTTGCTCCTCTTCCGTCTCCCTCATTGGTCCATTTGTTCCTGAGTTTTGCAATTGCTGTAGTTCTAGCCTGTTCCAGTGCCTGGCACTTTAGAAGAATGTGGGTTGAGTCATCCTCCGTTCCCTCTTAGCAATAAAGGCAGCTTGATAAGGGAGCTCTTCCGATTCGAAAGAGGTATGTCTAAAAGTCCCCATGTCCCGTGAGGATCTGCGTGAGATAATGGTTTAGTTCTCTCCTCGGTCGCTCAATCCATTGTTTGATGTTTGGGATGAGGGATCAAAGGGTGTGTCCCGGTGCTCCAGAAGGAATGGAGTCCCATTTGGCTTGCCATGTTTCCATTGACTTCTCTCTCTCTCTACTTCCTTACTGCTGCTCGAGCTGTTTTTCCAGAGTTTTCGCCTTTCCTCCACCTTTAGATCTCGGGCAAGAGCTCCGGCAAGTACGAGAGCAGAGTTTGTGCTAACGGTGCGATACGCCTGGATAATCCTGAGAGCCGCCACTCTCTGAGTGCTTCCAAGGATCCCTCTCGCTTTCTTTATTTTCAAAGAAGCCTTGAGCCAGACTGGAGACCCGAATAGCGCTATAGATTCGGCCACTGACATCAGCAATCTACGCCTGCATTCTCTTGGTCCGTGAATGTTTGGTAGAATTCTTGCAATTGCATTAGCCGCCTTGGCCGCCTTTGCCGAGGTTATCTTCAGGTGGCTGAGGCCCGTCAGGCTCTTGTCCAAGCGAATCGCCAACTACCGCGCCTCCTTGACCTGCTTTATTTGCTGTCCTACCAGGTATAGTCTGATGGGACTGACCTTCTTCCGTTCTGTTAGCAGTATAGCCTCGCTTTTTCCGGAGCGATTGCTAAGCCGGCTTCGTCCATCCATCTCCTTGTAGACCCCAGTGTTTTATTAGCATTAAGTTGAAAACAGTTCGGTCCTCCAGGTATCCTGAGATGACCTTGACAAGATAATGTGGGACTTTTTTCGTCACTAGCGTGTCCAGTATTGTCCTCCACGGACTGTTAACGGCGTTCCTGACATCTAGAAGTATTGCCAGGAACAGTTTTCTGGTGCATATGGTTGAACTATGTAAAAGGTAATCCTTGTCCGTAACTCGATGGACAGCAGTGAGAACTGACCGCTTTTTCCTGAATCCATATTGGGAGTCCGAAACGAGTCCGTTTTCCTCTACAAACGTCTTGAGCCTTTCTTCAATGATTGCCTCGTACCCTTTCGCCAGGGTATTCAGTAGGCAGATAGGCCTAAATCCTCCGTTGTCTTTGGAAATAAAGACAACCTCAGCTTGTTTCCAGTTTGCAGGTATTGTTCCCTTTCTGGTTGCTGCAGTGAACACCTGTGCAACCAGATCTGGATACTCCTTAAATAGTACTTTGACTGTTAGGGACGGGATGCCGTCTGGTCCTGGAGCCTTTCCAGGCTTAGGTCTTGCCGCAGCCTTGAGTACCTCTGCTACCGATATCGCTGGGGGCTCGCCTGCTTCTCCTGTGGGTGCCTCTGACGTGTTATATTGCTCTCCCTGTCAAAGCGAGCGTGTTTCGGGAAGAGTTTGTTTAGAGCCTAGCTGATTTGCTTCTTTGTGAGCACAGCCCTGGGCTTTCGTGCGTTACTCCCTTTTATTATCTTGTAGGGCTTCCCTAAGGATCGCCATCGATTTCCTTGAGAAGGTTGCGCCATCTATTTGTCTTGCTATCAATAATTGCTTGCTTCAATGTGGCTCTACATTTTCGACAGTTAACCAAAGTTTGAGCTTCATCCTCTAAGGTCTTGTGTGGCATTTTCAGTTTACGCCCTGCTCTGTTGCAGTCAGACCTCTTTTGCACAATGGTCGTGTTCCACCAGTAGTTTGGCCGTAAGTTTGCCCGCTTTGGATGTATGGGCTTCGTAGCTCGAGCACATGCCGTTATTAGAAGCTCTTGCGGCTCCTCTGGGGTTTGGGGTAGTCCAGCGTCGGCGATTGCATTGCTGATTTCTGCTCTAAAGGAATTCTTATCGGATATCCTGTAGCGAGCTTTATTGCTTGCGGGTGGCCTGGGTGTCCGCGCCTTTACTGTGAACTCTATGCAGTAGTGGTCGCTGAGGTTTTCTTCTTCAGTGAGGACTTTCCAACCCGTTATTTTACAAGCCAGCGCGTCATCGCAAAGCGTTAGGTCAATATGAGAGTATTGGCCTGCCCTGTGAAAAGTAGGTTCCTTGCCTTTGTTCTGTACGTATATGTTATGACTAGCTGTTTAACTGGCTGCATTAAAGTCGCCCGTGAGTAGGGTTCCCAATCCTTTACTAGTGTCGCTTACTGAGTCTCCGAGTTCAGTAAGAAACCCTTCAAATTCCTCCTGTGAGCACTTCGGGCTGATGTAGCATGAGTACAGTCTCTACTTGTTGGCTACGTCCACCCACACGTATCCTGCTCCTTTTCCGTGTTTGGTTATTGGTAGAGAGTCGGTGTTAATGATAGCAGCGCTAAGCGTTAGATCATTGTACCAATCTGCTCGTGTGCTTGCTCTACTTTTATTTGGTTCACTGATAGAAACGAGGCTTGCGTTGCGTCTAGCTGCTATTTCCTCTAGCATGTCATGCGCTAGTCTGCTCCTTTTACAGTTAACTTGAATTATATTGGTCTCCATTTTTATTGGTTGGCAAGGGTTTGTCCGTCCGTGTCTTGAAACCGAGCGGCTCCTCGAACACCCTATTCCGTCCATCCCTCTAAGTTTGTCCTGCTCCGGCGAGCGTCCTTCCTTGAAGCTTTTTTCTGCTCCGCAGTCAGTTGCTTTCCTTTTTCTACTTGTGGGGAGATTTGCTGGTCGGTCTCTGTCTCCTGAGCGGCCGACTCAGTTTTGCCACCTCTATTAGCTTATGCTGCCTGCTTGGCCGCATGTATTGCTTGTTTCCGTTCCGTCAAAATTCGGAGGTAGCTGGGGCATGCAGTAGATCTGGCGCGGTGACCTACATTTCCACAAACGCAACACTTGGGAGCTTCGGCCTCGCAGTCTCGGGCGACGTGTCCGGCGTCGCCGCACCTGAAGCATATCTGGCTTTCGGCTTTATTGTTCCTGCATTCCCTGGTTGTGTGCCCTATGTCGTGGCAGTTATAGCAAGTTGGCAGGGTAGTCCATTCCTCAGGCCTACTATTGAAGCCACCTAACTTGAAGGTTTTCCTCGCCAGGAGCTTGCGCGCCTCCTGCTTTGGCAACGTTACTAGACATTGCCAGCTGCCCTTCTTGTTAGGTCGCGGAGCCTCTGTGCGCATATGAGTCGATTCGTGAAGATTCAGGGTCTTCCGGATCTCTGTCCTGATGGCCTCCTCGCTTATGAAAGGATTAACATCGCACAGAACAACCGTCATAGTAGGGCCAGTGACCACTCTGGTATCAACCTCACCCTCGGTACCTTGGTGTAGTACAGCAGCAAAAGTGGCGGAGCTGCCAGCCCTTTCCTCCGCTATCTTGAGGATAAGATCTCCGGTACGAGTGGTTCTAACGGGGCCGATTCGCACACCATTTTCAGGCTTTCCGACAAGCGGACGGATCTTGTCAAGCATCTCGCTTGCCGAGGTTTCTTCATTCGCCCGGATTCTCACTGATATCATTTCAGTCTGCGCGTTCCATAAGCCAGTAAGTACCTACGTCTGGCTTGGGCCTTCGCTGTCCCTCGTTTGTGATGTCTGCCGAGCAGCCTACCTGCCTGCAGCAGGCCTCAGTGGCTCTTCGGAGCGATGTCCCAATCAACTCCTGGGATATATAGAGAGCCACTGGTTCCACAAGGGATCTGCAGAAACCCTTGTGGAGAGGCCTCTGGGCCTGTTACTCCGATCACCAGAGTGCGCGTTTTTCTACTAGGAGACGTCGGTTTGTTCTCGCCTGATTCCAGGTCGGTGTCAACTAGCTCCAGTTGTTCGTTGTTTGTTAGAACGGCCACACTTCCCGCCCGAAGGGTGGACACCGACTCAGCAAGCGGGAACTGGGTGGTGAGTTTTTTGAGGACAGCCCGGTCCTTTTCTGACTCTCTTATAATGAGCATTGCCCGCACATCTCGCGACGCTACAATGCTGTTATTCGAAAAACGGGCGGCTTTGAATGTGGCTTCCGGCCAGTCTTGTCGAATGAGTTGGGTAGCGTCCTCAAGCGACGGCAACGCTGCCAGTTGTTCCTCGATGAGCTTAGCCGTTTGTAGATCTAGCTGCTCATTATCTAGCTTTTTCTGGCACGTATTGCATATAAGGTTTTTGGGCGTTAGAAACCTTTCTAAGTGAGTTGATTGCTGTACTTTAAGGTCCTCAACCTGTTTGGCCAGACCCTCTGCCTTTGCCTTCCATCTGTCAGCCAGCATCGTGATTCTTTGCACTTGTGCCGTCTGTTCGGCACTGGCTTCCTTTAGTTGCCTGATAGAACTCACGTGCTCTGCTTCACTAGCTTTCTGTTTTAATTCAAGCTCCCATGTGCATTTGTCGAGGCGAGTGATCGCAGCCTTAATGTCCGTTTGAGTAGTGGCATGTTTTTCTTTAAGCACCGTGAGCTGCTTGACCACCTTCAATAGCTCACTCAAACCCCCTGCACTATCCTGCAGGCCCTCTTCGGCGCGCGTTTTCTTTGCCGCTTTGGCCTTTTGGCTGGCCACGGTTCGACCTGTCACACCTTGCGTAGCATCGTTTGGCGAAATCGTCAATGCTGCCGCTCTCTTTCGTTGAGTCTGCGGCGTTGCAGCAGACATTATCTCATTGTCCTCCGAGTCGTTGTTTGAGCCCGTGTCTTTCTCCGTCTCCGGTTCCGCTACCCTCTTCTCCAGCTCGTCTGGGTCTATTGTGAGAACAGCCGGGCCGGGGGACTGAGGCACACAGTCCGGACCCTTAAAAGGATCCATTTCTTCTTCTTCTTTTTTGTTTGTGGTTTACGTATTTATATCTGCGCTGCTGTACTATGTGATGCTATGCATATATACACGTATATATATATATTTATATATACACACTGCGGTGTGCTAGACAGTACAATGTGGTACGGTCCTTATATAGTTCAATGTTATACTGCGCTAACTTATTTCAGTTGAAAAGTAGTTATTTCGTTCGAATTTTGATGGGCAGCGGGCCGCTCGAAGCTTCCCAACTAAAGCTACTCGAGTAGTTTCGTTTTCGCTTCGTCTTGCAGAAGAAGTAGCATTTAAGGTTCACAGTGGTCTAGCTCCACGCCGCTATGTGGCATGTCCACGCACAGAACACCAAAATGACCACTAAGTTTCACGGACCACTACAGTATCTCACTCTATGGATTAGTCTTCTTGCACTCACACGGGAAGCATGTTCTTTCGGAGCTTCGTAGTCCTAAGTCCGCATTCCTTGGCGCCAAACCTTTCACCTCAGAAATTCCACTAATGTTCACAATATCGATGTTCAACCATTCACTGCAAGTCAGTGCACCTACCTGCTATCACAAAGTTCACTAAATCAGGCTAGTACTTGGATCCTAAGATCTTTTCCACAGACCTACAAAAAACACGTCCGCACTGTCCGATTTCGAAACCGGAAGTTGATATAAGCTAATGTCTGCATCCGGGTGCTGGCAACATCATTAACAACAACAAATGTTTAAAAAAACAATACACAACAACAGCAATAAGAACGACGATGTCAATAATGGCAGTTATTGACAGCACACGACGCTTGCGCATGGTGGCCCAAGCAAAGTCCCAAGCACACTCTACCTCGAAAAAAATTGACCAAGCAAATACTGACCTTAGATTCCAGGGCGTTTCTTCTGATTATGGCAAAATTTTGCTTTGGCTAGGTCAAAGAGCCGCGGCTGTTTATCCATGTTTAGATTTATAATACGCACTGACAATCATCTTTCAGTCAGGTTTGTTGACGGACAGGTTGAGTCATACATATAAAAGCTAGCATATGCAAACAGTTCGTTTATTATAAAAAAAATTAGCAGTAGCAACTTTAGATTACGAACAACATACAACGCACTGCCCTGTTGGTGCAATTGACTTTCATACATAGTAACAACTAGGTATGAATACTATGAAGTATAGTTTAGCATTTATTCAATTTTATGAATTAAAAACCTGTGAATATTTGGACGATATTTACATACAAAAAGAAGGCAGAAGCTGGAGCAAGCAATATAACTTAGGCAGGAGTACATAGGTAAACTGTTTTAAAAGTGGTTGATTTAGGTTCTGTTCTAAAAAAACATACTTAAATTTAGCGGCGCATCATGGTAAGACCAAATGAGCCATTACGGCGCCCATGCAAAGCACGATAAATGCGCTCAGGCGTCACAGTACAACGCCCAAAAGCAACCACACATTTTTTGTGATTAAAATAAGAACATCTAGTTTTCACAGAGAGACTAGGCCGGGAAGATGTTCAGGAAATTAAAAATATTATTAATGTATATCGGAAAGATCCAAAATTATCTTTGTAGATTTAAGACTGCTTTCATTATAATGCTTATAATGAAAGCAGTACCACGCATTTAAACAGATCTGGCTTGAATCGTAAGCCAAAGAAATGACATAGCTAAATTTTATGCACACTAAATAAATATAAACATTAGAGTTATCACAACACAGAGATATCATCAAACAAGCTTCGAGAGTCTAAAGTAAGTTTAAACTAAGTCACATACTGATTGTAAAACTATTAAAACAGATGGGACAGCAACGTCTGGTAAGGTAAGAAGAAGAAATTGATTTCTCCGTAGAACTCGTAGAACCCCCCATCACCAAATAATACATCTTACTCATTTTAGCGTAAATACTCAAAAGGTTATTGCATGCCGAAGGCATAAATTTGTACAGAGCACTGTCCACTTAATGGTTAAGGCGGATTAAACGAGATGTATCCTTCCTTTCTTCTCATATTTGAAAAATCACTGCTGGAATGACCTGGTCATATGATTAATTAGGTTGTCATAAAAAAAGCTCAATTTAACTTATAAGTTTGGACTACTTTTTAACAAGTTAGTCTAAACCACGCGTTAGGGTTTGGGATACAAATATAGACAGAAGCAAGAATACGTGAAAATAGATTAAATATAGAATCGAGCATCAAGCATGCTTAAGGACCTTACCGTTCTATGACTTGAAACAAGGGTCCTGCCAGTAAGACCCTTTATATCAGTGACAACAGAAAATTGATTGAAATCATCTCAAAGTGTAGAGAAAATAATAGACAATTAGCAAACGTGCCCGTAACGAAACGAGTAAAGTACGCTGAACGTTCTCGGCCAACTACCCAAGACAAGCCCTTAACGACGCGGGCATACAAAATATTTTGCACGGGTTACCGCGTGCCAAGAACAATGCACGCGCGTCAGGAGATGCACACGAAAGTAAATAAAACCAATCAAATCAAGGGCAGGACACCGGACCAAATAAATAAATTAAATAAAAACCCCAACGACTTGCCATCAGGCACCACTAGACAGTATGGCACCACTGCCTGGCAATAGTCATAACGTTACACAATACTTTAATATCTAAAAGTTTGGTAATATACTGCAAATTGAAACAAAAATAAGAAAAAAAGAATAAAGACATGTGTTGTTACACTCGAAAAAGCGGAACTTGCATAAAAATAGCCGGTGCAAGCTCTTATAAGGAATAATAGAACAGAAAGCAAATAGCGTGATGTGGCCGATCAAAGTTGCAATAAAGTGCTGTATGCGATATAAGCCTGAACTGGCGCCCGGGCACTCATCACCCACTTCAGCACACAGTCACACAACAACAGTAGATGGACGTGCAACTAGTAAGCCAAAATGAACTGTTGCCACAAAGTATGGTCTGGACGCAACTGGCACACCAGCTTTGCGCCTATATTGTATTGGCGGTCACCGCAAACATCATAAAGCTGTCTGATCTTTTCTCAAAGGACAATTCTGGATATTTTGAAGCGGTTGGTGGTACTTCATAAGATACGTGGCCGCCTTTGACACTTGATCCACCTTCAAAAGAAAATGGCAGTCGTAGATCATTACCTACGTATATGAACAGACTAGTGGGCGACAAATGTTGTGACAAGACTGTCAGTATAATCTCTTTAGATAGAAGAGCAAGTCACAAAGGGTTGCCGGCAGTAGAACTGCCGGCAAGTCAGCAATATTTTGTAGTGGGCTGTGGTATAGCAAATGGTTGACCGTTCGTTCATCAACGATTGAGCAGCCCTGGGAACCATGTTACCAAGGTGCTTTCCAACCTTGTATTTAAAAGTAAGTAAATAAGTCGCTTGTATCACTATTCCGACCTAAACGTGAACCATTTGTTGCGACAAACAGCAATAATGCCCACCATCCTCACTAGGCTAAAGGTGTTAACTGGCAGAATGCGCCACTGGCCTTTAACGCGACGACTTTCGTCCTCGCTGAATTAGCGATGTGAGGATTCAATTTGTGTTTGAGACAAAAAAAATGTATATCGTGGTTTACAAATCTTTTGTCAAACTTTATCTAACCGCGAACATAAACATAAAACGAACAAGATGCGTAAGCTCTTGCGAAACATGTCTAAGGAGCGGAAGAAAGGAACAAACTGACCATTGTCAGGTATTACACACAAAAGCTTTGTCTTTGTTACTATGTACTTCCAATGGAGGCAGACCTGGAAGCTTAGGTGAGTAAGTTCAGAAGTAAGCTCCCGGTGGTCTCTACGAAATGCTAACATTCAAGCCAGATGTAAAGCGCAATCGTAGAGTTTTCTGCTCGCCGTCTTTCACGAATCTTTCAAATTTGTGACTTGAGTACTATATGAAAAAACATTACACCGGTGAAATATCTCAGCCTTTACCAATGTGCATGTCTCCTTAGTACAACCTTAACAATTTGGTTCAACTAAGAGGCTCTCGACATAATCGAATATAAAATCATGGCTTTTTTATAATAAAATATCTGAACAATTCGTTGCATTAGAGTATGGAACTGCGACACATTTTGGGACAAATATAATAATGTTATTGTTTTTACACCATTGAGATACCTCGTCAAAGCACTCCGTGAAATAGCACGCTCCTTCTTAGTGCTAGACATGACTAGAGTGACTATAAAGCTTCAACATAAAACTTGTGAATAATTCTAATAGCCAACATTTGTTTACGATCTAAACTAACAACATAAAGTAAAAGTGGTCTAGCACAGCTGCCCTGAAATACACCAGAGAAACAAGGAGCACGAGCAAATTCACCGCAGCTACAATATTTTAAAAAATGTGACAAAAACGCTTTAACAGAGGTTAGAGTTCAAACGCATAGAGCGTTTACTGACCCTTCAGAGGGTGCTTTGGATCTGTGTATGCTTTACATATTAGTACATAGATGAAACGCCACTTGATGCCGAATGAAGCATCTAGGACTCTTAGAGAGCCTTCGATGCACGAGTAAACAACAAAAAACAATTATCACTCCCTGGTTCTTAATCAAACACGGACGCCTCATTTTAATAAGAACCACAAAACCATTTGTATCACCATGTTCACCTACGATAAAGACAGGATAGTACTACGTCGGAGCTATATAATTCGGCCGCTAATTTGGAGATCTTGCGTCAGAGATAACGTGATCGATCCCAAGAGCACTAGGCTCTTCCAAATTGAATTTACATTGATCGTAACGTTTGCTTCTATTTTTGATATATAGTTGTTGCTTCTCCTAAAAATGTTTGGTATTTAATTGAATACATTACCAGTTATATTTTTTATTATAATTATTAATATTACTATTACTTTGAATAATTTTTTTTTGGCTTTCGACGCAACGAGCGCATGAACTTCGTTCTGGCCTCCTAGGCAGCCTTCGCAGTACAGAGGCCACATGCTCTCGAGTGTATTCATTCATTCATACTATACCAGATTCCCCAGAAATATTTAAAGAGCGACATACGGAATCGTAGAGCTCGTTAAAGTAAACATTTTTTAATTGAACATGCTCTCTGAGAAGTTTTGAAGAAAAAGTGATATTACTCAAATCTATGACACTGGTGTTGTTGCCCGACATAGGAGTACAAAATGTGCTGTGCGAGACAACCAGTCCTCGTATGCAAAAAAACGCACGTCGTCGTGTTTATGAGAAAATTCTGCCAAGTCAAGATTGGGTGCATGTATAAATGGCCTACTCCATCAGATAAATCACTCTTGGCCATTTTTGCGTGCGCTCGATCTTGACATGCTCTCTGGACAATTCTTAATTATTCCGCAATGCACACCTGAATGTGGTGTTTGAAACCGGTGAGCATATATAGTCTTCAGAAGAAGCAGCATTCTCATTAGCACGGTGGTGTGCTTAGTTTCTGTTTAGAAGAACTGGTTGTCTCGCAATTGCACATTGTGCTTCTATGTCGGGCAACAACATTAATTTCACAGATTTTAGTAATATCACTCTTAATCCGAAACAAAATTTCTTAGAGACCACCGTCCATTGAAAAAAATATTACAATTCCCTTTCTCGCTTTCTCAATATTTCTGTAAGACTCTGTGAAAAAGCATGTCCAAGAGTCTCCACATTCAATGTTTCAACTCGGTTAGGGATTTGTGTGCATTCTAGTGCATAATGATCGTTGCTTATTTTATAAAGGGCGTTTTGAGCTTCTGGAGATGAGAGGGCGCAAATGAGCTTGATAAATACACGTACGTTTGCCAAAGTGGAAGAAGTGCCAAACTCCAGCACGGCAGCACCTGCCGGTGCTCGCGTCTCTATGTGTCTCTGGCTGAGGCCGCGTTGGCAGCCGACAGCTTATTTGTCTTGGCAGCTAGATTTGCGTGTAATAACGCGCAAATGAAGGCTGCTGAGACTAATTTCTAATATTGAACAAGGAAGCCAAGTCTTTAAGACTGCTGTCAATGCAGCTGTAGTTAAGAAGAAATACAGGCAAAACGGGCGCGGCCTTGGTTTACACAGGCTTGCTACCTATAGGCTCATGAAGTATTGGGTCTCCTGCGTCGAGCTCTGAACCACTACGCGATTGTTAGGCGCTCTATGGACAACATAGAGTAACCTAAATGAAGCTGCTAGTGGAGAATAAGCGCTGGTATGAAGAACAATAGGAGTTTTTATGCTTGAGAGAGCAAAGCGCGAACCCCACGCCTACATTGTTCACCGGCTAAACAAAAACATGCAAGCACAAAGGAGCAGTTGCGGCAGCAATTTACTGCCCTTCTGCTTAATTCCGCGTTGTTAAACTATTGCTCACTCTGGAGCAGCACAATATATAGATTTGCCTTTTTCGATAGAAGAAGTAGTGCACATCTTGCGCGGACTGCCCAGAAAAAAAAGAGTTGTCTGGTAGAAGAGAGTGGTCCGGATGGGATCGATTACAACAACTAAGCTGAGTTGTCCAATGTTTTAAAAAAGTAGCTGTGTAATCGGTTTCACCAAATACTCAGGGGAGGCACAGACCCCATCCAGATCTCTACCGGGGTATCGCGTCGAAACGCACTCTTCAAAAAAATGCTCGCTAAGTTAATTATCTCGAGGATACTTCCAACTGTAGAAAAGGCCCTACCTAAGCGGTCAAGGTACACAGGACGCGATTTACGTACTCTAGTCGGAAGTTGAGCGGATGTTGGCTGTGTCTAAAGGTAACTTATATGCCGTCTTTACTGATTGTGTCAAAACTTTCAACAAAGCCACCCGTCACATACTAATCAATCAATTCCGACATGCTGGGGTTGATGTTTTTTCCCATGCGTGCACTCCAGCTTCGTTGCTGAAAATTGTCTTAATATAAACATAAGAGGCGGGATGATTCTTCTTGTTTTAAGGGACTTCATGGTCTCCTCACCCGCCCGTTGCAGAACCTTCTTTAGAGCCCCTAGTATGAATCTGCCTTTCCTGAATTCGTTCTGGGCATCTGATAGATAGTTCTTTTCCTGGATCTCTTTGTTTAGTCTGTTGACAATAACGTTATCCAGGATCTTACAGATGGCGTCAATGAGGCATATGGGCCAGTAAGCTCAGGGTCCCGTCTTCCCCCCGTGTTTGGCTAGCCCTCTTCCACAGCCTTAGAAATCTTCCCTCTCCCAGGAGCTTGCAGGCCACATTTTAAACATTAGCACTACCTCCGGGAAAATTCCATCTAGGCCGGACGCTTTGCCGCGTTGCCAGCCATTTCCGGGCCTGTCCAGGCTCCTCCAGCGTTATCTCCAAGATTTTCTCGGGCCATCCGAGAGCTCCTTGTGTCCTCTCCGCGGCTGTGCCGGAAAGAGGTTACAGTTTTCCGCAGCGTCTCTGGGGGGAGTTTCGGGGGAGGCCCCCGAAGTCTGGCCATAACTACTCTGTAGGGCAGGCCCTATTCGTTGTTCTCCACCGCGTCTATCAGCTTCGTCCAAGCTCGGGCTTTATTTTTGGCAATGAGTCTTTGGAGTCTCGATCGAGCAGCCTTGTACTCCGTCAATTTGGATTCAGCTATTGCGGCCCCTCCCTCCCCATAGAATCCTTCCTGTCGATCTCTTCGCGCTAGCCATCTGCGTGCTCTCGTGTGAATTATGTTGAGGCGTATGCAAGTCCTGCGGGCGGCTGCAATCTTTTTGTTCTGTCAGTAACTACGAGCTGCTCCCACACACCACTACGAGCGTGTAGTGGCTGTGAGGAAGCAGCTTTCCCGCATGCTGTGTTATTTGGTACTAATCCGCCACCGTGTACCAGAGTCGTCCACAACCCTTGTCTATCTCACTTTATAGGATTTTGTAATGGAGTCTCCGCGTTTGCCACCTCTTACTAGAAAGCGGGACGAGAGACCCCCGGAGATACATGTAGTGAAGCAGATATATCTGTGGTCACTTGTGGTCTCTTCCGTCTCCCTTACTCGCTACGCTGCCGCCTGTGAAAAGGCCACATCTTTGACAATTGTCATGTCAATAAAAAACTATCTGGCTCCCTTTGGAAATAATGGAAACCTTTCTATTAGTAAAAATCGTAAGACTCTTTCCAGCCATTCGCTTCTGTATATTTTGAGCCCGTTTAGGTGTGGTTTGGGTACCCCATGCTATCCCGGCCGTGTTGAGCTCCCCGGTGATTATCACCTTTTGCCTACATGTGCTTCCACGCTCAGGGCAAGTTTTTTGAGAAATATTTCGAATTCCCCCTCCTTCCTGTTTAAAGAGAAGTAGCAGCTGTAAAATACCGCTACCTTATCAATCTCCAACCAGGAAAGATACTTTCGACCCTTGCCCCCTCTTTATTTTTATTTGAGATTATTTGTAGGTATCTTTTCTATTTTCTGTTTGTTCCTGGCTTTTGGCGCTGCCCCTTCGGGCCTTCCGCCGCTGATCAGCCTGCTCCTATAAACCGGGTCAATCCTATCAGCATAGTGCCCCTCTACCCCCCAGACTCAATATCTTGTTGCCGTTGCATTGCAGTTGGCTACCAGGTGGTCGGGCTCACCATCTTTGTAGCATACCCTGGGGCCCTGAGTCTCTGCTTTGCAATCTTGGTCGTATGATCCGGCCTATGGCACCTGTAGCAGTTCGAAAGCTCATCGCAGACCTATGTGCGAAAGAAGTTTAGCCGTTGGTCATGCAGATGAAATAGTAGTGATCCAGCGGGACCGTGGTACCATTCGTCAAATTGTTGGTGACGTCAAAATTTACCTTGGCTGCAACAAACGTAAAAACCTGCTGTGGCCAACCGCTCGAATATGTCAACTCCTTCCCGAATTTGGACCTGAGACTACACTAAACGGGAACGACCTTTACGCAGCACATCGGCGACAGGTGTTATTCTCTACAGACAGGCGTGGTCTAGGGGACTAGTGCGCTAGTCATGGTTGTCATCTACCGGTCCCCGGTTCGATCCCTGTTGTTAATCGAATTTTTTTTGAGCGATGCTCATTGAGAATAGATGATTAACCATACCGCTGAGTGTCCTAAACATGTCCGGCCCTCAATGCATTGAAGGTATACCTCAGGTTAAGTTCCAAGCCCGTAGGGGGATAGTCTAAAATTAAAAACAATTTATTTAAAAACATGTTTTTATTTCTAGGTGTTATTGCCTTTATTCACGCAAAAGTGAGAGACCCTCAAGGCCTGTCACTGAATGCGGTAGTGCACCTTTTTGAGCTTAAGATTGTGCCAGTGTTAGGTTATAGCCTTATGAGTGCGTGGGGCCATCGCTCGGCGACAAATTTTACGCAGCTAGAAAGACGCTTCACAATATATATGAACGGTTCAACAACGGTTCAAACGGTTTTTCAACTTGAATATATATATATGTATATATATGTTTATATATATATATATATATATATATATATATATATATCTGTATATATATATATATATATATATATATATATATGTATATATATGTGTTTGTCTACAGATTATTTAGAAAATAGTCTATGAAGAATCAATGATACATGTTAACGCTTCGCCTGGTCTGAAGTATTGCCAAAGTAATACCAAGCCTGGGAGGTAGGATAAAACAATAGATTTGACTTAATTATATGCCTTATCAAAATAACCACGAAGAGAAGAAATTAGTGAGGCAGACATAGGCATTTATGGGACAGCAGCAATGAGGATTACAGGGTGGAAGGCTAGCGGGGTGAAAGATCGGCATTCAACTACGGTCTTTGCAGCCCACGGGTTTCACCACGTTCTATATATGCAACGTGGAGAGCTTCCATAAACCAAAAGACGAATGTGGATGCAAACAATGCTAGAGTAAGTGTGATAAATGCCACGCCGCGGTTTGTCCGGCGGTTTGGTTCATAGCAGAACTGGATAACCGCTAGATGGATTGTTGTGTCGAAACACTGTGATGTAGCCTAACCACACTTACCCACCTTCAGGTGTTAATAAATAAATAAATAAATAAAAATAACCAAGATAAAAATTGTAAGATCATGGATAACAAGGCTTCTTAGAATTCGTTGTTATCTTGCTTGCTCTACCTCTAACTATATACTCGTATATGAGCGTATGCAAAGTCGTAAGCGGGGTGTATGGAAACGCAGATAACAACAGCAGATTGCAACACCGGCAATAGCAGCAATAGCAGCAGCAGACGAACGCATGCAGTTTGCCACAAGGCCAGTGGCACTGTTGGCGACGAACAGCAAACACAACGTGTCACCTAAACTTACTACTATGAGGGAAGTGCGTAACAGCTGCAGCCGTTGAAGCTTTTGGTAGGGCGAGAGACCGGATAATCCGATCTTTTTGCGCGTATGCGTATCAGTGTGTACCGTTGTGCATGCTAAACAGGCGCGTGAATAGGTATTTCTGCAACACATTCGCCGCAGTTTGCCGAGGACAACAGTGTATGCTTCATCTTGAGCGGCCGGTTGTGGCAATGCTCGAATAAATCACAGACAGTCGAATGTGATGGCTCTCCATAACGATTCTGCGCCGGGTCGGTCCTTGACCTTGACACATAATAAAATTACTTTTAATTTTATTCTCCGATATTGAAGTTACGAGATCGGCCGACTGAAGGTTGAACGTGCAGAACCAAGGCAGTGCAGAACCAACGAAAACTTCACTTGGTCGATATCTAGTGAGGATCTTTATGAAATACGGTTTATGCGATATGCGCTGCATATAGTTGCCGCTTCAGCCATGCACGTTTGGTACTTCATCGTTAGCTAGTCGCAGACGCCATTACAGTAATATTCTCTCGCGTTGACGTTAAGCTATGGGTGGTTAAGATGCCTCAGACCACTAAAGAATCACGCCGATTTCCAAATACGCGTGATCTGTCATGTATTTACGGAGGTCTGCTGAGAAGGGGCAGACATTTCTTCTATATTGATGCACGTCGCTAGTTAACGGTTATTTACTGCACGGAATACGTTATAAACAGAGCTAGAATAGATGGGTAGGGTGGTAATGGCACATATACCCTATCTGCCAAAGATATCAATACGCACCGCACTAGCACTTTTTTAGAATAAAAGTGGCACCAGTTGCTTCGGATGAGATAAAGGTAACATGGCTGCATTTGGCCTAGACATACTTTGAAATGCCCAGCAAAGTAATTTCCACCTTCTTTATATAAGCGCGCCCCGCAGCCATATTTAACTGGCACAATGTTGTTTTAAGTTTCAACTTAATGTGTTAAATATATATGAATAGACAGAGAGTTGGTTAGGCCGCGACTGAGAGCACAGAACAGCAAGACAATCAAATACGCCGAACTGACCAGTGCCCATAGCTTCAACATAGTATAAATATTATTTTGTTTATATAAAGTCTTGCGTACATCGCGTCCAGAGAAGACACATGGGTGCACGGGTTCGAGCCCTACCGTTGCGCATTTGTATTTATGGGGTCCGTCTCACAAAGCAACGCAAAAGCAGGATCGTGGACGTTAAATGTTGGCTAACGATCAGCCCGAAAAAGCTATCCGCTAAGGTTATGCAGTGCACATGGCTTGGCCATAGCTGCAGGTTATATGAGTGAATAAACCAAAGGACCAATGAACCCCAAAGACTATGTGAAACACCCCTGGATTCCTTGCCAGCAGACGACGTCTACCTTATATCTCATTTACGTCTCGTTCTACCTTATTCAAAAGTGATTTTTCCGCTCCCCATCCAGATCGACCGAAGAACTAAAACTGACTAGATGCAGAACGTGACTGGAGATGTTTTCTCATAGAGCTGTCCTCTTGGTTAAGTTTGTGGCGCTTTATGTCATTATATACGCACGAGATAGCCAATGTGGCAATCGTTAACCACTGATTTGTTTGGCGAACAACTGGCTGTTTGCACCACGTTCAGCCAGCTCGACATGACATCACACAAGACCTAACCCTTCAAGACATGCGTTTGTACTTGTCATTGCGTGATTGAAGAACAGTATCCTAATCGTCATAGCGCTTTTTGTATTCCATTTACGTAAATCAGTGTCGTCCATTGTGGCCTATCTTTGGTACCTTCAGTTCTACGAAAAAGGTTGTCACAGAGGAGCTTTCAAAATCAAGCTATTTGCACAACCTTTTGTCGCTTTTCGCGGTTGCACTCAATCTGTTATGATTTAAGGCAATTGACGACCGCAAAGCAAATACCGTATTGATTCTTACTTCCTTATTTCTGTGCGATTAGGCTCTGGTTCGTGTCCGTGAAAACCTTAGTAGCTGTGGCCCATTATTTTCAAAGGGCTAGCGATTATAATATGCATTCCTTCTGTTTTTATAATATCTTTGTTTGTTTTTAATTGTTCCGTAAAACTAATGCCCGTGCACCATTTTTCATGTCATGGTCAATTTTTCAGACCACTTCAGCATTCGCCTAGTCTAAACTGGGAAGCCTAAAAACTAATTTAAGAGTGGCCGGTCCGGGTCTCGAGCCCAGGCCACCCGAATGAAAGGCAAAGCCCTTGCCACTTAGCCACCTTGCTCAGTTATATAAATGTAGTCTACCAGAGTCCAAGATTTTAAAGGCGTTTGGCTCTTTGTCATAATGTTTTGTTTAAAAAAAGAAGATTGAAAGGGTGCAGCTAACTTGTACCGCAATCGGGACCTGTAACGCAAAGAACCATGCCAAGGCTAATCATAGAGGAGACCGTGATTGGCAATCTTATCGGGTTTCTTGCTTGTGCGGGTCGTCATAATCCTAAGAAATGCGGCTCTCCAAAAGGGTGGTTCACTTGCACACAGCTATTAGAGATTATGCAGTGATGGGGCATGACTGACACTACACGTACGGCACCATATAAGGTAGACTATTGTCGTTTCTTTGAAAAGGTTTTTGCTCGGGCACTACGACGCAGTTTTGTGTGTGTGCTGTCGCGAGGATTGACTGCTTGTTATCACGTTTAGCAGATGATGTTCCAATTCCAATATATTATTCCTCCGGCAACCTCGGATGTCCGATAGTAGTGGACTATCTTTGTATACGTTCGGATATAGCCGCAAACTTGTTGTCTTGTAGCATAAGCGGACATGTTGAGATATTTAGGGCTTCCTAAGCTGTTCCAGCGGCAGCGTGATCGTTGACTCTCAGCGATATTATTTATCACCTATTCTCAATTAGCATCGCTTAAGGAAAATTCGATCAACTGTAGGAATCGAGCCCGTGATAACCCAGATGGCAGATGACAAACGTGACTGGCGCACTGGCCCTCTAGGCCATGCCGCCGCGTGAGGGATTTCTATGTGAGTGACTTTAAAGTATGCACAACTGATAAGCACATAAGTGCACTGTTCAAACGGCTATCAATGGCATGGAGTGAAACAAAAATGATTAGATTACACTGTTCTGCCTAATTGGTGGATGTGTGTGCGCAAGAAAATGTCTTCTTTTCAAAATTTAGCATTGTGATACTAATTATAATGACCGGCAAAATTTAGCATTATGATACTAATTATAATACTGGCACTGCATTTTTGTACTACAGAAACTACAACTATAAGGATATTTCTTAGGCGAACGCATCTACGTCGTACTGTGGGACTAATTGCCGATTTGACTAGTGTTGTGCTTACTGAGATGCATTTTAGTCTACTAGGGACGTCTTCTATGGGAACAATCTCTTCTTTGTATTATCGCCCTGGCCCGTTGTTACATTTAGTTTTAAAGCTAGGGCCTCCGACAAGTCTATATATCTGACCTTCCACTAAATTGTGTGTTATTTTACAATATGTTTAACTCCCTAACCCACGAACCTCTCGTTTTTTATTTATTTAGCTTGCTACACTATTTGATTTAACATGCCTGCTCCGGCACCTGCTAATAGCCTGCCTAAATTATATTAATTCTACCCTATAATATTTCGCTTTTCCTTTCTATGTATATCTGCTGAACTCGATCAGGCCCCAATGCCTATTTCGATGTGCCCGTATTTCCTATTTTACCCTCGATTTCACCATTACTTTCGATACGTTCGATTTTGCCCATTTCTCACTGTTGTACCTAATCTTTGTGGCTAGGAATTCTACTCTAAAGTTTCACTTCACCTTTATCCATAACACCGTCTTCACTACCTATATCTATTTGTTTCAAAATTAATTTGCAACACTCTTAGTTCTAATACTATACCTCAACCCACTTTCCGCTTCCCTTTGTACAAACTGGACAACTTTCCTTTCCTCTCAAGAAAATCTAAAGCGCGATTAAAACAGCAGCCCAATTCTAATCTTATTACTCTCCTTTGTACTTCTTCTAACTCCCTCGAAAAACCCGCGCTGTGGACTAGCGTGACATTTGCAAATAGTAACCCTGGTACATGCATAGTCTACCAGATATGCCTTGCTAAGTTTATTTATTAAACCCCCAGAGACGTTTTTAGTATCATAGCAGCGCACGCACCTGCATCATATCTCTCACCCGCACTGCAAGGCACGCAGATTAGGTGCACTTCCGGAACTGCACAGGAGCATCCGTTACGCTCAAAGAACTGCAAATGTTGTCTTTCAATATTAGGAGAAGTCAGCAGCCTCAAAAGTGGCTACATTTAGACAGGCACGTTACTGCGTGTTCTATTCTACATGATATCTTTTATCAATATTACACTTCGTAGATTTTAAAGGGGCCTTTAAAGCGGATGCACGAACGATTATACTTGACAAGCTAGCTTTGTTGCGGGGTTTCGCTGAATATAATAAAACTTAATAAAGGAATTTTGCAGGAAGGACAAGTTATCACAGGTCACGGAGCCGCTAAACATATGGCGATTATACAGGGCACGGTTGTTGCCCAGGGTGATAATCTTAGCCCTCTGCTGTTTGCGGCACTATTAAGCGGCATTTCTGAAGAGATACGGAGTCGGCACTCGCAAGTAGACGCCCTTATGTATGCAGATTTCGTAGTGCTATACTCTTAAAGCCGCTTTCATTTTCAGCAATCATTTGCGGCTTTGCAGCATTACGTCTGCCAAAACAAGTTATATTTAACTAAAACAAAATAAAGGCAATGAAATTTCGACGTGGAGAGAAATTTGTTGGAATTGACGAACATCGACTAGGTTCAGAATCTATCGAATTTGCTTCACACTTCTACTACATAGAAGCTTTTGTCTCGTCTCTACGAACTTCTCGAGGCACAATGAAAAACAAAAATCGCAAAAGGACTACAATACTTTCATAGTGTCCGGAACCCTTATAAGCTCTCAGTGGATGTTACCGCTAGTCTCTTCAGTCTGAAGATTGGGCCCACTGCTTCTTAGGGTACCCAGGTAATATGGACTTATCTATTTACATTAAAAATTAAGGCGTTTGACCAAATCAAGACTACTTTTCTAAAGGAGGCGGTAAGGGTTTATTGCACGAATCTCAACACATACGTCTATTTACTGGCGTCGTCTTCGCTATTTGCTAAGAATTTACATACGGTACACGTTTTTATCAAAAAGTGCAGCTGTTGGGAGATTAAGATGGCAGACCCACTCTTTCAGGAAACCCAGGCGATAAGGTGTAGTTCGTGGAAGCGCTGCAATTATGACATCTAATTGCATGATATGCTGTACATGGCTTCCACATGAAGATTTGTATCCGAGAGAAGCTCCATGAAATTTCTTCACTACACTTGTGCAAACGCTGCGGGCGACAGTGTACTTTAAATCACACCCAACAACGCAATAGAGCAGTTACGTCGACTCGACTTTCGAATATATGCATATGTAGATGTTTGTTTTCTCCGTGCGCGCTGAGATAAGTCAAATATTTGTCTGCATGTCATTTATCATAGTATTGCAAAGTGTTTGCTTCTTCGGTTCTCTAAAAAGATAGCGGCCCAGCGTGGTGTCTGTTGCATTATTCTCTCTTCTGTTCAGCGGACATATGTCTAACAGTTGCTGCAAAGGAAGTCTCTTTGGTCGGTTTGCTGATCAGGAGATCACTATACACATGTTACGACAAATCGTTCGAAACATATATATATGTATATATATATATAAAATCCTTCGAAGTTCAGCTTGACTCTTATTTTTCTCGATTTCCTTTTCGATCGTGATAGGTCGCAGAGCCCTGCCTTCTCACTTCTGGCCCCAATCTGATTCGTTTCATTGTGTGAATGTCAGCCTAGCAATAGTCCGACTGGCCATGTCGGCAATGAGCCATTGGACTCATTTATTCCCTCTTACATCTCGTAGAAAACGGCATCTTGCAATTGCACTCGTCTAATGCTTTGTCCACGCCGGACAACTTATTTGCCTTTTATAAATCAACTCTACGTAAGCTATTTCCTTCGTTTGCTTGACTCTTTTATTTTCATTGCCAATATATATATATATATATATATATATATATATATATATATATATATAGTGTATACTACGTGTTCGTATCTGCACAGGCCGTGTTTAGTAGGATCGCTAGGTCGCTAGATAGCTAATGGATTTGCAACAATTGTTGCAGGCGCAAGAACCTTAGCGTATGGAACAGTTCGTGCTACGCTGTCCTGTCACGGCTTAGTTAGCGCAACCTTTTGGCAACTACCCGGACATTACTACTAGTGTTGTCACAATAGCTACGACTGCGCCTACTCTTCAAACAGGGGGTAGCGGCCACCGTTCGCGATTTAGTACTACTAGAAGTTTGTCTGCTAGTAGTTTGTCAAGCTCTACGCATACACTACACGCTGCTGGTGCTGGTTTTGCTGCCGCTGCCGTTGCTGCTACCGCTGTAGATGATAATCATATTGTTAAGAACGACCCCGATCACAACCTAAACGGGGGTGACGGCCACATAGTTGGCTATGTCCGTAAAGCTTGGCCGCTGTGCGACCCATCCTCCTTCAGACAAGGACGCAGCTGCGGTAGTAACACTAGCAGAAGAAGGCGAATAAGGCGTAGACGTAGAGCAACAATATTACTCAACGGGTACCTAGAAGAGAGAGAGAGAGAGAGAGAGAGAAAAGGACGGGGGGAGAGATTAGGGAAAGATAGCAAAAGAAATAGGGAAAGAGTGTCTTGAGGGGAAGATACCCAGAGAGCTAGAGAAAAAGCGCGTTTAGAGAAAAGATACCCAGAGAGATCCCGGAGCGAGAGGAATCGGCAGATTGTTTGATAAACAAAAGGGAAAAACCGAGCAAGCAAGCAAAAGAATGAGAAAGAGAGAGGAAAACCTGAAAGAAAGGTATCTCGAAATGGGCGTACGTATATGCGTGCGTGCGGGTAGCCGTTTATTTGTTTAGCATTGGCCGGTTTTAATCGTAGGGAGGGTAGGAAGTTGGGATGGTCGTCATCCCTATTCCTATCCGCAACCGCATCCGTATTGACGTCACTACCATCGTCGGTCGCCGCCGTAGATTGTTGTCGTGTCTCGAAAGCGCAAGAGAGAGAAATAAATAGGGATAGAGAGATAGAAATAGACAGAGTGAACCAACGGCGACAACGCGAAACGACATGGCGCGACACGACACGCGGACCGTTACGGGGGATGGGGGCAGCAGGGAAGTAAAAACGTAGGGAGACGGGGCGTAGCGGAGGAGCATAAGGCGGGGGGGGGGGGTCTAGCCATACAAATACCAGGAACGAGAGACAACACAGACGGAGAACGGGGAAGGGAGCGACAAAGAGGGGAATAGTGGGTGAGGAATAGGGAACCAGAATCAGAGGCAGAGAAAGAAAGGGAAAGAAAGGTTAAAACGAGTTCGACAGCTCAAGTAGAGTAGAGCTGTGGTCATGGAACAAGAAGGAGGAGGAGAAGAAGAAAAAAGAAGAAGACGCTCTGCCAGCCAGTCAACGATCGACCTATTCCTCCGTCTAACCAGCTAAGCATCTAGCTGGACAGAGAAAAAGATACTCTCTAGTTGTCACTGCCGCCGCTGTTTAACGAGCGAGATTATCAACGATGATACACAGAGACGTATTACTGTCGGTGGACGGTGTTGTTGTTGCTGCTACTGTTTTTACGTGCATATATATCTATCTACCTATCTATATTTCGGTATGTGTATTGACGTCTGTGTGTCTGTCTGTCTGCCTGTCTGCGTCGATTCGACCGATGCAGGACCGCGAACACACAAAAGTGGCGTCTGGCCACTCTCTCGAACAAAGCCACAACAACAATCGAAGCCAGGACAAACCAACAAGCAGTATATACTATACAACTATTGCCAGAGCTGATACAGCAGTAATTACAGCAGAGAGAGACAGCAACAGCAACAACAAATGCATGAGCAACAAAAACGTCGTCAACAACAGCAACCACCGCACAGACTGCAACTGCCAAGCACTGACTCGTGTGCTTGCAAAGGGAGGAGCTGGATCATGACCGCCAATATTACTATCCACCAACCAATGACCAACAATAGTATTGTTATTGCTCGTATTGTTTTTGTTATTGCCGTTGTTCTTGACGTCCAAATCGAATTTTCACGCATTCCACTCGCACCCTTTGTTTCAACCGGTTATGCTTAAGCGTAACTATCTATCCACCATTTGAGCTGCTTCAGGTGTCAGATATAAACCGCCCTGCTTTGCAGTGATAGATTAGGTTCTCCATTTGCTTCTCCTTAAATGACTAAGTGTATATATATTTATATATATATATGATAAGCGGGCGCATCACACACATATACACACGCACGACTCTGCGTCGTGTGACTATTTCACTGCTATCTACGCTACCGTTGTAGGTGTGTGGCAGCTAGTAGCGGCAAAAGCCGGTGGCGTAGTCGGCGTTTTGCCGGCACGTTGCTGACAGGACAGAACACGACATGGCGGTGTGGGGGAAGGCTGCTTGCAGGAACCTCCAAGCTGCTTTCGACGTTGCTTGAATGGTTCTCTACGAAAGGACCGCGATCGCCGTCACCGGATCGCATTGTTGCCCACGCTGCGTAGATGTACGCCGTAATGCCGGCGATGCTGCGGCGAAGGAGTTGCATTGCTCTATCGTTGCTGCTTCTGGTGTCACCGTTCGTATGTCGTGCGTATTGTTCTTCGTAGAATATAACACACCGCCACGGCACCGCGTGTGAGACTATTGATGCTTACAATCCATGCTGGGACTCACTTGACTTCTCTCTCTCTCGCACCATTCAAATCTTTCTCGTCACTCACTCTTGTTGTCTCGTCTCATCTCTCTGTTTCATCCTCTCACTAGTAAAAGCTCCAGCAGTTCTGTCGTTTGAGCTTTGCAAGTTGCCGTCATCTCATCTGGCCCCGATACGGCGCCTCTCTGCTGCGATTGCGTACCGGCTGTCGTTGAACTCCTAAGTGGCTAAAACTAGGCTAGACGGACTCAAACAATGAACCAGCTGTCCCCGACCCCATTATCAGATCTACGTGAACTCACTGCTTTCGTACTGTGAGTACACGTGGAAAGGGCCCGACCAACCCAATCGCCATGTGATATTGCGTTTTTCGGTACACGGCTACCACCACAAATGCAGTGCAGAAGGCTTTCATGACCCCGATGTTGACTGAAGATGTAAATGTTGTCATACCGAATGCTCGAGATATCACGGTCTTGTTTGTAAGAACATTGGGTCTCTAAATCAGTTGGCCCGTTTAATGTCATCATAACTTTGTATAGTGTATATGTATTTATTCTATATTTTATACAATCCTTGTAACTGCATTTGTGAGCATTTGACGCCGAGCCAAATCTTTGTACTTAGGTATTATCGACATTACATGTGTGAATAAATGTAATTTGTACTGTGAGTTGCGTTCTTGCTGCGCGCTTTGCTGATGATATAACATTCTTAGCCCCAGTTGATAAATCAGCAAGACGACGGACCTCAGTTTACCTCGATGAATGTCCAACTCCGAAAAATTGAAGAATGGAATTCGACACACAAACCTGCAATTATAATCTCAGACACTAATATCATAATTTTATCTCACACTCGGCATAGAGCGGCTTAAGAATAGACCACTTTATGTAACAATGCAGTAATACCTGTTACACAAGTCTTAAATCTCTTGGAACAACTCCGGACTCCTCTCTCTCTCATTTTATAATCTCAGAAACATCGTGGTAAATACAATGAAATATATAATTGCTGTTCTAAGTAGGCTTCGTAAGCTTGGAATCTCTACATATCTATAGAATGCTTGACGTATACGTGTCACTTTTCTAGCCTGTCTTAGTTATATAATTACCTTGTTTGGAAGAACATAAACCACGCGTTTAAATAACTTACAGATTACCTTGAATGAAGCACTACGCGTAATGTTCGATTGCAATAGCGACGAGAATGAACGACGACGCACAAGTACTATCACAGCTTGTAGGTTCAAATCTTATTGACCGCGCTTCTAATGTGCGAATGAAAAATCGTAGAAGTCAAATCATTCGTATACCTAAATGTTTTACAAAAACTGAAGTCATTAATATACTATCGCTCACCAATGAAAAATACTCTGGACAAATATCAAGCCTCTTCCTAGTCTGAACGCCCCGAAAACTCGAGTATTTAGGCTCCGGCCTGAACCGCATACTAATATGAAATGTCCTATGAGGGATCTTACGTTGTAGACTTCAGATCATCAGAGGCACACGGCAAATATTTATGTGCCAATGCTAAGTTCATCAATATGAACATAAATATTATGAGTGGTTTCATTATTATATGTGTGCATGTATATGCATTTATCAATAGGGGTGTCTATGTAGGGGTTGGAGTTGGCCTAAATGAGAAGAGCATTGGTGGCGGCTGACCGGCGCCGGCGGGGCCAATCAACACAGATTCACATAGAGACGTTAGTTACCGTGGCAGAAAAGCGACCAGCCAGATCGCCAGAGACTGCATACGTTTACACATAGTGTAAGCGGAGGAGCGGTTGCCGGAGGCAACGCGGGAGAGAATGGCGACCAGGATGAGCTCAAATCCAGAGCAAGGTGGCTTAGTGGCAAAGCCATTGCCTTGCATTCGGGAGGTCGTGGGTTCAAGACATGAACCGGCCGCTCTTAAATTGGTTTCCATGGTTTTCAATTTAGACAAAGTGAATGCTGAAGTGGACAGTAGTCACCCACGATTTCATCTATTCGTCGTCTACGACAACTAGGGTGCCTGTCGAGGGTCTTCTTATGGTGTATAAAATGCTATTAGTGCCAATTCTTTGTAATGGTATTTCAATTTGGGGATTTCATAATAAAGGTATAACTCATAGGGCCAAAGTCATTCAGAATGATGCCCTCAGGGCAGTATTTAACTTGCGCCGCAGCGATTCGGTTTGCAAGTGTTTTCAAGACTTTAAGCTCTTACCACTTAGGAATATTTACAGAGTTAAAATTGCCACGCTTGCATTTAAGATGTATAGAAGAGTTATTCTGGATGATGCTGCTTTTCCTATAAGAGCTGCTGTTAGACGCACAACTCGACGTGCAACGGAATTTGTGAGGCCAGTAGCTCTAAAGCAGTTTACTCGTCATGCTCTCGCATACACCCTGCTGACTATCTGGATCAAACTTCCCCAAAAAATTCGTGTACTTACCTCAATCAGAATATTTAAACGTTAGGTGAAAAATGGGCAACAGGTAAAAACTCTAGTCAAAACTAGTTTCCCGTCAATAGGTTGAAGAAAGCGCGTCATGTATGTGAACGGAAGAAGTGTTTAGCGACTTCAATTGCTAGTTTCGCATGGAGTGAGACATGTTAAACTATGAAATAGCTCATGTTGGTGTTAATACACATTTGAAATATTTCTATATACGAGAACGTAAGCATTGTGAAATTGCGTTTCCGTAAATAAACCTCAAATTGAAATTGATTAAAAAGGGGGAGCACAGATGTTTTAATAAAAAGAGTTGGTGCATTATCATCCAACCTCTGACGAGCCCTCCCCACTACAGAGTGGAAAAGGACGAAGGGGGTGGGAATTTTGCTGGCAGTGTATAGATCCTGATCAAGCAAGAAATCAAGTGCTTAAGAGCGATACTCGAAATGTCGCAAAAAAACTCAGCAAGGCTTCCGAAACCTAGCTAACACAAACTACTCCGTCGAAAACCTGTATAAAACTCTTCCGTGAAGACGAGGCTCATCTCAAGCGAACAAAAATACAGATTGTGAAGATGCAATTGACTTCCATGCTGCAAGAGGTGAGATTCTGACAGTCCGGCAGCAGGGGTGGGAACTAAGCCGCCGAACAATTTACGAGTTTTACTAGACTTAAGGTCCCGGTACGACTGTTAGAACGGGGCCTATCGTACTATACCACATAAGCGCTGAATATCAGGATGGTATGGATTAAAAACGCGCACAAACACATGCGCACTGCGCACTACGGGAAAAGTCGACAACCCGAAATACGCGGTATGATGGTACTCACGCAGAAGATAGAGCCATCTGCTACAACTGCTTTCGCGGAGGGCGAAGAGCGGAACTCAGGCAATCAGGCGCCCCCCCCCCCCCCCCTTCGATTTCAACCTCCTAAGGAAATCGGTGTAACTCAAAGCTCCCTCGTTCGCGGCAAGCTTAAAGCCATGGCAAATCCGTGCCTGGCGACATAAATAACGGCGAAGAGACCGACGGTGCGGTTCCTTCGCAAACTATGGTCTCAGAATATCTCTCTATCTCTTTTTCGTGCCATGCCTCGGTTCAGTATTTCGCGTGATTAACCCCAACGCGGCAAAACTTCTAGAGAGTTTCTGTAGTGAAGGATGATAGCTACGATACACCATACAACAACTTTATCGCTAACATTGGCGTCGTCGGGTATAGAAAAGACTGCCCTCGCTTTTGACTTACACGAGTTCTACCCAAGACAGGCCGCAGATCAGTTAAGATCACTATTTGACTGCCTGGCGGTTCATCGACCTAGTTGCATCTTTAAGATGCCGATTTACTTTATGGTAACTGCACGAAACAGTCCTCGGCGGTTCCTGGCGGCGGTTCCCCAAGTTCTAACTTGGGGAACGTTTTGAACGATATTCGTATTGTTCGCGTAAAGGACTCATCGTGGGTAAACAACACGTCTGGGACGCTTTGGAAGCTTTTGTCTTATCCAAAACTAATCACTCTTCAGGGTTCGGAATTACTAGGAGTGCCATTATTCTCCGAGGGCATTTCTCATGTCCTGGATAAATGGTTCGCAGCCGTTTCTTCAGGCTCTGCTCAAACGAGGTAACCATAACGACGATAGAGCAATTGCTTAACCTGGAGCCCCAGCAGAGACGCAGGCACTTCTCCCGGTAAGCCGCTATCCTAAGAAGTATTTAACATCGTAACCCTGAGTCAGCGCGCGCCAGTGGCATCGATGACGCAGGTTGAGGGCTGCATAAGGTCACTCATAGATGAGGCTAGTTTAGAAGAGTTCAAAAGCAACCGAGAAAAGAGGATCTCTTAGCCACGGGAGGTACACCAACAGTGAACTCGTGTTTTCAACGTGAGTGGCTGACTCCTTTGTTGAAGAATCACTCATTGGTTAAATCAGCTAGTCTCATCATGATACTTCAAGAGCCTGCCTAACAGCAGTGTCGTGCGAGGGCTAGCGGCACGCTCTTCTAAGCGCCTCTCTAGTTTTATAGCTGGACGACATTTTTATGAGGACTGGTATCCGCCTGCGACTGGACGTAACGTTGGTAGAGTCTAGATGCGAAGACCCGCTGGATGCTACGGCACATCATCCATTATCGTGCACCCTCAGCGGTGGCCGTACGGCGAGACATGCTGGCATCATCGACGCTATTGGTGGAACCCTTCGGTCAGCTGAATTCCCAGCAATGCTTCAGCCACGGGGCTTGTCCCAGAAAGGCCCAGACAACGGGCCTAACAGTATGACGATGAGACTCCTAAAGTCAGGGTAGCCCTTTTACATGATGTAGTTGTATTCGATTGGGTCACACCCCGTATGCTCTAAGACAGCGCATTTCAAAGGGAGTAAGTAACAGAGAATAGAACAAATGATGTATCAAAATTTTAGGCAACGATACTTTTTAAACGCAGAGACCTTAGATAAAGGCCCCATTATGGAGGAATTGTTTAGTCGCATCTGTGCTACGCTGGGTAGCACCAGGGTAAATAAAATAGCGGGTAAGTTTCAGGCATCAATAAAATCAAAAATGATTTCAATTTCGATTCAATGAGGAAACGCGATGGCAGTGGTAGGGTTGATGTCAAAATGAGCTTGGTCTGAACTGATCTTGACTGGCTGTCCTAGACAGACCCTAACGCATAGGTTTTTCAATTGTGACGAACAACGTAGTAAATAAAATTGCCGATATATATATATATATATATATATATATATATATATATATATATATATATATATATATATATATATATATATATATATGTGTGTGTGTCTGGCAAAAGATCGTCAATCAATCTTACAATTAGATAAATTCTTCTAAAAAACACCAAACACCTGCACTCATGTGGTACTGCGGCGCGTTTTGACCGTCCTGGCTTTGGAAATCTTCCGGGTTACCGAATATTGCGGCATTGGTGTCAAGCAAGCGAAGTTAACCTTTGTCCCTGCCCGATTGGGAGTGAACTTTGCGTCTCGTCCACTCGAGAGTCGGTGTCTACAGCGTTCACAGACAACAAACATTCTAGGCGAAGCGGTGCGACTGCCAGGTTTTTTAGTTGATTCCGTCGTGTCGCCTAAAGCTGACCGCGCACTGTTGCTATTTATATAGAAAGGCGTTGCAATTATTTAACCTCGTTGCTGTCGTCATCATTGCTTTGTCATACGTCATATATTTCTCTCTCGCTCCCAGTCTCCCTGTCCTCTCAGGCGTGTTCTCGCCGTTGCTTTTGAGTTAGCTTTATCCATGGCTTTTCTCTGCGCCTCCATCGAGTCTGCGCAGCAACAAACAGAAGGGTGAGCTGTCGTCGATCGGATGGACTGCTGCTCCACCTACATTGTGTCTAGCCTTCTAGCCCGTGAAAGCCCGATGAACGACAGATGTTTGCTTGACGATCACATGTAGTTCATGTGCTCGTGGTTGGTTCCAACAACATAACTAACTAACTAACTGCGTCTGCTCTATACAGTCAACAGAGGCGTTGCGTCATCAAACAAGCGCAAGAATCGCAAGAAGTCAGAGCATGTAGCAATTTCCTTCGATCGAGCATTCGATCTTGGTCGCTGCAACTAGAGTGAGGCCACGAGCAAGAAAAGTACTGCAACCGTTGTAGCAATAGCAATAACATTAAGAGCAACAACACCTATGATGACAATTCTAGAATCAACCATAGAGTTAGAACAACAAAGAAAACCACAACAACAACAGTAGCAGTGCAACAACAACAACATAGCCGAGAAGCAACATGCATTATTTTATAAATAACTGTACACCACCATCAGTATATATATATATACGCGTGAATTGATTTTGTGCCAGAATAGAACACAGGGAGCCTAACACGATGCTTGCGTACAGGGGTAGCTTAGATAAAAAAAAAAAGCCTATGCCGCAACATTTCCGCTTGCAATTTCACAAAATATAAAGGAGAAGTCGCTACCAAGCAGCAAAATAAATTTTCCGAAACCTTCGCAGGCACGGTAAAATTCTATCTGCACATGTCTACAATTAATTTTGTAATTTTATTTTAAATGTATAAAATAAGTTGTAGAAGTATTTTTAATTTAACCGAGCAATGCGACCTATTGGCCGTCATTGCCTTGCGTGTGCTGGACGTCGTGGCTTCCAATCCTAAACTAACCATCCCTAACTTGGCTTTCATGCTATCCGGTTTAGACGAGATGAATGCCGAAGTAAACTGCAGTCGCCCACTTATATTTATGCAAAACCGAGGCGACAGTAATTGTAAAACAATCAAACGTAAAACGTAAGATAAAAATGTCTAACACAGTAAAGTCATCAGACCTGTATTAGTAAGATTGGTGGTGAATGCGCAGCACGCATCCAAATGACATCCAAACGCGTAACTCGCTACGGAGGTGGACTATATTTGGCCACAACCGAAGGGGAAAAAACGAACGTACACGTAGAGCACAAATACCTCAACAAAAAGATAGCGTATTGCCACCCTCTATTGTTGTCCAAAAAATACATGCTATTTCGTGACTGTCCAGTCAGTCGGCTTGAGATACTTCCGCTAGAAGTGGCGGGCGTAGGCAAACCGCAAACGGTGCAAAGCGCGACTAAGTCATGGTAGGGCATCCCTGATGACTTTTTGTTTGTAACTGGTTTCACCGCACATGGAGAACTACAGGGGACTCGGTGCGGACGTTGTGCTCAATATAACTAGTACTCAATAAAAATAACCCCCGCAAGTGGCTCCTCCGACTAAAGTCGAGCCCGGTGGTAGCGTGGTGGGTGCATTCGCGTGCGCCTTGTGACCACCGAACGAGACACATAGGGGGGTGCAAGGGCTTGATTTGTCTTTATGCGGTCTGTCGTTATGAATCAATGTAAAAGCAATTGCGTGGACGTTCTAGACCATTCTTCGTCCCCTATAGGCTTGGAACTCATCCAACCGTCCTTCAGAGGCATATCCTCAATGCACTGAAGGCCGGACATGTTGAGATATCTAGGGTTTTCCCAAATGTCCTTGTAGCAGCACGGCTGTTGACTCTAAGTGCTCGCTGAATGGTTTATCATCTATCTGCAATGAGCATCGCTCAAAAAAAAATGCGATCATCAACAGGGATCGAACCGGCGACACCCCGGCAGACCACAACTATGACTAGTGTCCCACTATTCTCGCCTAGACCACGCCGCCACCCCGTGAACGTAGGATGCTCAGCCCAAAAAGTTTCAGGAGCTCTTTAACGAGGCGCCCTCGATCCTCAAAGAACCTCTCATACTCCGTATAACTCCGACCAAAAGCCGAGCCAACTTAAGAGCCGCTCGTCTCCTACAACGACGGCAACAGGTACGTCCCAGATCTACCGCCAATAACCGTACAGCAATAACACGTGCAACCCTGAAGACCAGTATCTACCAGTGTAACACGGGTCTTAAAGGCAACCGCAAACGTGAGTGAACGAGCAAGCCGGTGAGAGAGAGAGAGGGATTTTATTTTCAATTATTAAGAGCGAGCTGGCACGAATAAGCAAAAGAGAGAAGGGGCGATAGGGGAGATGGAGAGAGAGCGAGAGAAATGGTCGGAAATCAGAGGCGTGATCTATACGGGATTAAACTAACATATATACACACACACAGCGACTCACTCTCAACACAGCATGGGGAAGGCGCGCGCATTAAGAACGTACGTATTACTGTCACCCCCTATAAACGCTAATGCTACTTAACCAACGGCTACTACTACTTCTACTTCTTACTACCAAAAGTAAAGTTTTCGGGCTGTTGTCCCTCAGCCAAGATGTAACGTTCGTGGGACAGCTTTTCGCATTGTTTCATAAACAGACCCCCATAAATACAAATGTGCAACGGTGGGGCTCGAACCCGCGCACCTGCTATGTGTCTCCTTTTGTTGCGAGGTGCAGACGAATGCACCACGCCACCGGGCTCGACTACTTCTTACTACTACTACTACTACTACTAAAGTAAAGTTTTCGGGCTGACCCTCAGCCAAGATTTAACGTCCACGGAACTGTTTTTCACATTGCTTCATAGACGGACCCCCATAAATATAAATGTGCAACGGTGGGGCTCGAACCCGCGCACTTATGTGTCTCCTCCGGTTGCGAGACGCAGACTTAAGCCACTACGCCACCGGGCTCGACACTACTACTACTACTACTAAGTAAAGTTTTTCGGGCTGACCCTCAGCCAAGATTTAACGTCCACGGAACTGTTTTTCACATTGCTTCATAGACGGATCCCCATAAATACAAATGTGCAACGGTGGGGTTCGAACCCGCGCACCTATGTGTCTCCTCCGGTTGCGAGGCGCAGACTTAAGCCACCACACCACCGGGCTCGACTACTACTACTACTTATACTACTGGTAACTGGTATACGATTAGCAAGGCCAGTCGTCTCCCACCTAACAGGTGCAGACGTCCCAAACGTCCGGTTTAAAGCCACCAATTGGTAACAAGGACGTTTTCGATAACCACGACAACAAAAACAACAGCGGAACAGCGGAGTTGGACTTGACGGATTCATGTAGTTTACGTCGGCCGGCAACGAAGTGATCCGCTCTACTCCGACGGCGAGAGAAAGAGAGAGGAATACGGATAAATATATATATATATATATATATATAGGTATGGAGGGGAGTAGAGCAGCCGTTAGGGTACAGCTACAGCGCACGTGAGAGAGAAAGATGGCGGGGTATTTAGATTGGTGTGCCCCTGTCGCCAGCTTGACCACGACCACAACAACACCACCACCACTATCGTGATGGTACCATAGTCAGTCGCAGACGTTATAATAATCATCGTTGTTGTCCTTGTTGTTGTTGTTGTTGTTGTTGTTGTTGTGGTAGCTGTCAACAGGTAGAAACCGCCATTCGAGCGGTGGAGGTATGGGCGGGTAGTCGGCATCGCAAGCACATCCGAATCGCGTAGTTTATGGTGAAGGATCGAGATGACTCGCCTACTCTTCCCGCCATTTTAGCTTGCCTGACGGGCAGCTTACAGAACTACAACAACTACTACTACTTCGTCGACAGATGTTACCATGATTTTTTCCTAATGCTACTAATACGACTAGGGTTTATTGCCATAACTACCATTCCAGCCACGCTTGCCACAGCAGCAACAACAACAACATCACCAACAACACGGGCGATAGCCTTTTCTGCAAAATTTTCTGAATAGTTATAATTGTTTGAATTTATGTAATAATAAAAATTTCAAGCTCAATGAAGAATTATTGAACTTGAATGAATTTGCCGTCCGGAGAAGACGGTCCCATAAAAAAACAATTGCAGCAGTAGATACTACTACAACAACAACAACGACAATAGCAGCAACAACAGCGGCAACAACAACAACAACAACAACGATAACGACGACGACGACAACAGCACCAGTTACTACTACTGCAACAACAACAGCAATAACAACAACAACAGTAACAACAACAACAACTACAGCAGCAACAGCAACAACAACACAATACCGGGCTAGCTCTACGTGTGGCTATTGTTGTTAGTGTCGCGTCGCGGGATGCGTTGGCTGGCTGGCTATGGCAATCGTCAGCAGCAGCAGCAGCAACAGCAGCCGCCCGCAGCTGCTTCCTCGGCAGGCAGACAAACCCCGCCCGCCTGCCTGGCTGCCTGCCTGCGGGTGTCTTGGGCCAGTCGTCAGCGGGGGCGGCTGACGGGCGACGCTCCGCCCCCTGATAATTCCACCCTCGCCGCATGTTGCCGCGCTATCAACAACACAGATCGCCACCACACAGATCTTTGTTGCTGTCGTCGTCGTCGTCGTCGTCGTGCTCAAAATCGTTGTTATCATCGTAATCGTTGTCGTCATAAGCAGCAGCAACAGCAGCAGAATCAACATCGTCATTGCCATCGCTCATCACCATCATCAACAGCATCAGCAGCAGAGTGATCACCTTGATCACTAGCGCCACCTATCACTATCTCGATGACCAGCCAGCGGTTGCTGCTGCTGCTGTTGTTGGAGAGCAGCGACGTCTATCCGGCCAGCGTGTCCGTCTTTTCATCTAGAAGTAGTCAACGCGATACGAGCATCAGCAGCAACAACAACACCAGCGCCAGCTCCATTTCCGTTGTTTCCTTTGGTTGAGGAGTTGTTGTTGTTCCGTCTCGTGCGCTATTCCTGCCTAGCCACAACATTGATTGGCCAACTGTCGCGTCTCGACACAAACTTCAAGCGTTTCGCTCTAACGCCGTCCCTGTCGGACTCAATTCAATTCACGTTTCGCAGCAGTGCCAGTGTTACCTGCGTGCACGCAGCAAGTCGTGAGTGCACGCCAGGGTCGCTGAGCGGAGTGCGCTTCATCCGATCTGAGAGAGGCACTGAACCAGCATCTTGGACTTTTGTGTGCCTGCGGCGTCATCGTCGCTTTCGTTTTCTTGTTCTTCGTCTTCTTTCTTGTTCTTCCTCTACCGTAGACTTTCTTTGCTCTACGCGGATGACCGCCATCATTATCCGGCCCATTCAAACAAACCTCTGGACAAACCACCTGTTAACGGCCGCTCGTCTTGCGTTGTTGTCTACCCGCGTTGTTTCCGTGGACTCCTGTTGTTTCCTGGACACCTGTTGTTTCCTGTGAGGTGACGCCCGAGGTGAGGCCAGCAACGAACGAGCTTGCTCTTGAGTTTCATTTTCTTTTTTTTCGCGACACTGCGTCGACCAGGGCTTCGGGAAAGTTAGCACGATCTAGAGCCATGGTTGCGTCGGCGGACGAAGTGTCGGAGGAGTCCGCACCGGCCTCTGAGGCCTGAGCGACTGTGCGTGCGTTGGTGGGTGCAACCCGTGCGTGTGAACTATCGCATACGTGTTCGACTTTCTGTATGTGTGAGTGTGTCGGTGTATGCATGCGCTCTCGTGAATGACTTCACATCACAGCAGCCGACTGAGTGAGTGAGCAGCGTGAAGAGCCAGCAACCTGTGCGTGTCAATACGAACGGACTACGGAAAATCTGTGTGCGGAACGCCACTTTGTCATTGGCTGAATGATTCGTGCGGTACTGTTGTACGGTAAATCCATGTGGAAGTGGGCCCCGTTTCAAGCCTGACGAGTAGCGTTGACGTAACGTTGACTGCTGCGACAATAGCTAAGAAGTTCTCGATTCGACAGTGCCAACCGGCGGTATTAGCAACATCATCAATAGTAGCACTCGCGGAGCACACTACGACACTGGTCAAGTAAAAACCACAACGACAAAAACAACAGCAACAACAACAACAACAACAACTACTACTTCTACTACTACTACAACAACAGCAACTACACGAATAGCAGCGTTATCATCTGCTTGGATTGGCCCATCTTGGCGCTTGCTTACCAGATGATGCTTCTGCAGCCGGTGATCGTTCTCGTCCTCTGCATTGCTGTTGAATGCTAAGAGTAACGAAGAGAAACACACAGTTACACCCCGACCTCCGGAACAAGTGGCTTTCACTTGCTGCCCCCTGTCGACCATACAGTTGAACATCAAGCACTGCCGCCGCTGCTGCTAGAGTGACTACTTTAACATCATTGCGGAGCAGCATCTGAAATGTGTGTCTTTGTGACCCCGAAGTAATTACTAGTCTGTTGACTCCGGTTGTTCTCCCGTGTCCTCTTCGCCTTTGCTCTCTGTCTTCCGTTCGATCTCTTGCCCCCTCTAGCTTTCCCTTTCTCTCTGTCTCCATTTCTACCGCCGAATTACCTATCCCGAAAGCCGGCTCAAGTCTATCGCTGCCTGGGCGTCGAGTACGTCTGGTGCGTCACGTTGCGCTGCACACGTCCTAGTGCTGCCACTGTGGTCGCTGCTGACTTTGCTGTAGCACCGCTGATGACCAATCGGATCTTGTCTCGAGCCTCCTCGAGCCCCTTCCCTACTAACATCAGCTCTGTCCTTGTCCGTGTCGTCGTCGTCGTCGCTGCTGCAATCGTTGCTTGCTGACGTGCGGCCCTCAGCCCTCGGCGTACTCCGCCAGTAGCGCCTCGCCCCCGTTGCCCTCGAGCGCCGGTCTCCTTTCGGCAGCACGACGGAGTTTCGCGGCACTCCACACACCTCTGTGTGTATCGCCCCCACCAGTTGCACGACGGGGTCCGTTAGCCAGCCGCTGCAGCCGCTCGTGCCGACGGCGACGACGACGACGACGACGAAGAACGGTCAAAAACGGTGTCTGGCCGACCTGAAGAATGAACCTCGCTGGAATGACTTTAACCGAATATCGATCACGGCCAGCTCGGGAAATGGGCCCGGCGGAGGCCCGCTGACCTGTCCGACGGCGGCGACGACGCCGCTGCTTGCCGCGTCGTCCCAGGATCATTTGCGGTTCGGTCCGCCCGACTCGGCGACGTTCGGCGGCGGCTACGAGCCGCTCTGCAACGCCGGCCTGCCTTACCAGCTGGCGGGACCACCACCGTCACGTCAGCAGCTCTTGAGCGTCCAGCAGCAGCAGCAACAACAACAACAACAACAACAACAACAACAACAAATAGATCTCGCAAACAACAGCAACGGTGCGCTAAACAATGGCTCCACAACAGGCCAGGCAACGACGACGACGACGACGTCAAGAACAACAACAGCAGCTGCAGCGGCCGCTGCTGCTGTCGCAGCAGCAGCGGCAGCAGCTGCGGTTGCGAACAGCCGGATGGGGGCCGACATGGAGCTTGGCTACCAGAAGTATCATCCGGCGGCGGCGGCGGCAGCAGCGGCGCGGAACTCCATCACGCCAACGTTCGGCGTACGTCATTTCCCGTCCGACGACGACGACAAGGAACAACAACATCATCAGCACCTGCAGCAGCAGCTGCAGCGGCGTATGGCTCGCGATCTGGACGGATCGCCACCCCATCTCGGCTCGCACGCAATCCACGGCGGGCTGGGGCACCTCGACGATACGAGCGGAGGTCACACGAGTTCGGACGGCGGCAGCAGCCCCGATCGTTGGGAGCCCCATCTCAGAAGGCCGGCTCAGGTCGGGCTCGGAATCGGGGGACACACCAACGTCAAAGATGGTAAGTTAGGTACACTTTGTTTCCGCCTTGAACTTTGCTGAAGGGCGTAGTTAACGCGACTCCGATTAAGCATCGCTTGTGGGAAGCTAACCCGTCTTTGCGGCCGTGTTCTCCTTGCTCTGTTGCACATACTCGATTAATCGCTCTGAAACAGTCCTTCATCGGAAGGACTCCGTCGAATCTCCGAACACACCTTATGTTTTGTTTACATGTTAAATGAACAACGGTGGCAAACGAGTTTGCGAATCAGAGAGAAAACTGCATATAAAAAAGAGCGGGGGGAGGGGTGGAGGAAGTATTTATTCGAGCCACTGCCAGCTTCGAGCAACAAATACATCTATAATTATTCCATTCCGTAGCAGTGCTGCCTTAAGCAGATAATGCTTGTTTTCAAAAAACGGAGGCGTTTCTAAGATTATATATTTAGCCCTGATTGATAAATGAGGTTGAGCTTAGCCCTGCTGTTACATTTGTCTGCCGAAGATATGCCCAAATAGGTTTAGAAATGAGCACGCTAAAGATGGCTAGAAAGGTAAAGATGAAATGGCGGCGTCTAATGGCTATGTATCAGCCAACAACATTGCAAACAAGTGGGTTCGATTGTGTCTAGACTCTGCCCCGTTCCCTCGCACAGCTGACAAACCTCGAAAAAAATAGCCATATCGAGAAAAGTAGAAACAGGAAACCTGTAGACGTGCTCTCTAGATGAGGGCACATCTAGAGGGCTCGCGGAGAGAGGTTTTAGCTCAATGTAAAAGCTCGACAACCATTTCCATCGGATTGACGTTCGTTTTACTTTGCTGCAACGAACCTTTGCTATTACTACTACTACTACTTCCACTTCTATTACCAAAACAGCCATCATGATCAGCACAGCGCTTACCATCTGTTGTGGTTCTTGTTGGTTACACAGCCTCCCCCGCTGCTGTTACTCGAATTGAGCAGCTAAACCACAGCTGGCTGGCCAGTGTTAGTCAGTATTATAGCTATGGCATTGCAACACCACGAGAGCGAGCCCATCGCCAATCCTTGAAGGATCATCAAGATAGCCGCCGCCACCACAAACGTCGACCAGAACTGCCGTAACAGTAACATCCAACGACGACGACGACGACAACGACAACTCGTGTTCCTGTTGCTACAGCCGGTGATATGGCTACTACTACTACTACTACGGGAAGAGCTTGATGAAAAGCTGTCCGAAAGCTCAATGAGATCACATCATATCTGCAGTGTCAACTGCCCACAACAATAGCAGCGACAAAATCAACAACAACAGCGACGACAACAACAACAACAGGGACAACAACAACAGCAGCGACAACAACAACAACAACAGCGACAATATCAACAGCGACAGCAACAACAGCAACAATAACAAGGGCGACAACGACCATAATGAAGATGGTGTTGCTACTGACGACGGTATTAGGAATAGCATACCAGGTACCCGACCCGGGTAGCAGGAGCTGTATATCTTATCATATTCGTCGGTCTCCTCGTTATTGCTGTGGTTGTTGCTGCGGTTGTTGTTGCTGTTGTTGTTGTTGCTGCTGTTGTTGTTATTGTTGCTGCTGCTGGCGGTGGTGGTGGTGGTGATGGTGGTGGTGACGTTGACGGTGCTGCTGGACGCAGCGTTGTACGTGGTGTTGTAGTCGTAGCAGATGGCTGCTCGGCTTATCTATTCTAGCTAGACGAGATAGCTGTGTGTATTATTAATAAGCAATAGACGACGGGCGAAGGCAGGCGATCGATGGAAAATCCCAAGGAAGCCGCCTGCGAGAAGCCCACACTTAGGCGCCGTCCCTCTCACGCGCATAATACGCATGCATGTATGTATAGGTCTACTGCACAGACGGATCCACTATTAGGCGGCGTGCCGACTCACGCTACTTACCTATTTGCGTGCAAAATGCTTAACGCGCACCTGTCGAACGTTATAAAGTGTTGAGACCCACTAGCGCTGCTGAAACTCTCTCTCTCTCTCTCTCTCGATTCCTCTTCCTTGACATCAATTTTTTTTTCTTTGCGGCGAAAAGAAGGGCAAACGGTACCGTCTTGTAACGCTACTTCAACAAAAGTTGTTCATTATTATTATTATTATTATTATTATTATTTTGATGGTCACCGACAATCAAGCAATAATATTACAAGCAATATTTGATTGATCGGCTTAAATATAATCATGAGTGGTTTACACCTGTACAGAGGTTCACGGCTCCTCAAAGCCATCAAAGGCTAGTATGAAGTGTTTATTGTAAATATTGTATAATTAATATATTAGTATTTGTGGAACTTTGCCATATAGATAATAAACCCTTGTTAAAACAAACCCATTCATATTATTATTGAGTTTTAATTAGCGGTCATAATGGTGAGTCAAAAACGTAACGAATGAAGGCTTCTCGGCAGTATAAACCCATAGTTCCTGGCATCTGCGATGATGCAGTATCTGTTTTTTATCTACACACATCGAGCGACAGCGTATGCTCTAGCAACAAAAAAGCTACGTCGGTGTCTTGCGACATCCTGTTGACGGATATCTTTCCAGTTTCCTTAGATGGCTTGCGGCGGTGGCTTGGGTGCCGCCAACGCACCGCTCTAAATAGCGGGACGTTCCCATGGTAGCCACAAAAGAAAGCCCGGACGAAAATCCACAATGTCAACGCCATGGCTAAAGGTAGAGATAACGTACGAGCATATAGCAGACTCTCCCTAGTCAGCATTGAGGATCCATGGGTATAACTATGCCGAGGTTTTCGCCCTCAATGGAACCGAAGTAATAGCCATCGCTATGTTCAATATATGTATGTCCAAAGAAAGCCGCATAGACTTGAGACTAATTGTTAACTAGTTCATCTTCAGTTGCCTAAATCTTGCAATTTTTCGTCAACGAACTTGCAAAACATTTTTTGCAAACATCTGAATGTAGCAGCTGGACAATTCACCACTGGGTCGAACAAAAACAACTAGCGAGGCCAGGGCTCAGACTTGCGATAGTCGGTCTGTTCACGGTTGCCATGGCAACGCGATGTTGCGATAGTCTGTCTGTTTATAGTTGCCATGGCAACGCCATGCTTCGAACGGTGCGTTAATCGTCGAAACCATCACCACTGGAACATATATATATATATATATATATATATATGGGAGGATATTTATTTGATATTATATTACTGGAAAATAACCATTGCTTCAGTCCAGTATTTTAAAGTAAATGGAGCAGGTAATATTCCCGAACTTCATCAGAAATATAAAGAAAGTACCGCAAAGTCTCTCATGAGAAATACACGTTCCAACGGTTAGTTAGGTTCAAATGAGCTAACTCATGCGGTGCGTTCTCTACATGCGCGATATTGTCGACTGTCCACGAAAAATGTCAATGAAGACGTCCTTCGTCAATTTTTCGCATGGAAATCTTCACCACAAGAGCAACCAAACCACCAAATATTATTATTATTATTATTTATTTTTTATTTTATATATATTTTTTTTCCAACCACCAAATTACAGCATATACAATTTCAGGCCCATAGATTTTGCATTCTGCATGCAACATCTATCTGCGCTGTTGCGGCAGTCGTATGTGTGGTTTCATGCTAAATTGGCCTTCGTAGATTCAATTTTATTTCTTGTGCACAAAAAAACAAGGACAGCGCTGTCGAATCAGGTCGTGTTCCATAAAAATGTACGATCTTAAGTGTAGGCTACAGCTTATTAGCGAGCAAGGAGGATTAGTGGCAACGACATTGCCTTGCATTCGGGAGGTCGTGGGTTCAAGACCAGGATCGGCCACTCTAAATTTGTTTTCCATGGATTCCAATTTAGACAAGGTGAATACCGTAATGAATTATAATCGGCCGTGATCGGATAAAAAACGGGAAGCTTATCAACTGACAGAACATATACATATATATATATATATATATATATATATATATATATATATTGCGGTATTTCACTAAAAACGATGCTCAAAACAAGGACGTTGATCGGGCAGTTCGTTTTGGCTGCTACATCCTTATAATCGTAGGTAAGCCAACGGTAGTCCTTGTGGATCGTTTCACTGTAAAAAGTCACTCGTTAAAGAAAAATGTAACTCTACACTATATTTCGATGACCCCACGATCACCTTCTAATGAGTAAATGAGATAGCATCTGTCACTAGGACACATAAAACAGAGGGCATGTTTCTTAGAGCCTCATCAGCATTCTGGCGCATCGCTCAGATCTGTCGCGCACGCAGAACAGATCAACAGTGTATTTGCCTGATGTGTGACCGCCATATTTATAGGCTCGTTATTATCCCATTCTAATGAATGTTTATTCCACCTATTTCATCTACGAGCAAGGGTTTGAATAGAACAGATGAAAAAAGATAAATAAACATCGCATATATGTATGCATTACACGTATATATATATATATATAGCAAGCGCGTCCTAAAATTTCACTTCACGCTGCCTTCTATGCTAGATACCAACAGTATCACTCACATTTACAAATATATATATATATATATATATATATATATATATATATATATATATATATATATATATATATATATATATTGTTGTCTAGACGTTTATAATGACCAGAAGAGATCTAAATAGGGACTGCACGCAGAATGCAATAATTCGACTGCAGAGGGATGCTGAAAAGGTTCAATATTTGTATGATATGATATGATATTGTATGCGTCAGAAAACTGGCACTAAAGTTCTTCCCAAAATATTGAATTTCCAGCAAATGGACCCCCATAGGGAAATATTCGACTGAACTCTACGCGATAGCAGAGGGCCCAGGATTGTTTCAGAGATCGAGTACAAAAGACAAGTCATAGAAAAATTGAAGAAACAACGTTTCGCGACTATAGAGAAAATAACAAAAATGCAAGAGCAACTTAACTTGACTCCGAAATACACGTATTTTTTTTAAGTGGGGAAGAAGGTGGCACAAATGCGTTGCTGCGCGCAGGAGCTATATTGAAAAGCACAAAAACACTTTGGAAGTTTTGCTAATTACATTACAAAGAAACTTTTCTTATATATATATGTATCAGAGCCCTTCAATCTCAAGAAAAGTTCTAAAACATAGCTTTAAAAAAAGTACCTATATATATACGTATATATATATATATATATATATATACATATATATATATATATATATATATATATATATATATATACATATATATATATATATATATATATATATATATATATAGGTACATCGCGGTGGTTACATAACTCAACAATGCTCCACCATCAAGTCGCAACGTTAATGTAAACCGCTCGCACCCTAGATTTTCAAAGCCAACAACAAAGTTACACGATAATGGGCAAAACTCATATTAAAGAACGTCAATATTGGAACACAGCACAGCGAGCCTTACTAAATGAATGAAGACGGACGAACACGATTATTCACGGCAGCAGCAGCAACAGCAACAAAGGCAACAACAAAGGCAACAACAACAACAGCAAACATTCAAAATACCAACGAAGATAGCACCTGTACAAAACAGCCACAGCGGCTAGAATAATAACAACAAGAACAACAACAACGACATCGCTAGCGGGATTCGCTATTCTACTAGATCGTGTACGCTCTCACTCGCTAGTAGGGAGTATGTGCATGCTCCGCTTGTTCTCCGATACCGTGGTGTTGCTTTATGTTCATCGGCTGGCTACTGAAGAAAGCCGCTGCCAAGCAACGCACACGCCTGGCCATGTTTGTCGTTCGTTGATCAGGTGTGCCCACCTGCCAGTCGGCCGCCCACAGATGGCGAAATGGCGTACTGACATGAACTACGCTTTATTTACTCTTACGTGTAGCATGAAACCTAACATGACGGCAGCCTACCGCATGCAGATGATGTGAATAGCGATAGAGAGTTCATGGTGAGGTTGACAAGGCTTTCTTGTTTGGTGTGAGGTTCGGGAAAAATGCTTTATGCACACCCAGCGCAGATGTCGGTGTCTGGGCGTGAAGAACCGCGTGGGCAGCGTGGGACTCCCCGATGTTATGGGGTTACACACTAAAAACCCTAATCCTCATTTACCCCCCCTCCCCCCCAGGGTTCGGTACTGTTTGCCAGTTCTTCAAGGCCCTGGGGGGGATCTTATCTGGGTTTTATCTGCTCGACCTGGCCGCCGAGGCCTGTGAGGGCAGCAGATTGACAAGTCTGGCACCAATTGAGTATGGCGAGTTACGACGAGTGGGGATGGAGTCCCTTTGAACCTCAATATCGACTTTGTTGTCGTCCGTTCGGACGACGCTTACATCCATGAGCAGCTTACAGCGACGGGTCGTCGATCTCATCATCGTCATTAACGACGTCGTTATCGAGTTCGTTGGCCTTATTATTATTATTATTATTATTATTATTATTATTATTTAGTTAATACAATTGTGAGATATGAACGTTTTAATCATGTTTATCCTGCTTATTATTATTATTATTCGTTGTCGTTATGGTAGCCGATGTTGTCGCCAACATCAGGAAGGGTGAGACCTTCTTAAGGTGAGAGGGTAAAGATGCATTTACGCAAAACTAGGACGGATAGCGTGCGATTGAATTCCCGTGTCGCTGGGATAATACCTTAACATTACTTACAAACCTCTCACCTTACCGCCTTGTGACGAGGTAGGCCATTGTTTCGTAACATTTTTTACTTCAACCTTGTCGGCTGCGTGCGCAACACGTGCATATTGCCGACTGTACTGAGCCGCTTTGTCGGATCATGTTTGTGGCGAAGTTCTTTGTTAGATATTCAGCTTTGAAAGTCCTTTAATTGAATCTATACCACCTGTTTAGACAAACCAAACAAGGAGTTTCAAGGCCTTTTTGGCCATAAACGCCGCCCAGATTTCGAATGTGTGTTCGACGTGCCTACTTCTTCTCCGGAGTCATATAGAATGCGTACCAGCAAAACAGGCAGGCAATGCATAGTGCGCAGCCAATACAAGTATATTTATTTTTCGTATATTACAATATGTATGGTGGACACATATTACGAAAGATTAGCTATGCCAATGGGCCTAGCGGGTGTGTATTGTGACTATCACGTGTCCGCTTCGTCTAGGCTAGGCCGAGACCACTTCAGAAGAGTGCCACGAACGAAGGCCGCGTTTCCACGTTGCATGTCAAGATCCAGACGTTGTTTAAAAAAGGACGACGATCTGCTATCACCGCCAATACATTGCGCGTGCCCTAAGTGAAGGTCCCGTGACCCGTACATAATTGGATCAGCGGTCAGAAGAGCAATCTCAGGTCTGGAATCCATAAACAATTCGGCTGGTCTGGCTGGATCTTTAACCTTTTTTCGGTACTGTGCGCCAATTATCCGATGTCCTTAATTCGCTTGAAAAAATGATGCGCCAATTAGGATCTGGACTGCTTCCACGGCCACGGTTTCGTTGGCTCTTCCTATTCGAGAGATGACCGGTGTCTTCCGCGTCTTGTTTAAGATCCGCCGGCATACAACACGTGCGGTCATTCACACACGGTGCGGTTGATATAGCTGAGGTAGCGCTTTATGTTGTCTACTACAATCGAAAGAAAGCACATCTAAGGTGAGTGTTGATTTCTGTTACTAAGATTGCTATAACTACTACATTTTGATGTAGTTTTCATACAAGCGCATCTTAGTCACACTTCGTACTGTGGGTATTATGGGACACTCGACTTGGGCGAGATCCTGCCTCATGTAATACCTACAAAAGTCCATCTTTCTCTGGACTCATTGAACGGGCGGGCAGTCGGTATAATTTTCGGAAATTACTTCAGCTCCTACATCCTCTACATCCTCTGCTACTGTATATTTGTTCATCGCGGACAGTGTGCAAAAGTGATGTGTGAACCAACCTGTCAGATAGGACCGAAATGTTCTATAAGTCCGACTGACGAACACTTGCTTTCCACACCAAGATGCTCCCGGAGAGTGGAGAAGGAAAATGCTCGAAATAAGCTACCCTTTTATTTCACACTAGCCGGGGGGGGGGGGTACTACAACATACTATGCCAATGAGCAAAGTGGACCACCTAAAATGGAGCAGATATGTTTGGCAGATCTCGTCCTTGGCGAGCGTCTCTCTTGCCCCGATCCTCTGCGCTATGGTCATACAAACCTATAACTTAGGACTGAGCTTAGTTGACACTCCCAGTTATAGTTCTTCATCCGCGACAACTGACTGCTGACGACGCTATTATCTATGCCTTTCATCCGTTACTATTGTGAAACACAAAGTCACAAGCATTTTGCCTTGCGAGCATAGAAGCTAGAGCCAAGGCAGCCGAAAAAAACAAGAAAAAATTTACAACTCCATTATTTTCCTGTTACTGTACAGATCGAATATTGGTGTACCTTCCTCCTGCATACGTTCCGTGTATACGTAAATAAATATATAGTAGTGCCCACAGAAAGAGGGCCCCACGTCGATCGATGTCGGTTAACATCTGTCCCGCCCGAAATATCTCCATCTCGGTTGTGCCGCTGTAATCCTAGAGACAACGTCTCAAATGAGTCCGTTAGTCGACCGGTCTACGCGATCCGCGTCCACTATGGTTTCGTTATACTGCTCGATCCTATGTCATTGCCACCAACCTGCACAGCTACCGCGAGTACTCCTTAGTATGCCTTGTGTCTATATGGGATATTCATTTACTTAGCAACAGAAATATAGCAATACATTGGATGTACAGGCGGTTGCATATTAAATATTATATATATATATATATATATATATATATGGCACGGCTAACTGAAGGTACCAGTGTTCGTGCGGACGGCACAGGTGGAGATCTGAGGAACCCATGGGCTCCCTTGCAGAACAAGCTCCCTCGAAAATGTCCCCTTATAGATTGTGTTGGAGGCTCACTCCTAAGGGAAGAGGGGGCTTATCATTGTCTTGCGTCGTGAATGCCAAATGTCTTATTGAGTCGTCAACGAACGCATAGATACTACACGCTAGCCAGTCAGTAGCTAGCAATACTATATTGCATACATACATACATGCAAACCAGTCGACCAGCAGGTATTGAGCGAGAATGGTCGCGCCGTGCACCGCGCAACATTGACTGCACAGCAAAGAAATAGCGACGCCGATCATGACGCCGATGATAATACCTTAGTAGTTATCGCGGTTGCCAGAAGCAATCGCGACCTGCTGTTGCTGTCGCAACCGGGGAATGCCGCCCCCATTACCAGTGATTGGCTGACAGCCGCCATGCTTACAGTCATAGCGGCAGCCAGACTAAATCAGTGTGAGCGTAGCGAGAGCTTGTAGATGCGCCTGCTCTCGTGCTCTAACTGCTATTGTGGTATAGCTGCTTCCCGCTTTAGTCTACTACTACTAGTAGTAAGTAGTAGCAGCAGAAGCGGCACGGGCGCCGTCGTGCCGTGCCGTTTCGTCGCCTAACGTAGTTTTGTAACCCGCTAAGCTGCCCGCCAAACGTCGACAGCGTCGCCCTCTGGCGGCAGCCAGATTATAGTAGAGGATATGGTGGTTGGTAGCGGTGGTGGTGGTGGTTGAGGGGTCCGGGCGATTATGGTGATGATACGGTGGTGTCATATCGGCGCGGTGTCGAAGATGTTACTGCTACTGCTGTTGTTGTTGCTGCTGCTGGTGGTATTGTTGCTATTGTTGTTGCTGCTGCTGGTATTATTGCTATTGTTGTTGCTACTCCCAGCCGGTCACGACTGACCGCTCGGTGTTGTTTGGCGAAGAATGTTTCTTCTCGTCAACCGTGCCGCCATTGGCGTTGCTAGCGTTGCCAGCGCGTCCATCGACGTGAAGTCGGTGGAACGAATTTCGTCTCGTTAACGTGGTCGGTGGCAGTGAAGGAGGCTGGTGGTTGCGAAAAAAAAACTATTGAGGATTTTCGTTCTCGGAGATTCATCATCGACATCGACCGACGAACATGCCGGCCAGCAGATTGGCCAGCCGACCGGCGGCCCGACTTATCCAGTTACCATTTTGTCACACGACTAACCAAGACCAACCTACTATCTCGGGAAGCCTTTCTGGTGTTGTTGCTGTTGTTATTGTTGTTCTCTGTCTGTCTGTCTGTACAGTCTATTTATCTTTCTATCTGTCCACCTATCTATGTCTACTGGTCAACGGTTAGTGGAGACACGAGCAGCAGCATGCTCCCTCCTCTAACAACACCACCACCATCCTGTGGTCATAATGTCGACTGCCAACCACCACTGCTACCACCACTGCTACTACTACTACTACTACTACTACTACTACTACGACTACTATGTCAACTGCCAGTAATATTACTATTACTACTGCCGACTCACGAATACGATCATTTCTATGACCACCGCTGGAATTACAACTTTCTCTAGTATCCGCAACCGCAATAGAAATCTCGAATTACGGCCAGCGAGTGAACAAGTGCGTTTTGAAACGCGTAGGGGGGGGGGGGGGGGGGCGTTCATACAATGGAGATGCGCACTACCCGGAGGTCAGCACACTCAGCGATAGGGAAGGAGAGGCGCGGGGTAAGGGCACAACCAGAGAGATCTAGCGCATTAATTGCGGTTGGCCGTAGCAAATGTAGGACACGTACAGGCAGTACCAACAGCGACAACTAAAAAACAACAACGACGAAAGCGACGGCAGCGCCAACAACAACAATAGCGACGGCAGCGTCAACGACAACAGCAACAATAGCGACGACGACGACGACAACAACAACAGCGACAAAAGCAATGTGGCACACGTCCGTTGACTCCAAACGTCGAACATCGAATTCATACGTCCGCCATCATAAAGGATAGTTCGTGCTCTGTACACGAATGGCAAATATACGCGTGCGCTTTCTCGTACCCATCGTACGATACGCAGGGTATCCGGCTGTAGGACGGCAGACTCATATCGTCATATAGACGTAGAATTGGTTGATGGGTCACCTGGAAATGGCCCTGATGTAGTAGGTAGTGCATCACACACAAAATTTAATAAACGGCTATCCTTCTATCTATTACTTACCTAGAAGGTCTGAAACGTTGAACAAATAAGGAATCACTCATTAGGCGCGGCCCCTGCGAGTGGCTGCTCCCTTTCGTCTTTGATGTATCCTAATTGCTATTGCCTTTCCATCTGGGGGCGAAATTCGTGATGCGGTGGGTTGAACCAGGATAAACGACGATTGTCCAGCACCCAACAACAACCTCGACGAGGATCTCGTCTCTTTCGGAGCTTCTCTCCTAAGACATTGGCGGCAAAATTCCGCCAAGCCGTTAAGCGTTAGTGCAGTATCGTCCTTAGGGCTTTAGCGATAAATCGCCAATCCTCGTTCGTTCAACCGCTAATGGCAACGCCTGCTAGGTATTCACGTAATGTTACGTTATGGTGTCTTATAAATGCTCTGATAAGATCAATTTCCATGCGTCGGTCATCTTTTGCTTCTTTCAGATCTTATTGGGCAAGAAAATGGCAAAATGATCGATCTCGCGGTGTTATTTTTCCGACGATTGCCTCGCAAATGAATGCCAGCCAAATGTAGTTTTGCTCTGTGTGCCTTCTATCGAATGTTGTAGTGCTTTTCATGAAGGATACTTAAGTAATTAAGACAACTATAATCGCTACTGGCCCCACGTCTAGATTCCACTTTTAGTCTCCATTACTGCCTATAAACGCGAAATTAGAACGTACGTATATATATATATATATATATATATATATATATATATATATATATATATGTATATATATTATTGGATATTCCTTTACAACACTATTGCACTAAGTTTTGAAATATCCTCCGTAGTGGAAAGTGCGTTAGGAATCGAATCCACTAGAGGATAGCGTGATCTTTGTTGATGTTGGGTGGAACATTCGTGATTCTCCCAGAAACAACGGTGTCAGAAAGTAGCGATCACGTCATGTTGGTGCCACAGCAGTAAGTGCACAACACTGTGGCTGGCGTGAAGATATAGATTGTGAACGATATAGGGAAACTCAAACGCAAAATACGCATGGGTAGAGGAGACTTTGGTCTTGGATGCCAAGTTCGTCCAGAAGATTCTACACGACCGCACCGGACTCACCAAAAAATCTGTTCGATAAATACCTCGTGATTTTTCACATGCCGAAAGAGAGACGCAGGGCTTGGCTCTCACTTGGCTCAAGAAGTTCTGACAAAATTCGACGAGGGCCAATCTTCTTTGTTCTCGCGATTTAGTACAGGTGATGAGACTTGGGTACATATTTATAATCCTCCCCTCAGATCCCAGAGCCCGCAATGCTTTGGAGCGTTTCCACTAACAAAAGTGAGGCGCTAACGATGTTCGAGGTAAGTATTTAGAGTTTTAGGCGTGCCAAACGGATAAATGTATAGATCTCTTCGTCTATCAATATGGATCAACACGCAAACCTATGAATCCCATGGCTGTCTATATATATATACAGGATGTTGCAAACATTTTATCATAATAGTAGCAAATATTTCTTCCAATGGAACATGGTCTCTGAGAAGTCTTGTTTCGGAGTGAGAGTGAAATTACGACAATTTGTGACTAGTGTTTTTGCCCTACATAGGAGCATAAAATGTGCTGTTGCGAGACAACCAGTCCTCCTAAACAGAAACTGAACACACTGTCGTATTCGTGAGTGATTCTGAGAATTCGTCAACAATGAAGTTCTTTATTAGCTTTCACGCCAAATACCTCAAAATCATAACCCTAGGACCACTCACGTGTTCAAAGCTAACATATTCGGCAAATGCGCATTTCACGACGATCATTTTGGTACCAAACGTATGGAAACGCGAGCTGTGGTTGCGGAGTAATTACGATTTGTTGGCCAGATGTCGAGATTGAGTGCATGCAAAAATGACCTAGAGTGCTAGTAGATCATTTATGCATGCACTCAATCTTAATTACACCGCAATCACGGTTCGCATTGCTACAATTTGGTACCAATGATCGGTATGACTTGCGAATTTGCCTCAATATGTTAGTTTTGAGCGCGGCGATTGGTCGTAGGGTTATGATTTTGAGATATTGAACGCGAAGGCTAACAAAAGTACTTCATTTTTTGCTGAATATTTTCTAAACGATTGTGTCGCATCTTCTAGGCAATATTATATGTTCTTCAGAAAAGAAGAATTTTCTCGCGAGTATGACGGTGTGCTTAGTTTCTATATAGGAGGACGGGTTGTCTCGTATTTGCACATTTCATGCTCTTATGTCGGGCAAAAACGCCAGTGACTCAAATTGTAGTAATATCACTCTCACTCTAAAACAAGACTTTTCAGAAACCATGTTCCATCGGAAAAAAAATTCTTTAACGAGCTCCACAATTCCATATGTCGCTCTCCAATTTTTGCTGGAACAAAGTCATTTGAGCGCCGTTAGTGGTCGTAGGGTAATGCTTTTGAGGTATTTGGCGTAAAAGGTAATACTAAAATTCATTTTTCGCAAATTCTCTTCTAAATGACCGAGTCGTATCTTCTGGCCGGCCTTACATGTTCTTCGGAAGAAGCAGTGAACTTGTGTGGTTGTCTCGCAACAGCACATTTTATGCTCCTATGTCGGGCAAAAACACTAGTGTCACAAATTGTCGTCATTTCACTCTCACTCCGAAACAAGACTTCTCTACCATGTTCCATTGGAAAAAAATATTTGCTTTAACGAGCTCTACAATTCCGTGTATCTATTATGAACAATTTGTGCAACACCCTGTATATATATATATATATATATATATATATATATATATATATATATATATATATATATATATCACCTTTCTGACTCTATGTGTATCATTCACGACCATATTTGCTCAAACTTTCGTAACATATCTGTCATTTTCACATACTGCAAAAGTCTCAATGACCATGGAGCCCTCGATCATAATTCCTAAATGCCATTCTTCTATCGATGCGTAAACCAGATACCTCCGGACGTAAAACTAGCATCCCTGGAGCCAGTCAGGCTGTCCGCTAAAGTCAAATCTACCAGGTGTTTTGGCAATTTTGTTTTCCTTTTTTTAATAATAGTGCATACACGTTATTGCACGAGTCATTCCCAGGCAAGGATTTTTTGAGAATTCGTGTCATTTTGTCCTCATCAGATCCCGTCAAATAACGATTAAATCTTACAAGAACACGTGTTTAAAATACTTTGTTGAATAATTTGCAACGTCTTGAGAATGCCAAATGGTTCGTTTGAGTGTAAAAATGTGAACTAAGTTAAGAAAACTTCAGTATACTTTTTTTTTCATATATATATATTTTTAAAGATTTTTCCGCAAGGCAATTGCCCGTGTACGGTTTATTCATGTCAGGATCATAATTTTAATCCACTCCGGCATTTACCTTGTCTAAATTGGAAACCATGCAAACCAAATTAAGAGTGGCCGGTCTGGATCTTGAACCCAGTCCTCCCGAATGCAAGGCAAAGACTTTGCCACTAAGCCATCTTGCTCGGTGCTTCCAACGTGCTTTATAGTCTGAAATACAGCTTAAAGTGCTAGGTAAAATTAAACCCACGTCTTCTCAGTGTTAGCTTATAGGTAACTACCGTTAACTAAGCTACCTACTCTGGTCGCTTATTTGTGCTTTAGATATGCAGCGGTAAAAAAAAACAAAAAATAATTCTATTCCACGCATGGCAACGCCCCATCTTTTTAGAGCTAAACAATATTTTGCTGCTGAAGCCACCACTGTTATATAAGCTCTATGCTATATATATATATATATATATATATATATATATATATACTACATCGGTCCTCTAGCACTCCAAATGACGCATACTCAGTTAGTCGGCAGTTTCAAACCAAACTGGACAAACCCTCAATAAACCTCCTTCCGTTCTGTGCCGTGTACCGCAGGGGAGTGCGTCTCCTCCTTACGCTATACCATCTGCTCTATATATTAAGAAATGTACACCTTTGGTGGTCACATATTCCGAATATGCTACTGATTTAACACTATATATTCTAGTTAATTCATTCCTCACACTGTCACGTCGCAATGTAGTCTGCCGTTTTAGACGCCGTTTAGAGATCTGTACAGAAGCACCCCATATCCAAGAACAGTAGAGTGCTCCTTACTTCCAAGTGCATCGTGTAAGAGTATCAAACCTCTGAGTTTGATCGTACAATTGGCGGAACCAACAGCCACGGACGGAACCGATAGCTACTCCAACACCTGATCTGGCAGTTCGCATCACGAATCGTGATATTCGTTACCGGATATCTCAGCTACTCAACATTTCAACTTTACTGGTTAAGACTATCTTTGGACTTTTGAGTACCACAGTTCTACCGCACCCGGCATGTTGTCACGGCTGGTACGGCACAGCCTTTATGAGTTACTCGATATTTTGTTAATTGTATCTGGCAAATCTTTGTTGTTCGCGTGCATGATTTAAATTTTATCTCCAATCTATTAAGTGCATACACTAGCAAACCTAGCAACATATTTGTTTACAAACTATGCCTAGTAATTTGAACCCGATTTTCAAGACTTTAAAAAGACCGCATCTTATATGGCGATATATCTAGAATTTATTAGGCAGTATGCCCACTTAGTCTCAGTAATAATATCTCATATCTGAATGTTCTCTAATCATTTACTCTCGGTGAGCACCACTTGAAGAAAATTCGATTTGTAACAGAAATCGAATCGAGGTGGCTTCTTGGCAGATGCATTGGAAAACATTATTATTACATACCAGGGCGTCATATATGTATATATATATATATATATATATATATATACATATGGGAGCTAGTAAACGCTTGATGTATGTCTTCACATTTCCGTGTACCGAATTACATACATATGTTGACAGAAACGTCCACCCTACAAACGACGGCAACGATATGACCTGATAATCACAACATATAAATATATATATATATATATATATATATATATATAGATATAATTTGTAGTCGATTATCCACTATATGATTGGTAATGTAACATAGTTTGTATTTACTCGCGACAGTCACTGCTGCTGCTGTTGTAGTTTGGTATTTGATTATATAAGGTCTGTATTGCACTTTCCACGTCACTCTCCGTCGCCAGCTTTGCTAATGAATTCCGTACCGGTTTGAAGGGGCTCTCATATGTGACCTCTGGACAAGCACACGCATTCGAAAACGGAGCACTATTACGTTTACATTCTTCCTAGTCGAAGAAGTGTGTTTGTTAGTGGAAGAACTAATCGAGTACCGGCCGGGTGGGTGGTCGCGAGGATGAGAAGGTTACCGGTGCGTAGACTTAGTGCATTGCAAGCGCCAACTCACGCTCGGCAGATGAGATTTCAGCCAACAGTGGTGTGCAAACCCGCGGTTTCTTTTCCTGTGACTTCTCTACCACAACAAAAAGAGAAAATATTCGAAATCAAGTCACGTAAAGTACTTTGTAAAGGACTAATTTTCAAAAGTACTGTTTGGACTGTACTGCTACGACGAAAACAGCAGAACAACTATGTATTGTGCAGTTATTGTCAACTATCGTTGTAGTTACAATCGATGACGGGTGTTTAGTTTAGAACGTTTTATATATATAATTTTTTGGATTTAGTTTTACCTGACAAAGAGCAGTGGTAGTTAGCCACAGTAGAAACACAGTCTCCAACACAGGTATAGTTATGACACTGTGGCTACTGTCGTCCGCGAGAATCCGTCACCTTACAAGCATTCCCTATTCTACTTTGTGTTGTATACTATATATATATATATATATATATATATACAGGAAGTTCAACAAGTTCTTAGAATGAAAATCAAGAATTTTCCAAATCTTGTTTTTAATTTTTTCTTATTTGATATACTCCCCGAGAAGCTCAATACACTCTTCCCACCGGGATGTCAGAGCATTTATACCTCTTGAGTAGAATCCCGCGTCTTATATATTGTTTTTTGGCTGAACTTTTCGCTCTTGATATCTGTGTGTTTATGCAAAGCTAATGGCCGACAATGCAACGAATAATACGATTAGATAACAGAGTGCAGACTATACCAAAACAAAGCCTCTTCCACTCTCCCACTTTTCTCTCACTTGAACGCTCTAGCAGAGTATGTCTTCATAACAATAATATGGCAATAGCAATAATAAGACCTCACAACTGTAACGTTGTTTAACATGCATTAATAATAATAATAATAATAATAATAATAATAATAATAATAATAATAATAACAATACTCGATCTACTGCTAGACTACATGCACCGCACATCCAGTCTCGCCACAGCCCTAAATAACCATATTGTTAGTGCGATGGTCGTTGTTGCTGTGCTACGAGTAGTAGCTGCAGTTGTTGTTGCTGCAGTAGCGTTTGCTGTTGTTCTAGGGGGTGGGGGGACGAGGGGGGACGAGGGAGAATGAGGGGAGACGAGGGAAATGAGGGGGACGAGTGGAATGAGGGGGGACGAGGGGACGAAGGGGAATGAGGGGGGACGAAGGGGCATGAGGGGTTGTTACTGTTGACTATTACAACTACGACGAAAACGACGAAAACGACGATTACTACTACTACTACTACTCTAGCACAACTAACGCAAACAAGCATGAGTGGTGCAGATTGCTCCCTTGCTGCTTGTTTCCCCCGCCACCACCACCACCGCCGCCGCCGCCGCCGAAGCCGCCGCCGCTGCTTCTCCCACCCGGGGTCGTTTTAGGTTTCAAGCGAAGAGTAGCTGGCTGGCTGGCTGTCCGGCAGGCAAGCAGGCAGGCAGGCAGAGAGACATACAGACGGGAAATCAGCCTATCTGTGTTGTCTCTTCATCGAGAGACCAGCCAGCCGCCTAGCAGGTTCTATGTTCCATAGCAGCATACAGCCAGACAACTAACTGTCAGTCATCCATTGATTCATCCATCCATGCATCTATCCATCCAGTTTGCTACAGTCTGCAATTGAATCTTATCGCTGGCTAACCAGCAAGCAAACGAGCGAGGCGACCGGTGAATAGTTATGGCCACCGGCACCGGCACCGGCATCACCATCACCACCACCATGGCCGTCACACGTGACGCCGTCCATGCGCGGCATTCATTCGGCTGTAAATGTTGTTATTGTTGTTATTGCTGGCACTGTTGCTGCTGCTGCTGCTGCTGATGCTGCCGCCGCTAATATTTTTGCTTGTTGATAATTGTCTTGATATTGATATATTACCTGATTCATCCATTTCATCCTGCTAATGTGATTGGCTACTTAATTAACTGTGGACTGATCTGATTGCTTACTTGATGTATCCTGATTGCTTTCTTGATTCAACCCGAATTGATATGATCGCTTGCTTAATGCATTATGGACTGATCTGATTGCCTACTTGATTCATCACAAACTGACTTGATTGCTTATTTAATTGATCACGGACAGATCTGCTTGCTAACTTAATTCACCACGAATTGATTTGATTGCTTACTTGAAGCATTACGGACTGATTTGATTGCCAACTTAATTCACCACGGACTGCTTTGACGGTCTACTTGATTCATCACAGACTGATTTGGTTGCATACTTAATTAATCACGGACTCATTTAATTGCGGACTGAAATATTTCATTCAATACACACTGGTTTGATTGCTTACTTGATTCATCACGGACAGATTAGTGACTACTTACTTGATGTATCACGGACTGATTTGATGGCTTACTTAATTTACCACGGTAAACTTGGCTCGCCAGGTGCCGTCGCGTGCAACGAAGTCGTTGCGTTTCTTTCATTTATTTGAATCTTGTTTTTTCGCATTGGGTGGATCTCGCTGTGACTGTCGTTATTGTTATTGTAGTTAGTACTCTTATGATTTGTTGTTTTGATTACTGACCTTGATACGTAAAATGCGTACGAAAATGCCTATATAGCCAGCTTAAAACCTGTGCCAACAGCAGAATACATGAGCACTGAGGCAAACTCAATGCACCCTAGACAATGATGAATGCAGGGCATGTTAGCCCGCCGCATCTCGGTCACTTTGTACCATGCACATCGAGAACAACACAGAGTATTGTACATATGGCGGAGGGCCTACGACATGCTTTGACACGTAGTGCATATGCAAAAAAAAGAGTGCATTGAAGTTCTAATACGGGCATAGGTCTGAATGTGCATATGCAAATTAATATCTGTCGACGAGACATATGTGGAGAAGATGATGGCCTGCAACTCCGACGCCACGAGTCGAGATTCCTGTCCTGACACGATGACATGGCGGGTAAAAACCAATCTCCTGATCACTGCGTAATCCGATGAATTTATATAAAACATATGTTATATGAATATATATATATATATATATATATATTATTGTCCGCGGGGACTCGTCATCTTTCAAGCATTTTACTCTACTTTGTGTTGTATTCTCTCTTGCCCCCCCCCTCTCTCTCTCTCTCTATATATATATATATATGTATACATATATATATATATATATATATATATATCATTTTTACCCATATTAATTGGAGGATATTGATACTGTTTGCAGCAGCTTCTACTACTGCTACGACTGTATTAATTACGCATTTTAGTTGATTAATAAGAATAATGACAAGCAAGACATATTTGCATACACTGGATCATACATCATCATAACACTTCCTCTTTATCTTTCTGTCGTTTTCCGCTATGGCCGCTATTGGATTGCTGATGCGTGATGGTCGTTTTCGCCTTCAATCAACCAACCAACCAAGCAGAATCGGAGCTGTCGTCAGCTGGGTCTGCGGTGTACGGCGTCGGGCCCGGCTACCCGATGGTGGGATCGCCGGCGACGGCTAACACAAACGCTGCCCTCGGTGGTACTGGCTCGCGCCTGTCGGGGATCGGCGCGGCGACATTGGCCTCACTGGCCACGACGCCCGCGACTCCACCGCCCGCAGCCACAACAACAACAACAACAACTGCTGCTGCAGCAGCAGCAGCACTTCAGCAGCTCGGTGGTGGCGGTGGCGGCGGGATCGGCACGAATGGGGGCCCACCGCTCGGGCCGCCCGCGCTGGCGTCATCGCTGTCACTGGCCGCCCATGGTGGGTCGCTCTACTGCGCGATTTGCGGCGACCGGGCGACCGGCAAGCACTACGGCGCGTCGAGCTGTGACGGCTGCAAAGGCTTCTTCCGGCGGTCGGTGCGCAAAAACCATGTTTACAGCTGCCGCTTCAACCGAGGCTGTGTCGTCGATAAGGACAAACGCAACCAGTGTCGCTACTGTCGACTTAAGAAGTGCTTCCGCGCCGGCATGCGCAAAGAAGGTGAGTTCGCTTGTCAGTTAGCGAGTCCAGCCCGGTGGTGGCATGGTGGTGGTGGGTGCATTCGCTTTGTGCGCCTCGCAACCGGAGGAGACCGCACATACATAAAAGGGTGCATATAGGGTTCGATCCCCACCGTTGCACATGTGTGTATTTATGGGGTCCGTCTTACGAAGCAATGCGGAAGCAAACCCGTGGACGTCAAACATTGGCTGAGGGTCAGCCCGAAGCGGTTCAAGTCCGCCTGTCATTCTGTCAATTCTAGAATTAATTTTTTCGTTTAAGGAGAAGGTCGTTTTTAATTCCGTCATTCCGTTTTTAATTCCGAAGTTTCTCCGCCAGCCGTGATTTGTGTTGTATACGTGTCTATTTATGTGCTGATGTGCTTCCTTGAAGTAGTCGCATTTATGTATGAGTATGCATGTGTTAATGGCTTCATTGGTAGGCTCGCTGTAGTGGCTAGCGTGTAGTTAGTAGCGGTAGAAGTCGATTATATGTAGCAGTTGTCCTAGCCAGGGGCACATTGGTTGTGTCTGCAATAGATAACGGCATTCTTCTGAGCTTTCTCTCTCCCTCCCTTCTCTCTGATTTCCCTTCACATGCACTCTTCCCTCTCTCCGATTCTCTTGTTGTTATATCGATCGTCAGCAGATTGTTTTTGTCTTGGTGAAAACGACACGGCCTACAGGTAGACAATACATAGCCAGTGAAACAAAGCAGTAGACAATACATGGCCAGTAACATGGCCAGAAGAAGACGTCGTAGCCATGAAATATAAAATCGTGCAGCGGGCTGGCAGGGTCGGCTACAATCAGATGATTGATAAATCTCTCCTCTATTGATTGATATCTATTTTGGTTAATTAAGGGATTTCTTGGGGTATCGGTAAATTAACGTTGTCAATGTATCGATCTCGTAATGGTTCGATTCGACATTCGATTGTCGAATGTATCTATTGATGAGCTTGTGGGTATTTTGATGGATTAAGTAAAAACTTTTCAGAAACATTTTTGACGAATCTGCCTACATATATATATATATATATATATATATATATATATATATATATATATATATATAGATGTATCTCTTAGCGCAAACTATAACTATACTTTAGCAAATAAAGAACACTAAATAAACACACGACAACCCACAAAGAAACCGCAGAAGCACCAGCAGTAGCAGCGGCAGCAGCAGCAGCAGCAAACATCAAGAGCGGACAACGCATCTGGAGACAAAGTTCCTTCGACTTGGTTCCAGAGGAGGCAGCGCCACACCATCTATCTATCCAACGTTCCGATACGAGTGGTACCACTATATGGCGGCTGCTCTACAGCCAAGCCGAATGACGCTCGGAACGCGCTGTGTCGCAGAAGAGAGGAAAAAACAGTCTGGTGTTTAGCTGCGACTACCCAGGTGCCTGTCTATCCTATTTATATAAGTCTGTGGGCGCGCTTCGGTTCAGACCGCCCATCTCGAAGCAAACATGCTAAAGGATGACAAGCCACCTAGCCTGAGCCTCGTCTCGCGTTTTCCTGCCTCTTGTTTTTCGCGCTTCGCCATGAAGCATAGCTTGTTCTTGCGGCGGCGGCGGCGGCAGCGGCGGTGGCGGTAAACTAAGTCATACGGTCGTACTGAACGCAGTGTCGATGAGACGATTAAATCGAAAAAAAACGTCAGGTAGTTTATCCCGCGCTCGGTAGGTTCGCGTCGCGTGCATTTGCGCCGGGGCTGCCGCCGTGGCCACCGGGCGAGGTCTGACACCACATACATACATAGATGGACGTAGACGGTGCTACAAATGATGGTGCCGCTTGTCTACCGTTTGCCTGCTCGCCCGCAAGGCAACCTGCTGCTGCTGCTGTATTGTGTGCGAGTGTAAGCCGGGAACCGCCGCGCGGAGGCAGTGGTTCTGTCTGTCTGTCTGTCGGCCTGTCTCTCTCTATCTATTTCTATATATCTATCTATGGCTTGATCGCTCTATCCGACAGTGAAATGCAAACAACCGACTGCGTGTTCATAAATACGTGAATGTATACATCAAAGAGACAAACGCACAGACGCATGCAGGTAGAAGCGCAGCAACAACAACAACAACAACAACGACCAACAACAACAACAGCAACGATCAACAACAATAGCGACCAAGAGCAACAACAACAGCAACGGCAACTGCCCTAAGTTGGGCCAGGCTGCCGAGAAACTTTGGAGAAACCGAACAAACGAAAAAGCGAATTAGCTTGTGGGCTCTCTGCATGCTCCGGCGGGCAGACGGCATCGGCACTGGGTCAAAACTTACAAACAACCCGATATGAGTAGGTGCATGTGCTTGTGCTTGTGTGTGTGTGTGGGGGGGGGGGGTTCTCTGTTTGTGCACAAATACAGCCGGAGATACCAAAAACTGCCAGACAGGGACGCGGCGGTTTCGGAGATTTCGTCGTCCCGCCGCCAATAATCCACCTCCAACATTTTGAGCAAATGCTGGCCAAGCATCGCCAGACAAGCCAGAATTACGTCCGCTGTTGTTGTTGTTGTTGCTATTGTTGTTGTTGTGGTGGTGGTCGTCGTTGTTTTGGAATGTTTACCTTCTCCCCGACAAGCGAGAGCCACTTCGCACACTGCCGGCACGACTAGCCTATATATATATATATATATATATATATATATTGGGATCATAAGATCGCCATGCGTACGGATTCATAGGACACCTTTGATGCATTACTGTATATATATATATATGGAACTACACATTTTATTTAACTCATAACGGGGTATAAACAATGTACGAATATATATGTATATATATATATATATATATATACATACACAGCGGTACGTCAAAAGTGCCCATGAGTCTGTCCGTACGACGGACGATCTTATGATCCCAACTGTACGATCTCGGAACGCAGATGCTTGCGTAGAGGAGTAAAAACCTGTCTACGAACGACGCCTCGACACTGAGAGGCACCGTCCGTCGCTGGCCTCGTGGCCACGAGGCCCTGACGAGGGCGGCCGCATTGGCATCGGCCTCGATACATTGGGTTAGCGGCATGGCGGCAGCGTTAGAACAAGTGTCGACGACCATGATGAACATTAGGGCGAGGCCGACAACAACGGTGCTTTGAACGTATTCGCAGTTCGTCAACTTCGCGTACCATTCTCCGACACGGGAATAGACGTAGAACGCTAGGTAGGTAGGTAGGTAGATAAATGGTGTTCGATCGAGATATGTGTTCGGTCATTCAGGCGTATGTTCAACTTTCCTTCTGGCCCGCTGAAGAAGCCCTCGACGACGAGTCTGAGTTACTGCCTTCCCGCCTGCGTTGCTGACTGGATAGCTGGGTGGCTGGCAGTCAGGCAACCGAGCGAACGGGTAGATCGATGTACGTGCCTACAGCCTCGGTCAATTGACGCGCCTGAATCCCCACTTTTGATGTTGTTGTCGTTTATGCTGCTGATGTTGTTGTTGTTGATGATGTTGATGTTGTTGTTGTTGTGTTGTTGTTTTTGCTGCCGTCGATGCTGCTGCCGTTGTTGTTGATAGTGTCCTACTACTACTGCGCTTATTGTTGTTGTTGTTGTAGCTGTTGCTGTTAATGTAACTGAAACGAATACTAGTATTTGTGCTATTACGCCCCTCTCCTCTCCCCCAACTTTGCGTTACCATAGTCGAAATCAGAAGGTGAAATAAGAAAAGCAGAAATAACGTGAGACATTTGGCCGAATGACGTCAACCGGTAAGCATGGCCGCAGGAAGAGACACACCAAGCAAGGCCGTAAGGAGCCCAGCGTGTCCGCGAGGGCTTTCTCGTGCTATCCATCCATCGCTGGTGGCTACGATCAGCTCGCATTTTTGGTCGCCATCACGCTTGTAGTGATAACGCGATAAGCGACCGTTGTGTGACCGTCGCAATGGCGGTCACACAGCGGCCGATCCGCTCAGCATCCGTCCAGCGCGTCAACTAGAACACTGGCGCTACGGTGGTTGATTTGATGTGGTTCTAATGCAAGGTCGTTGGCTCCGCGCCAGCCAACGGATTACTGAACTCAACTTGCTTGCGACCGACAGTCTGTTTGGCTTCGGTTCTTCTCAGCTAGAGAACCAGTATGATCAATCTTCTTCTTCTACTTCTTCTTGTCACGCGCTGTCGTCGTCGTCGTCGTCGTCTAGACTCGGAATGTGTGCTCTATGCTATTTTGTTTTGTTTCGTTTCATCTTTCCTACGGAACTGCGTTCCTCCGTCACTGCGGCGGCGGCTGGGGTCATAATAACAACAGCGAAGACGATAGCGGAACAGCGCCAGCGTAATCTCCCTCCACTAACCCGGCATGCCCTCGATATTCCTCTGCCAACCATAAATAATCCGCTCCGGAATCGAAGGGTTCGCTAGAATAGACCGATATGTCTACTACAGATTACGTATGCTAAAAATATGTTGTCGAACCAGTCTGGCTAAACTTTTCGCCCCTCCCCCCCCCCCATCTTTGCTGCTTTCGTAATCTTTTATTCCACCACACATTGCATCTCGTCCTGAAGAGCTCGATATAGTACGCCAGTAGTAGTAGTTCACTTACATACGCGTACTTATATTTGAAACTTACGTAAAATACTATATATTTAAGCCGAATACTGGCGTACTTTATCGAGCTCTTCAGGACGAGATGCTATTCATGGCGACGGCATAACTCAACCGCCGAGAATGCTCTCAGAGAGCGCACAAAAAGTTTCTACCGCACTCTGATCCCATTGGTTCTAGTGGGGGAGACGGAGCCTTTTTATCGTACACTACGGCATAAGCTGTTACGTAACGCTAACCTAACGTGCATACGCCGTATTGCCGTTGCTCTGTTAGGCGTAGCTCTGCACGCATATATATATATATATATATATATATATATATATATATATATATATATATATAGTGTTCCTAAATTAGGTACACTAATTCTACAAAACGGTGGTACTTGTTCCAAAAAGCCTTTTTTATTGGGTTAGGAGGGAGCTGAAATGCCTTGTTTAGGAGTGAAAGTGAACTTGCTGTCATCTGTTATGATGATGTGAATGTTCGGACATCACCTCACAAAAGACCTCATAGCGGCTGAACGAGTTATTCGGTGAAGGAAAGAGACATACAGGCGTGTTTCAAATTTCTGTTCCGTTAGGAAAGTTACTCATGCTGGCTGAAAAAAGGCAAATAGCCACATTAAAAACAGTTCGCAAAAATAAAGTCGTGGAATATCCGCTTTGCTAGCCTTTACGCTCATAACTTGAAAACTTAGTATTAGGCCAATGTCCGTAAAACAACCACACGAATGTACACTTTGCAGGAATATTTTTTTCCATATCGAGAGTGATTCGGTTCGTGATATGATTACCTTTAACCTGTTTGCCGAACACGAAGGTATGTATGGCTTCTCTACCGAACAACTCGTTTACCCGCAATAGAGCCTTTTGCGAAATTATATCATGCTAACGACATCAGTGTAACAGATCTCATTTTCCCTCCCTAAAGAATATACCCTCGCCTCACCAGAACGTTGGAAAACAAATTTTTGAACAAGCTCTACCATTGTTCAAAATGAATGAATTCATTTAGATACGTCAGGCTATTATGAACTAGGCATCTCAATCGCAGAAATTTGTGCTCCAGCCTGTGTAACATAAAGTGTTTTCCTTTGCAGCTGTGCAAAATGAGCGGGACCGGATTAGCTGTCGGCGGCCCAGCTACGACGATAGTCAGGCTATGTCTTCGCAAGGATTTCTCAGCTTGCAGTGCCTTATCAACGCCGACATCTACTCGCGAGGCGTAAGTTCATCTCTAGCCTAGGTGCCTTAACTAAAATATCCCGAAGGCTACCATACAAATGTATGACTCAGTAAGCGTTAGGACCACTTGATGTATGTTGTTGTTGTTGTAACTTTTGTTTTTTCTGTAGTTGTTGTTGTTGCTGTACTTTTCTTTTTTATTTCTGCATTTTACCATATTTATGACCTGTTTTCTGTCCTCTCTATGCTGTTCCTTCTGTTCTGTTGATTACATGCTCGTCCCGGTTGCGTCACCTACTGCGACTGCTGTTTTTCTTTTTTTGTTGTGGTCGTTCTTGCCGCGACGCCTGCAGAACTGCAGCACATCGTACGGCGAGCTTGAGCAGCACAACATCCAGTCGAAGAAGGTAGCGACGCTCGAGGATATCTGCGACTCAATGAAACAGCAGCTGCTTGTGCTCGTCGACTGGGCCAAGAGTCTGCCGTGCTTCTTCGAGCTGCAACTCGACGACCAGGTGGCGCTGCTTCGGGCGCACGCCGGCGAACACCTGCTGCTCGGCGTGGCCCGCCGCTCGATGGCGGTCAAGGACGTCCTGCTACTCGGCAACGACTTCCTGATGCCGCGCAACGCGCTCCAGGACGCCGAGCTTTCGGTGGTTGGCGCCCGAGTCATGGATGAGCTCATCATTCCGCTGCGGACGGTGAACGTCGACGACACCGAGTTCGCTTGCCTGAAGGCCATCGTGTTCTTCGATCCGAGTAAGTGGGACGGACAGGCAGCACCGCAGCACGCGTGTGGATAGCAACTCCTCTATAACCTACGTTCTGTGCTCATCCCCAAGTTGCGTTCGATCTCGGGTTCCGGGGTTTCTCCGTGACTGAATTGAATTCGGTTTGATTAAGCAATCTCTTTAGGACGTTCTGATACGTTCTGATTTATATTGCACATCTTCTTCGTGGCGGCGCGTCATTAGAGAGAGAGAGAGAGACAGCTAAATATTTGTGCGGTACACTATCACGAGTGCATGGGATAGGGACGCCGTTCAGGCGTTAGGTAAAGGCGTTAGTTGGCATTTGCTTACACAAACATAGATTTACTCACTACTGTGCCACGTGCGTGGAGAGAGAAATATGAAAGTAGTGAGGGAGAGAGAGAGAGAAGGACATGCAGACAGCGTTACCTAACGTTATCATCACCACTGTCGTCACGTGTGCCGGTGCCTACGGTATGGCGGTCGTAGACGCGCGTGGTCTCAGCGAACCGAACAAGATCAAGGTGCTTCGCTACCAGGTCCAGACGCGACTCGAGGACTACATCAACGACCGGCAGTACGATTCGCGCGGCCGATTTGGCCAGATCATTCTTCTCCTGCCGACGCTCCAGTCGATCACGTGGCAAATGATCGAGATCATTCAGATGGCGAATAATGCCGGAAAGACGCGGGTCGATTCGCTTCTGCAGGAGATGCTTCTCGGAGGCATGGTCGGTCCAACCGCCTACCACTATCAGCAAGGAAATGGAGGCGGCGCCAGTGGTGGTAGTAGTAGCAGCAGCAACAATAACAACACCGTCAACAACAGCAACAATAGCAACAACAACAAAGGCAATAACAACAGCTCTGCCTCAGGGAACGGCAACAACAACGGTACTGGCGGCCCCGGCGTAAACAACAGTAACAGCAGTAACCCCAACAGCGATGGCAGCAGCAGCAGTGCTAACGGATATGGTACGTATAGTGCATGCGATCAGCCCAATCGGCGCTGCGGCGTGCAGCACAAGGTATGCTAGATAAGGACGTTGAATCTAATAGATTTCAACGGTTGTGTACGAATAAAAATAGTGTTCGTGGGTACCTTCTCAGTAATCGAAGGGTAGCGTAGAAAAGCTAAGTCAAACACAACAACATGCTTGTCTCCGCCTATGTTCAAATGAGGGCACCCGGGAGTGGTGGGCGTGGGCTAAGTTTGAACGGGGGACTGCGATGCATACCGAAACTAGATGTGTAATGGGCTTTAACAAACCTAGACTATACTCCGTCCCCTCTGGGCTTAAAATCGCCGTGAGGCACATCTTCACTTATAAAAAAAAGGGAAAAAAGGGAACAAACTAGACTATCTTCCGTCCCCTATGGGCTTGGAATCGCCGTGAGGCACATCTTCATCTGGACCAAGCTAAACATCTTTTAGTAAGCCCATTACAGCTGTCGTCAATATTAGCTCATACAAAATATTAATTAGCTCGCTTTACATGGAATGTCCTGCAGTCGTGTACTTTACATTGCTTCTTCACGTTTTCGAGGGACTAGTTTATTATAGCAAGAGCATGATATTTTCTATATATTTCTCAATAAAACAGTTTTGGTGTGCTAAATTAAGTGATTGTCTGAAGGCATGAGTGCGTGCTTAATTAATCTCACCCTAGACCGTATATTGATTTAAGGCTGGCGTTACTAACATGAAGTCACGCATCGTTCTGGTCAGTGTTGACCACTTTCCTGCTCACGGGTTGTAGATGCGTTTGGATCAAATTTTATTGGATCCGTTGGAATTGTTATCAATAGAGATCCATACTGATCGTCCAGTTCCTTCTCAGAAGTTCAAAGTAAACGAGGCCTCTGATATCCCACAACAACGCAACCTACCTATTTTGAGTGGACGTTTCGTTTGGGTTTACTTCAGAATTTGCCTGTGCACTCGAACCAGAATCTTTGCCTGCTCACATTCTCGCAGAAGACCGCAAACGCAAAAAAAAAACGCTAATGCAAACGCGCTCCGCTTTGTCGGCGTTACTCAGTTTGTGGGGAACCAGCCTATCGAGCTTCGAAATTATTCCAGTTTTTTGAGCATCCTAACAGTGGGTGCTTGGTCGACTTCAACTTCTTCCACACGTTTTCTCGAGCGGTAACCGTTGGATTTGCTTGTACAAACGCAGAACGGCATCTTCCAGCAAAAAGGATCGACAGAACCTTGTTATATCGTCCAAGTTCAAATTTCCATCACGGAACTGGGCAAACCATTTTTGGCAGCTTCGTTCGTTGACTGAGTCGTCCCCGAAGATGGTGGAGATGTTTTAACAAGGCACCTCAACGTTTGAATCTTTTTGGAACTCGTTCAGCACATCACTCCGAATTTGCAATTTAACATAAACCATTATTTTCGCCTTCTCAGAAAGAAATACGGCCTCTGGCGCCGAAGCCGAGGCTTAGGCAGCAATGGCCGCTCTTTCATAAAGGCATCACCCACGCTGAGGCTGCTTAGAGAGCGATGCAAACCTCCGAAATAAGTGGATACCAAAATGGCAATAAGTTTTGCCTCATCAACTTAAGAGTTACGTGAGCATAATAGCTAATGTCAAACACGATTATTCTGATCAATTATGAACTTGACCATCACATTGTCAAAGTAGCATTGTCTGTTGGAAAAATCAAGTGCAGTAGATAATGTATACAACCTTTGGCGTCCAAGTGTTCCGAAAAACAGCACATACAAACAATCGAGCTTCTCAATATAGCCTCATCTCATGACTCATTTGTATGACATTTTACAATAAATCTGCGTTATCCTGGATAGCATGCATGTTTTATCTGTCAGATATTTAGACCATTTCTTATAAACGCCTAGAGCCCATTTATGTACGTATATGTATATATATATATACGCGCCCATATCGTAACTACAAGGAGGACGTCGGCAACAAAACGAGAAAAACAAACAAATTCGTTTAAAGCATCGACAGAAGTATAATAATGTTTTTATATTTTAGATGGCACTATTATTAACGAGTTAGTAATATTAAATAACACTAATACCAGAGAGAGAAAGATAGAGAGACATAATGCGTGCAGGTGACTAACAGAGCTGTATGCGCGTTTGGCCATTTGTAGGTGGGCAATCTATAGACGCATGCATGAGCACGTCACCACATATCGTCCAGACGATGAATCTGCATCTTCAGCAGCAAAATGGTGCCGCTGCCATTGGTGTTACGCCAATGGACACATCGGCCACAGGCTCCGGAGGGTCACCAAGATCCGATGTAGGAGTTCTTGCATCTGCAAATAATCGCTAAGCCGCGCCGAGCCAGCAGCGACTTACATAATTGCATTAACTGTTCGTTAACAGCTAGAATAGCAGCAGCAACATCAACAACATCAACAGACGTTGTGACGTCCACGGCCACGTCGTCGCCTCCACCTCTACGTTCGCCAAGTACTGCGAGTCGCCAGGGAATCGCCGATTGACTTTAATGCAACATCGCTACGACCATGTAGCTAGTCAATTAAAGTCGGGCCACCCCAAATAACGACTAGGTCTGAAGTCATAGTTATAAGGCTAAAGCTAGTATATCCAACAATGCATACATACATATGCCTACATACATATACATGTATATACACAAATATGTATATTTCTACATTAGTATCGAAACATAGAGTAGGGAGAGAGAGATATATAAATGTACATGTGTACACCTTGACATATAATTAAATTCATATATGCCTAAATACATGTGCAACCAGCATAGATATATATATATATATATATATATATATATATATATATATTACATGCGTCACCTATACACCTTGATATATATGTATATATACTCACGTAGAGATACATATTTATGTACGTGCATATCTACATGTATATATTTATAGACATATATACACAGATCCACATGTGTATGTACATTAATACACAAAGACAGAAACAGAATATATATATATATATATATATGACTTCAAATACGCATATATAATATATAAATACAGAACGACAAACACACAAAAGGGAAGAAAGAACAACACAAACACACGAATATATCACATGGCGAAAACTGTTTTCTGTTAGCTTCAGACTGGCCGTCGGTACGAAATGCTGACGGCACCGTGGTTGATACGGAATGCTGGCAACTGGCAGAGCTCACCAAAGCGCGCACGTGTGTCTAGCAAGTACTGAGTACACGCGAAGTGGGCCTGCGCAAGAACGACGCGCGTTCATTAGGCCCGTAACCTTATTTGCTCAGAAAGAAAAGGTTAGAGCGAACGAGCTAGCGGGATGATACGTGGCCCCATTCGTGCACGTATGTGAACGGGTAAAGGTCCGAAATGTCCGATGAGATCATCCAACCCCGTCTCGATACTAGAAATAATATTAACAACAACAGCAGCAACTACATGAGCCCCGCTGTAGTGAAAGAAAGCAAAAATCGGTAGCGCACCCCAACAGTACGAGCAGAGAACAGCGCCAGACAACCAAGCAAAAACTAGAACTATGCAAATGTGACATTAGCGTCGATATGAGCTGTCACCGCAAGACTGGCAGTTTTAGTATTATAATTTGCGATATTAGTATTGCGAGCAATATAAAGCAAGCATATGTGTGGTATGAAGTGCGTGATTAGTACACGAGCGAGGCCGTCGAGTCTCGTCGACGATACGATGTTTTCCACTCTGAAAAATGGTACAAAACGAACCATTGTTATAACAATGGCAACAGCAACAAACAAAAACATCAGCACCAAGAACCCAGGCAAACGGGAAAAATCGCAATAATGCAGTATTAACAACAAAAACGGTCAACGCTCTATCAGCATAATTACAACAAGGTGACGCTGCTGGGACAGCAGTGTCGAAGGTCTACAAAAGGCGTGGCTTTGATACAGTAACTCGAGTTTGCCGGCGATGTGAGCTAACTGTTGCTACACACGTGGTCCTGGTGACTGTCACACACATTTTTGTCGGTTACTCTAGATGTATCTGCTTACGTCGTCATGTTCGTAATTCAACGTTATTTCTTTTATCAGAGGAGAAAATGCTTTTATGGAGATCCAACCGCTATTATTGATGAGTAATGTGGGATTCGACATTGGCTGTTTACGGCTGTGTGCAATACCCACAAAAACTCCTCGTGGCTTTACAAGCCCAGGCATGCTCAGAATACCTACGGTCTGCTAATATCTTCGGTAGAATCGCCTGTAGCGTATAGTAGTGAAAGTGATTTGTTACTACGTAAATTGTCAATTCTAGCAATTGACTGCCATGGCTAACCACAAACAATTCCAACGGCTTCTGTCCAACAGGTTAGTTTCTTGAACTGGAACTGCCCCTGGGTCAGCCGTAGAGGGAGCCCAACGCACTACAAGCCCGCTAGTAAAACAGATTGAACCGCATCCACAGTTTAGCGCAGGCAGGTAGAAGCCGGGTATTCGCCACTAAGATAGGCTAGTGGCGCAAATCTCGAGGCCCGTGTCTAATGTGGACAACTTCAACGCTAATGGCTCGCTACATTTTGACTTGACCCGTGACAGCTGCGACGAACACTGCCTAAAATTGCTACTGAACTGGGCCTCGTCCGTGGGCTCTATCTACGAAGTTTTCCAAAACGGGGTTTTCTTGTTCCGAAGGTTAAACTGCTCATATCCTACACGTCGGTTGACCGAACGGCAACGGTACTGTTGTGTGCGATCGTGACGATAGGATAATAAACGAATCATTGTGGCTAAAACAGCTTATACAGCTAATAACAGCTGAATGTTGTACTACGAATGAAAATGACAATAAAGCAAGCAACATAAGTAATCTAGTTTGTAAACAGACAGCTATGCGTATTACTTCAGCATTTTACGTCGAATAGAACTGGCATTAAGTGCGTTAATGTTAAGTAAAACTATACCTAATCGTATTGCTTATGAGAGACTCCCTTTTCACGCAGCGGGTTGTAATATGTGGCCGGCTGTCGCCGTCGCAGGCCATGCCAACTAATTCTTATGTGATGCGTCTGAAAAACTCATCTCTGGGTGATGTTCACCTGTAATGATGTATCTACTGCACTAGACTAAGTGTTGCAACTCTACACCGCAGCCCGGGAAACCCACTTTGACTACAGAGCATTTTATTGCACTTGGACGCCGCGGAACGTGCCACAGCGCCAAAAACTATCGTTCTTGATCATAGAAGAACTGCAGTAGACACGATCCGCGAGATACTTTCGAAATCTACACTGATCTTATGTATTGTGTACGTGATTGTAGCGACGTTGTGTCTATCTAAGTGCATACATGGTATCTGTCAAAATTACATTATTCGCAAAATCTACACACGCAACCTTCGACCTCAAAACATTATCCACTCAAACGCATGCGGTGATGGTAGCCATGCAATATCACTCGACAAACTAGTGCTCGGCTTTTCTGGGCTCCTCTCTTCCATCTGCCTGAGCAAAGCGTTGGTCCGTTCATGTACAGGGTCATTCATAACATTATGTACTTGTTTTAAGGTTTGATAGAACTCAGCACGAAAAAAATTCCAATGGAAGGAGGTGGAAACGTCTTGTTTAGGGGAGAGAATGAAATTTATAAAAGTAGCTATTCTGCCTATTTTCCTAAATAGTTGTGCAAAATCTACGTTTGCGGAAGAACCAGTCAACGCACGAAGGGACCGATCATACCGGCGTGTTCAGCGGGAAATGTTGCACAATGGCGGAAGACACGCTAGCTTTGCTAGCTTGCGTAGCGAAAAGCGAATAGTCAGCGTAACGAGAGTCATACAAAGTCGATATGTTGCTTTGTCTTACGTTAACGCTTTTATGTGCAAAATCGTGAAATGTTTCCATTCCATCTCGACATTTCTGCTAAAAAAAGTCGCGGTGTCAGTGTAACGCCGCGATAAGAAAAGTACCTGACGATCTTTAATGCAGTGCCGTTAATTTTAATGCTGCAGTCTGCTGCGGCGTATACCTCTCCTCGGCTAAAACGAATGGCCTTTGTTTTAGCTATGTTGATTGTCAGTTTGTTCTCTGTGCACCAATTGGCTGCATTATTCAGGAATTACTGCAAATGTTTACGCGCCTTTACGAGAATGACTAGATCATCCGCGTAGAAGGCGTACGGAGCTTTTGCTTCAGGTAGAAGGTCCTCTAGGGTTGCTATGTACATTATACAGAGAAACGGGCTAGCAGAATCTCCTTGAACTAATCCTACCGTTTGCGGGGTGGTGTCCTTGACATATTGAGTTCTGTTCTTGACTATGATGGAGTTATGGTGAAGCACGTTCTAGAAAAGGACTTACGTTGCTCCTCGTATCTAGGATTTGCTACGACTTATCTCTAAAAGAATGTCCATCGAGGCAGAGTCAAATGCGGTTCTCAAGTCTATAAATGTGGTATACGTCTTTTCCATACTTTGGCACCTAACTTTACAAACTGTCCCCGGCTAGCAAGCTGACGAGAACACAGCGTCAACAGAACTTGAGCCCAGCTCCAGCTTAGGCATGTAGCGATATTACGTTCGTTTTCTGTTTGAAGGCGCATTTCTTCTATGTCTGCCGCGAATGCTTCTTGGGGTTCATTCTGCTTGGGCAAATCGCAGTTTGCGTCATTTGCGACGACGATGTGTTTATTCGTTATTGTGCAAAGCATGACGCATTCTCCTATTTGACGTATAACATATATGACTTACTTTTCTGGTGGACTATATACACAAATAAGATAAAAGTCGCTGATTTCTGACACGATTTCGCGTGATGCGCATCGTAGTAGCCGGGTCCACTTAATGGTTCCTACAGCCGCACGCACCCAATTTTGGTCGCCTTGTTCCCTGCGGTTTTACTGCTTGACCGTGGAAATCTTTATGGTATAGAAATATTGTGTGATTTATGTCTACTATAAAGGTTTCAGATTTATTTTAGACTATAAAATCTTTAAGCCTATATAACAAATACAGGTTTTGCGGTGTTCAAGTGGAAAGTGGCGTTGAATTACAAAACGCAGTAGGTGCCCGTCTAACATGCATCTTCTCTAAACTGGTTAAGTTTATTATTTAAATAATAAGTAAACGATAATGATGATCATGAAAACATAATCCGTAAAAACAGATTGAAGCAGCAAGTGCAATGCCGACGTTATGCTGGATCCCAGCAATTTTATATGAGTAAATAAGGCGGGTGTGGTAGCATAAAATTTGCAAAAACACCACTATCCTTGGAAATCTTTGCTCTTCCGAGCCGTTCGGGATTCGATTAGTGGACGGTAGTTTAAAGCTATGTCATCTTCAAAACTAGATACCAACTAATCATTTAAGGCGAGGCTGATAGCTGGAATTTAATAACAACAAAATCTCTAATGGCGTGACTATTATTTTGGTCGCATGGCAGATACTTGGCATGAGATGCTACAGTGCGGCTTTACATCAGCCGCGTCCGTACCACAAGAAAATGGGTGAGCGGCAAAAACATCAAGACTTAGGCGGAGACTGCATACGGTCCTGAACTATGGGTTTAACAGTACGGTGCCAATAATGTAATGCGGTCGGACATTCAGTCGAAAACCGCTTTTTAATCTTGATGTGTGGGCAACACGGACCGAGTCCGTCAGGCTTGGGAACCTTTGAGGCGGTATAATTTTGTCCTACAGGTGCTTGCCCCTATCTCCTTGTTCTGAGCCTAAATCGCTAAGAGTGAGCTGCCACTTCCAAACAGCTTCACTCGAATGTTTCTTTGACAGGCCAAAATTGACGAGACATTTGGGGGTTTCTAAGCCCGAGACTATCCAGGCTGAAGTTTAGCAGGAAGTGTCTGGGAGCGTGACGGCGAAGATCGCAATAACGTCTTCGTCCGTCGTTCCTTAGGGGAGGATTCGCACTTACTGGCGTTCATCTTCATTCCTGTTGAAGCAGCTGATTCACGTAATCTTCGGAAAACCATCACTAAAGCTCGGCCAGAGGTCGTCTACATTTGACGTATCGTCTTGCAGGAAGATCAACACGGGCCTTAAGATGTCATTATTGTCATATTGTCAGTCATATGGTTGAGGATACCATAGCATGGATGGCAGGCGTCTACTTTTTAGGAAGATGTTCGCCGCGCGTGCCATGAAGATGGCACAGAGGTGCCATCGGGTAGTCTAAATGAGGGTGCCCCGCACCTGGATCTTACTGCTGACAACCGGACGCCGACGTAATTCGTCTGTTTTCAAACCAGAGCGGTTTGAGCGACGTTGCAAAGCTCCAGAGAGTGCTTGCGTTCCGAATGAAGCATCAGACCTCGGAGGTAAGAGGTAAACGCGTTCATGTAGTTAGCCTTGACAGCCGTGCACCTGTATGTATCTGTAGTAAGCTCTGCATAGCGTGAACGGCAGCCTCGGCTTCTGGCTCTCTGGATAGCTCGTCCCGAATGTCCTTAGGTACCTTTACCGCAGTGATGATGTTGCAGATCTCCGCTGGAACTCTGAAGAGACGCAATCGAGCTACAGGCAAGAATTCGAGGAGCAGGAAAATATGGAAGGGCATGATGTCATACAAACCTCCAGCTACTCCTTTGCATGAGCTTTTCAGCTGAAGCACCATCTCATCAGGAGTACATGCCGAGAAAAGGGTGTCTTCGGGCAGAGGCAGATCCTTAAGGCTATCGTCGGGGTGGGCAAGTGCATGCCTATCGATATCTCCTCGAATGCTCCAACTGAATCGGCAGAGTGTCTACAATAATATACTCACGGCACCGGTTGCGTCAGCTAAGAGCTCTTACACAGTCCTCGACGGCTGCTGCAATAAACTCGTCGGTAAGAATACGGCAATGGAGACGAGTGGGTGCGGACAACATCAGTATAGGTGCATCGAGTGTCGCGAGGCTCGTCTTGATCTGGCTGACTTTATCCCCCCTCCCGGCTTCCAGATAAAGAGCATATATGTATATATATATATACATTATGCTGACTCATCAGAAATTATGAGCCAAACGCTGCAGTCAAAGAGAACACACTGGGTCTGGACAAAATCCGGCACGCTTGGCGATACTTCCTCCTGGTGCATCAAAGCTACAAAGGCTCGTTGCGTTTCTTTGTGATTGGCGCCCGTATGGGTGGACAGTCTCTTCTGAAAGGGCGTTCGGTACTCATGGCATGGCGCAGCCTGGAGGCCGGGTGGCCAGTAACGTAGCGGGAGGGGCTGATTGGGGTAACACTTGTAGAGGGAGGTCAAAACCTCTAGGACTTTACGGCGCTGGATGGTCATCGCCAATCATTGCTTCGATGAAAAAAATGGCGCTGGGACTTCATACAATATTCGTAAGAGCAAGCTGGGGTGCTCAGCGCCGGAATACCTGTAGACAACATTAGCGTGAGACGGCGGAGGGACGCAATGACAACCTGTGTGATAACGCTCAAAAAGACCTGTGAAATGATTCTGGTCGTCACTATCTCCAGCTGAGCAGTGACCATCCAGCGTTCGGGCCACGATTAAAGTGGTGAGAGCTCAACGTACAAGGCCGGGGGAGGCAAAGCTGGGGCAGCCGTAGCCACCGGAGGATGTACCAGGGGTGTCGCTGCTCGAATCTCCTGGGGGAAATCGTGGATATCCCTTTTCGCTTACAGCGGCGTCTTCGACCTGTCTTCGGGCACTGTTTGAATAAGTGGCCGAGCTTGGCGTACTGCTGGCAGACATTCTGATTAGCTTGCAGCATTTCGTGACGTGTCCAAATGTAGTCGAAATAATGCCCATTGGAGGCACTGCAAAGGCTCGTGGTAGGCCGCTACGGCCTGCATAGTCAGTCCGATGCATACGTTCACCTGGACGGGAGTGTTCACCACGAAAATGAGGATGACGCGGTTTGTCTGCATTGTGGCTCCTAAGCAAGGATATGCCAAAACGAGATTTTGGTATTTATCGATAATGGGCTTGACGATGGACTGGCGAACTCCGTAGACGGCCCCCTTAGTGATTGTGTGCGGCAGGCACATATGTCTTTCTTGTGGGAGGTAAATGGTTTACCTGCAAGTGTTCTAACTCTTAAAGAGCCGCCGCATCCTCGTGGTTGTCTACTTCTACAACCATTTCACCGTTGCGTGTCATCCGGGTGTCCCAGACGGTTCTTTTGAACGCTTCGGCTGCCGCTAAAGGTGTAGCGGTAAAGTTGCGTATGTCGCCGCCAAAAATTATCGCCCTGGACTTTTATCGCCGGCACGACTTCAAAAACGTTAAGCCAAAAAAAACATTACATTGAAGAAAGTCAATACCCGTATTGACAGGCAAAGTACACGCTTCATGTACGTTGTGAAACACCTTTCAAGCAAACCAAAATTTGCCCGAGTGAGGTGCTTCCATACTCTGCCAAGACCATACATCAGCATTGAGACAATCTTGAGGTAGAAGAGTGCCACTGCCGTCGGAACGGACAGTCGCCGGACGTCGCCTACCTCTCCATAAAGATAAATTAGGGCTATGCGCACTGTCTCGACGATGTGAGCAGTGAAGGTCGTCCTAGTACAATAGAGCCGAAGTCTCAGATAACAGAAAGAGTTGACGAATTCTAAAGATTGGCCGCCGCAACGTATAACGTCTTTGGCAGCCAATGGACCCTCTCCTCTCAATTTAACAGCCTTGGTCTTCATGGCGTTTTTTTCTAGACCCCTTGAGGCAAGGAACCTCTCTGTCAAAGAAGTGATGCGCTTGATGGCACCCAGGTCATGATGAGCGACCACTATGCCATCTGCGTACATCACAACTGTGGCCTTCTAGAACTCCTGTCGAATATAACCGACCAATTTGGCAAGCAAGAGAATGAAGGAGACGCGGCTCAATAGGTCCCCTTGCTCCCACATGTTGCCTTACCTGCAACACTTCCTTCTCACCCTGTACCAGTGAGGTGTCCTTATCAAAGAAGAGAGCCACCAACCCCTGCGTGTTGAAATTAATTCACTAGGAGATCTCGAGGTGCTTTGTCGAAGGCTTTGACGCATTACGCGTTCCCCGACCTCTCCAAAAGCCGAATTGCTCCAGCGGAAGGGTCTGATCGACCACGTACTCAATCAGTTGTATAACCAATTTGCGAAAGATCTTCTTTAGTATCCCTTCAGACGCTATACTGTGGTATAAGTTTAGGTTTTGCCTGTCGTCACCATGTTTGCTCTTAAATAACAGAGAAAGCCTGGCGATATGCCAGGCTTCTAACATTTGTCCTCTCTTAACGATCTCGTTGAAGAAATCACAAAGCTGGTTTACCAAGAGTGACTCAGACTGCACCCAGTGTTCATAGTATACCTGGTCTGGCCGCGTATTCTTTCCTTTCGGAAGAGAGTGCAGGACCTAAGTCAGTTCGTCTACCTCAAAGGGCAGATTCATAGTATCCTGCTCCAATGTGAGCGGGCGCTCAATCACTGGAGCCAGGCGTACCGCCTCGCAGTTCTTTAGAAGACCGGTCAGGTGACTAGTTACATGTTCGTCGCTGAGCAAAAAAATAAAAGTTATTTGGGCCGTACGCCGGGTTCCCTTGGCCATCAGTCGAAGACGCAGGCTCTAGGCTACGGCAATATGCTGGCTCGCGTTAAGCCGTGAGCCTCTTCTATAATTTAACGCTTACTACGCGCACACTCACTGATGCAAGACTTAGTGGAATAAAGTCAGAACATTCAAACGTAACATAATTACGGTTATCAGACTAATTAAGAGGCACCCAAGACAGCCAAAAAGTGCCTTAGTCTAATTCCTTCCACTAGCCTTCACTGCAGCGCAATGAGAGATGTCTTGTGCTGCGTGCCACTTCTTGCAAGAAATGTTACAGTATGCTGACACACACGTAAGCATTGGATAGTGGAAATTCGTCACTGTGTACAAGTGTCAGTAACAGCTATGCGTCACACATTGCGCATATTATTACACAATTGCGTGTGTGAGCAAGCTCACGTTTAGTTTTGTTATATATTGCTTATATGCATATCTGTCACCTCTGCCAATCCCTGCAGCTCCTTCCGATAATAGACGTTTAACTACTGGAACTAATGACACGCGCCTTCTACCTTGAAAATCTCATCAATTTGACTCTCGCTAACACTTCCGATCTGCGCAAAGTAAACGCGCTTCCGCAGTACACTAATAATTAAAAGTGTGCCCCAAGTAGCGTGCATGTAGAGGTTTCTTTAGTGTGGAAACGTGTATGGCACTATTTCGCACTCCCCTTTAATTCGTTGAGCAGGTTTCTAGTTTCCTTCGATCGTAGCTCTGTTCAGATCTATCCGCACTTTTGGCGCCAAACGAGCTGAATGTCCGACCGTTATAAAGCTGCTGGCATCCCCACTGGAGTCGTTAGTAGCGGTGACTTCACTACACGATTTCACTTTACAACTTCTACTAATGTTCTCAATTCCGAAGTTCAGCAATGCACGGCAGGTCAGAATACCTACCTGCTAACACAAAGTTGACTCATTCCGGGCTAATACTAGGATCCTAAGACAAAACACGTCCGCAAAGTTCGATTTCGAAACCGAAACACCTTTTTATGAACTATCGCAGCATAATTTGCGTATCTGTATGTATCAGAAGTAAATGCCGAAGCATACGACAAAGGCTGAGCAGCTTAGCAGGTCGTCTTCGAACATTGCGTTGTGTGGCTGAGCTACCACTGAGTCTGTTTGTCAGAAAATCTGTTTAGCCGACGGTTAGTAAAGGTTGATTTTTCCGCCGAGTTCATGAATATCGCGCGGTACAGTACCTTCGTAAGGTTATAACCATTTAATACAAACACTTGCATTTGTTTTCCACGTTCGCATTTAGACCCCGTATAATACTCGTTTTATATATGACATACTTTCTCGTAGAATATATCTAATAAAGTATCCTTTTTAGATTTTTTAGTTATCTGTTATATTGGACATAAATTTTTGTTTTCATAAGCTTAGTGATTACAGTGCCTAAATGATGGGTGACTAGTTATTTTTCACCACTTCATTCAGCTTCTTCAGAACTAATTTCAGCCGGTCCATACTCTAAGGATTGCACATCTTCTACGCAAAACATAGGTATGCTCAGTTGCACCTAAGCAAATTCCATCCCAGGTATTGCAAAGATCAGTTGATGTTCTTGCTGACCCCGTATCATATCTGATCAATTGCGGCCGGTTAATACCCCAAAGCGCTTAAATTACATCGCGTCACCTCGCTTCTGTAAATCTGGTGACAGACTCGCAAAATAAAACTATCGTTCAGTCAGCATACCCGCCCCAATCTCTAAGGTATTTGAGAAATGCGCATTCAAACAACTCAGTAACTATCTTGAACACCACAATGTACTCAATCGCCGACTGGAGCTGACGAACGTGTTCAATCGTGGGTACGTTCTTTGCTGTTCAAAATATTTATCAACGATATATTTGAAGTACCAAAACACGGCTGACTGACCCTATTTGCTGATGATGCCACAGTACCCTTTGTCGGCGATTTCCCACAAGAGGTAGAGCCGATGATTAAAGAAGACCTTAAGCGACTTTCAGATTAGTTTAGTGCCAATGGTTTCTCTGTGAATTGGTCCGGTTTGGAAGAACTGGATAACACCGGTCTGTGAAGACCGGTGTTATCCAGTTCTTACCGCTTAGAGATGTCCTAAGTATGAACCATGAGACATTTAAATGCGGAAACCACACTCTTAGCATGATCAGTGAAACAACATTCTTAGGCGTTGTCTTGGATTCCAGATTATCATTTAAAGCTCATACAGATCACACTCGTAAAAAAATTGTAGGGAGCATCGCTGCCCTGTTCAAGAGCCGTAATATTATGCCCGTGACTGTCTGCTCGGCATGCACTACGCCTACGTCTATAGTTATCTGACCTACGTAGTTGAAATATTTAGAATGCGTTTTTTATGTCCGTTACATCACCTGCAAGAGCCTTGCGCGTAATATTGGGATATCCACCATGGGAATCCATGCGTTATAAATACGTAGAGATGTCGATTCTGCTTTACCCTCTGCAAATAAAGATGTCTGTCGTAACTGAGTTCAAACGAATCTTAATGGGACTTCATCCCAACCTGCCCAATCTTTCCCATTCGACATCAACTATGAACACAAACACAACTTCTCATTTTATTTGCAGCTTCATGTAACCAATCTCGTTTCTCAATATCAAATCTCGGTGCCACATATTGGAACAAGCTCCCCCCAGATGTGCGCGCAACGTCTTCTTTGACAATATTCAAACAAAATGCTAAGCAATACTATTTAGATACCTTACTTCATTATAAGCCGAACACGGTAATAATCATAATGACAACAAATAAAATTATAAGAATAAATGCAATATAAACACTCCATACTAGCCTTTGATGGCTTTGAGGAGCTGTGAATAATAAAACCTATCTAGTTATCTATCTATCTACTTCCCCTCTCTGATTGGCATTTTAATATATGTGTGTAATATATTTTACATAAAGGGTATGCTTATATATACACAGGATCTCCCAAAAACGTTTGAACAGCGATATAAGGAATTATAGAGCTCGTTGAAGTAAATATGTTTTCCAATGGAACATAGCCTCTAACACATCTTGTTTCTGAGTGAGACTGATATTACTAAATTCCATAACACTGATTTTGTTGCCCGACATAATAGTACAAAATGTGTAATTGCGAGACAACCAGTTCTCCTGTACACTTTCGCGTTCGTACATCTCGGCATGCCCATGGAAAAATCTTAAATACTCCGCAATCACGGCTCGCATTACCATATATTTGATATCAAAATGATCGTCACGAAATCCGCATTTGCGCATAGCGCTGTGAACGATAGGGTTATGATAATATAATATGATAATAATGATAGGGGGTTTTGAGGCATTGGGCTTGAATGTTTATGAAGAACTTTCTTTTTTGTCCAAAAAATATATTATGCTAAATTTCTGTAAAATACAAAAGTTATTTTTGGTAAAAACAGTTCTTAGCATCTTTCTCACTCTCAATAGAAAAATCCCCGCAGATCCCAATGTTAAACTTGTTAAACAGTCGGTCCCAGATCATTATTGCGTAAGAGCACATTAGTTCTGCTTCATTTTGTCACGCTAATAGTAGCTACGGCTGACCTCCTCCGACAAGCGTTTCCCTTCAAGATTCTGCAAATCTTACTATAATTCAGGATTCATTATCCTTGAGGAGCGCCTCTACAAGGGCTTAACATGCCAGGAGGTTCCTCAGTTTTAGGTTTTGGGATATAGATTCTGTGGAGGACACCTTAGGCCGTTTAAAAGAATTACTTTCGTTTTCTGTGTGGCCAGTTTGAGATCTAGCATGTGAAGGTGTTATTAGATATCCGCCAGGCATCCGTTGGCTGCTCCTTTGAGCGGATCCTCGTCACGGGCGGTAGCGATTAGTGCCAAATCGTCTGCGTAGGCAATGGAATAAACTCGCGAGAAACGCGGTAGTCTAAGTACTCCATCGTACGTTCCTTAAGGTGTGTCCCAGTACAGACACTTGGGAGACCTTGGTTGTGATTGCGTAGTCAACGCCTTTGTATGCAGCTTTGTATGTGCTCTTCTAAATACGAGGCTAAGATACGCTGTAGATAGGGAAATAACAAACAAAAAAATGCATATTACGCTTTGGGCAACCACCGGCCTTGTAACGTCTAGCTTAATAATATCGTCTGAGACAGGTATATAACGAGGAGACCTTCTTGTTTTCTTTGTCTTACCTGGCAGTTAACTATCTGATCAAATCGCTAAGAAGCCCGTTTAACATGTGGTACTTGGACGATGAAGTACTGACAGGCAACGTCTCTACAACCGTTAGTGACTTACAGAAGATTTTTCGATTTCGAGATAGCAAGCGGCTTGGCCTTGAACTCCTCGAAATGCGAACTGTTCGTATGGAATCCTGACGCAGATTCAACAACCTACAAGATCACGCACTTGTTGCCGGGTTTAAAGATACTCAGCGAGAACGACATAGGGCTCCTAGGGGTACCCCTACATCGGGAAGGTGCCCCCGTGTAGCAGAAGTCGCTAGGCAAAACTGAGCAGTGTTAAAGAGCGCTTTCCTCTAATAGGATACCATAGCGGTCTTTACCTGCTAAAGTGCTCTTACTCAGCCACACCCCTGACTCATGTTCCGAAAGGTACCGACCTTACTGACAGAACGAACGAGCTAAAACGATATAGCCAAACAAAAAAATTACAGCTTTTCTTACCGATTGCCAAGAGAGGCTTAGATTACTGGACTAATGTTAGCACTCCTTATGATAGTTGCTGCCACCCATCAGGTTTCTGACAGGGTCTGCGAGCTCCTTGACCAAGCCGGCCAACCCGAATTTACCTCCATGCGAGATTAGGGTAACCTCAGCAAAACGTGCTAGCGATTGGCCACATGACCTACGTAGTACACCATTAGGAACCTTAATTTGTGATTTATGTTTATTTCACTCAAATTGAGTGTCCCGCTTATTGACGAGCTGGTGAAGACCCATCTTCATTTTATTCGATTGGTAGGTCCTACGATCACTCCTGAAGAGAAAGAGCTTAGGGCCCAATTAGGTCTACTATGAGCATTGGATCCAGTCACTCCCTCTCTTGGCAGAAACTCTTGGCGATTTATTTAATCAAATTATAAAGAGGAGGCGGATGCCTAAAGTCTGGCATGTTTTCTCTTTAGTTCAAGGGTAGGCATATGATGACAAACAGGATCTAAATCTCTGTCGTGGAATGGCGCCAAAATGCACATTAAATAATATTTTCTGTGGAGGTCGAGGCTCCCGTGATGCAATCCTCGTTCTCGAATCAGAAATCGAGCGAGCTGTGGCACAACCCAAAGATCATCTGTATGCAGTCTTTATTGACTGCATTAAGGCATGCGACAAAGCTTTTCGCCATCTGCTGAATGAAGCAATCTAACAAGCAAGAGTGGGTGGCTCTCTCCTGAGTGTGGAACCATTTTACGCTGACGAGTTTTAACCAGCTTGAGAGGTGTTTTTCATTATATACAAAGCGAGGGCTTTTACTTGCCTATCGGAGCAAGGAACCGCTTTGTGCATCTCATGTCAGACTGTCCACCGGCTACTGAAACAATCCGACTGAGGCTAAAAATGCCGCGTACAGTTCCTTACGAATGTTTTCTTTCGGAGTGGGAAGCCAGAGTCAAACAGGCCAAACGGGAGATCGCTCGTTTGGACGTTTTCAATGCCTTGCATTTTTGATCTTATCCTGCATGTGGCAGTTGCCACGTAGTCACCAGGTACATAGTGCATGATTATCACTACCTGGAATATATATATATATATATATATATCTGCACAGACACACGTCATGCACGCCTGCTAAGCACATTGGCTTAGGAAATCCTTCGTGATATTTGTATATATATATATATATATATATTCCAAAAAAACTGAGAATAAGTTTATTTTCCGTATAATACATTAGGTATATGTTACGCACGCATATATATAGAAAGAGAGAGAATTAACATAACATCGTATAACTGCATATGAAGTTTTTACCTTGGTATTGAGGTGTACACTTGTAGCTTTGACGTCATGCCTCGCAAGTTCAACCTAGCCGTGACGTCTGTAAGTAGCCGCTAATAGCTTGATCCTTTGTAATCTAATAAGAATTGTCAAGGACATTTAAATGCAGCTTCAAAGTCATTTCACACCCACCGTGCCTGTTACTTAACGTTGGAACGATCTTAAGCTAACGAGGTTTTACTTCTGTTCGTAGTGGTAACGCGGTGAATAATTTTTCCGGTCAACGGACACCCAAACGGTATAATGGCAATTTCTGCAGTTGTGTACAGAAAAATAATCTCTGCAATTCGTTTGCGGGTCCAAAAATTAAGGACGTTTAAAATGGGCTTCATCCTTCGAAGAGACGTTCGAGTAGGGGCATCTTAGTGTTATTGCACCACTTGTGAGTCTCACACGGGTAGGTCTCTCCTGGAAAAAAGCGGCCCCTTTAGGCACAGCTCGACCCACCAGCCTTTATTGGATGCACAACTTACTGTACGCCGGTCAGTATTTTAGGTCACCTAGTTGGTTGATCTTCGGACCTACGGACAGCTACGAACGGTAAGACGCTTATCTGATCTAGGGCCGGGCAAATAAGAACTGGGTTCGCGACGCGTATCTCCGAGAGGCCTGAGTTCGAACTGTCTTGATAGAAGAGCTTCCATTTGCAGATCTACCTTATTAGGAATGTGGTATCATGCGATTTGATGTAGGGACGACTGCTTTTCTGTCTCGAGAAGAATCGGGCGGGCGGGGGCTGACGGAGACGATAAAGGTCGCAGGACTGCACTGAACTGACACAAATGTAAAAAGTCAGATGATTGCCCTAACAAAGATATTAGAACGTATCGGTAAGAATGACAAACTAGCTATAATATACAAAAGGAAGTTCAGTTGTTGTTTACGTTCTCACCGGTGCGGACGTGTTCGAGTGTGGCTCTTGGAAAGTATCTTTAAATTTAGAATTTAGTGTAGAAATCCATAGACATTTGCGAGCTTAGCAACCTTTGAGACCAGAGGAGTCAATTAGCGTGAAACTTTGCTGCTAAATTCGGTGCGCATTAACTATACGTGCAGTGTATGCCTTAACAGCCATTGTCATCATCATCATCACCTCTCAACTGCATAATCACCTGCCAGCACTCTTTCGCCATTACGACCCTTTGTTATCATCAGCACTCCATAACTAGCATCATCGCCATCATCGTCAGTTTCATCTCCATCTTAACCATCATTGTCAGTTTCATCTTCATCCTCACCTTCAACATCCTAGTCATCATTATCATCGCTGTGCTTAGCCTTTTTCATTAGTTACTTCAGGCCTATACTTTGAAGTGGACGGACAAATTAAAGGAAATCGATTTAGGAATATATAAAACGGTAGCGATGACAAGCATGGCCTGGCGAGCAGCCGGATACAAGAGCAGACATTTAACTACGGCGTTTGCAGCCCACGGGTTTCATCACGTGTTATGTAGCACAGAAGATTTCCACATTCCTCAGGAGTGTTGCATGTGCACGAGCTGCTCTGCCCAGTGCGATAGATACCACGCCGCAGCATGTCCAGCAGTTCAGTCAATAGCTGAACTAGCAAGATGAGAGAAGACTCAATGACGTGAAGAAAGCACTAGTTCTGTCTGATGTATATGTTTATAATTTTACCCAACCTGGGTGTTAATAAACCATAATAATAATTAGTTACTTCATCGTCATTGGAACAGCTTCACCATCATCATCGAAACACCCTCAGCATCATCTCCATCATCATCCAAACATCGACATTTTCACGTCAGCCGGCCAGGCAACACATAGCAGCGGGAACCTTGACAGCTGTAACGGCAGTCGCTATCACCACCAGCAACTGGTGTTGCAGCTGGAAGTTACGTCGTCTGCTCGCCTATAGGCTGCGCTAAACATCAGGTTAGTGCATCAGCGGTACACATGGTGGTGAAACGTTCACCTCCGCCCGCCGCTCCTCCTCCGAGATCGCCGGCCGCCGACACCGCCGGTGCATCATGTGGCAAGGAGGACGCAGAAGACAACCGAATACGTGTTCGAGGCTCTGCTGGGTCCAACGGTGGTAGTGGCACCAGCATCGGCGTCGTTGGCACGTCTGTCTCGGTCGGTTGTGGAACGGAAAGAGTGCGCGACGCAAGTGGCGAGAGGCGGGGAAGCCCTGGAGATGGTGTGGCCGCTGCTAATGTCGGGGAAAGGGCAGCGCCCTCTAAAAGATCGGCAAACAGCCCACTACAGAGTGGCAAACCGGCGAAGACGCGAACGGCACGGAGATGTGCTGATGCTGATGATGAATCCGTAGATGATGCGGGGCCTGATACAGATGGTGACGGCGCCAAGGAAGCAGAAGGCTGTGAAACGATCATTTTGGAACAGAACAAAGGGGCGGTGGAGGGCGCTCCTCTCGATGATGAATCCGAAGAAGGGTGGAATAAAGTCGGACCAAAGGGGAAAATTGTTGCAAATCCAGTTACGAAACAGAAGAACATTCCAACTGTTTGCGCGAAGGAGAGAGCCGAGGCAATCATTTTCTCCGCTGTAGATAACTTGTTGGAGTCAAACTTTAATGCTGTATATGACGATATCGTGAAGCATGTTACGGGCAAGGTAGAAGAACCGCGCTTTTCTCGAGCAGGAGAACTAACTATCGTTGCGAAAGACATTGAAGACCGGGCCACTTTGCTCAGCTTGCAGACACTAGGCGGGGTGGCTGTAAGCGCCAGGGCTAGTGGCTCGAGATCAACACTTAAAGGAAAAATATACGGGGTACACCCCACGCTAACTGAGGCAACAATCGTAAATGCTTTGGGGCCGCTCGGCGTCACCGATGCCATTCGTGTTCGGTCCAAGAACATCAGAACCGGATTCGTCATGGCGACGGGCAGTGTCATCCTGACATTTTCGGGAAATAATTTTCCGACGGAGGTTCGCTTGGGCCTTAAAACCCATGGCGTTACTCTCTACCGGGAACCTCTACAGTGTTATCGATGCTACAGTTTAGATCATATAAAGCCTGAGTGTCCATTGAAGGCCCCTCGTTGTAGACGATGCGGGTCTACTAACCATTTGCGAAAAGATTGCAAAGACGCAGCGCGATGCTGCCTATGTAAGGGCGGCCATGAGGCCACCTGGGGAGCGTGTCCCCATCGCTTAAATCGCATGGAACTTCTTAAGAAATCAGCTATTCGCGTAATTCAGCAAAACACGGATACCGCGCCAGTTAAACTCTGTGCTCCAATCGCAGAGATTCAACCGTCAGAGTCATTTAGCAGACGCAGTTTCGCCGCGGTCGTACAGAATGGGATCAAGGTACCGCAGAAAACAAGCGTTCCACCAGCCGAAGTCAAAATGGGGCTAGCAGCACCAGTCTCTACGGCGGTCAAAGCCACAAGCGATACGGCACATGGCCATAGCCTAGACACAATGGTTATGGCGGTATCCGCAAAGGTCATCCCTCAAATAATCGAAGCAATCATGGTGCAAATTGGAGAGATCATCGAAAAGGTGGTCTCATCCGTCCTTCCGGGGCTGCTCGGCACACATGAGTCGCTGACTAAATCTTCGGCGTCTTCTGCAAAGCCGCTAACCTTCATATTACGCCAACAATTGCCATTAATGCTGTACTTAACCCGAGTCCGCCAACGCCGCTGCTTTCGGCGGAGTCCAGTGCGTCGACTCGAGCCTCGACTGGAGAACCTGGGGGGAAAAACTCGCAAACACCATCATGTTAAATGGTCAATCAGATATAAGGCACTGGCTTACTTCATCCGTTCAATCACAAGCAACAGCTCACACTGACGCCACTTCGACACATTCATCAAATCGCTTCTCCGTCACCAACGCACACTCTCAAGCAACCCCGCCAGGAAATAGCTTTCCAACGTACGTATCAAAGGCTGCCGCTATCAAGTCTAAAGTAAATATGATATCGTGCATTCCCCGCAGTTTAAGAGAACATTTTGCCGTCGAACTGTCAAGAACTATCAACGAGGTGTGCTTGGTGGCCAGCCAGCACAGTTGGAAACGGCTGATAGAATTTCCAACAATGGTGTTTAGTATACCGGTGAAAAAGGAGAAGGGGCGCACGCTCACCTCGGTCCTACGAGAAAATTTACATAGATTTCGCAGAGGCGCACGCCTGGAAGAGAATCCTCACGTAATCAGTGGACGACCTTCGCGAGAGCTACAAGTACTGACGACGCCAGTCGTAGAGCAAGGATCGTGCAGACAAAGCTGGCCCAGGGGGACGTCTCTTCCGCTGCTCGGACCCTGCTTTCTACAGATCAGACTGCCCCAATCGACGCAAATACTAGAGCAAGTTTACTGAAAAAGCACCCCGCACACCCCACGGATCCAGCGTACCCTGAGGCGCCCACGCCGGCACCCCCAGCGTCTGAAATTGATGTCACGACTGAGGAGATTCGAATCGCCATTATAAGTTTTCCAAGCAGTTCTAGTGGCAGTCCGGATGGTCTTCGCCCTCGGCATCTGAAAGATCTCATAGGTTGCCGCCAGGATGATAGCAACCCTATGTTGCAAGCGTTACGCCACTTCGTAATTCTAGCAGTCAATGGGCGACTTCCAGAGTTCACGCTATCCACTTTTTACGGCGCAACATTAATCGCTCTACGAAAAAAGGACGGGGGTATTCGGCCAATCGCCGTGGGGCTTACCCTGCGTCGACTGGTCGGTAAGATTTTAATGAAAAAATCTATGACGGCAATTCTCGAGCTAGTGGCTCCCATGCAACTAGGGTGCGGGATAAAAGGAGGAGCAGAAGCGGCTGTGCATGCGGCCGCCGCTTTCATCAAATCGAACGGAGGTCAAGGAAAAGCTTTAGTAAAGCTCGATTTTCAAAACGCCTTTAACATGCTTCGCCGAGATCATTTACTCAATGCTGTAAAAAGATCGATACCCGCTATTTACCCGGCTGTATATCAGATGTATAAAATAGAACAGCTGTTCTCAAACGGTGCGGACGTGTTCGTGTGTGGCTCTTGGAAAGTACAGCTAAATTTAGCATTTTGCGTGGAAATCCATAAGCGTCAGTGAGCATAACATCTGTTAGTCTTTAAGACTCGATTGTCGTGAAAAGTTATAATGTGCAGCGGGACTAATTATTTAGAAGCAGTGTCTTCTTAAAACAGTCATCATCATCACTCACCTCCACCGGAATCATCTTCATCACCTGCCACTACCTCCGCCGTTATCACGGTCTCTCGTCTTCAACATCATCACACCATCATCATAGTTGCCAACTTCGTCTCTCCTAGCATCCCCACTTCTACCGTAAGTTTCATTGGAACCACCCCATCCGTCATTATCATCACTGTAGTACAGTACCGGTCGTATCAATACTCATCATCAGCAGCATCAACGTTTGGCTCTCTCTTCAAATCACCTACAGTCATCTCACCATCACCAGTCTTCATCTCTACTCTCATTATCGACGCCGCTGTTGTCAATACTCCCCCTCCCCGGATACCAGTACCATTATTATCAATCGAACACGAACTTCAGTCTGCCCGGCGACTGCATGATAAACAAACGGTACTTTGTTTGTAAACAGGCGCGGCGCAGCAATAGCTAGCCATGCCGATATAGCGAACACCAACAAAAGAGATGGAACGTGACGTGCCTGCGTACGTGCATGTGGACGGAGAGGCGGATGGACGCATTGCTGGTCCAACTAACGATGCGGGCGGTCCGGCCCACCGTCCAAAGGCGGGATGCGGGAAGCGCGTTGCATCAAGTCCTGTGGAAGACACTCGCAGCAAAGATATGCGTATATCACAGGCAGTGGCTCACTCAGCGACCGTGGGAGTCACAAGCGAGCCTACCGAGGACGGCGGTGACGGTGAAGACGTTCCGGACGAATCGGAGTTTATCACGGTGACCCGGTCTAGGCGAGCTCGTGCGCCAAAGGTGGTAGTAGAAAAGAAAGGGGGAGTAATATTTTCAACGGACGACAACTCCTTGGAGCTACATTTCAACGATGTATGTGACTTTATCGCTAAGCATGTCAAAGGAAAGATGGAAGAACCGCGTTTTACAAGAAGCAGAGAGCTCTTAATCGTGGTTGAGGCTGAAGAAGATAGAGCCACGCTACTATCGCTTCAGGAGTTAGCCAACGTAAAGGTATCCGCGAGGATCAGTGGAGGGTAAAATCTCCGGTGTGCATCCCTCAATATCGGAAGCTACAATCTTGGCTGCTCTACGGCCTTGTGGGGTTTCCGAAGCAATACGGGTGAAAACTAAAGACCCAAAGACGAATATAATATCGACCTCCGAACAGGTTATTTTGACATTCGCGGGCGGAAATTTTCCAGCTGAGGTTCGGTTAGGGTTGAAACGGCACGGAGTCGTCTTATATCGGGAACCCATGCAATGTTTTAAGTGTTACAGCATGGATCATTTTGCAGCCAACTGTAAACTTCTTAATCCGAGATGCAGAAAGTGTGGCTCTACGGAGCACCTGAGAAAGGATTGCAAAGCCCAGGCTCGGTGCAGCTTGTGTTTTGGAGAACACGAAGCCACCTGGGGCTCATGTCCACATAGACTAAAGCGCATGGAATTATTACAAAAGTCGTCTCAAAATAGCATTGGGAAGCGCTTGGATGCCCCGTTAGTACCACTCTGTACACCGGTGGGCCACATACAGGCATCTGATAACTTCTCAAGGCGCACTTGGTCCTCGGTAGTAAAAAATGGGATCAAAGTCAACGAGGCGACATCCAAACCTCAAAGACCCGAACCACCGAAGGATCCAGCACTAACAAGTGATCCACCTGCGACCGTCGAAAATAATTTGAGTGAGCAGCACGTGCCGCTGCTAAAAGTGGAAGATATAGTGCAACAGGTGATTTCAAAGATTATGCCGATGTTGAAAGATATCATCGCGCAAACAGTGGCTAGGACCATTCAGGAAGTTATCCCGAGCATTCTGGGAAGGCTGATGTGCGCCCCGTCAGCCGCCTCGCCTTTACTGCAACCCACGAGCAATGACGCTGATAGCGCCAGACCTACACGACAGGACAGAAGCGCAGATCGTGCAACGATACCTTCCTCATGCTTCAAGTCGACCTGACATCTGAAGACAACGGTGAACAGGCCCCTTGCGTACGAGAACCGGCAGAACCAGCAAAATCCAGTAGTGGGTGCGCGTATTCAGATAGTAATGTGGAACTGCGAGGGGAGGGGGGTGTTAGATCTGCTAGGGGACGACGCATACAGAGGGATAGACATTCTTATTTTGACGAAGACCTGGGCGCGAGAGCAGTTTGATATACGGGGATTCTATGGGTACCATGCACTGGCGTCTTGTAGAGAGGATCCGGGTAGGCCAAGCGGGGGAGTATCAGTTTTTGTTAGACCATTGGTAGGAGAAATGAACGTAAAAATAGTAGCAGAAAATCTGATTGCAGTAGCTTCACCCAAACTAGAAATAATGGCCACCTATGTGCAACCGACGGGGACGGAGTCAACGGAAACGATGACTGAGCGCCTCTTGCTGGGTATAGAAGCGTTACCGAGAAAGGCTCCAATAGTTATAGGCAGGGACTTTAATGCGAGATTAGACAGAATTGATTCGGAAAGAACGGTAGCCTTGCTAGACGTACTGGATGAAATCGCCTGCTGGGTAGTCAACAGCGCGAATGTGTTTACATATGAATGCCACTCTGGTTCGTCAGTCATTGACCTATTTGCAACAGATATGGATAGAAGGGACATAACGTTTGCAGGGGAAGACAATCCATTACAGGAAGGGGCGGGACTTAGAAAGCATATACCGATGGGCATCTGGGTGAAAATTAAGGGGACTGTTTAAGAACGGGGAAGGGGGGAAAGCTCAGGAAGAAGGCTTAATGTTAATACTCTATTACAGGGGCTCAACAAAGTATTTCCGGTGCCAGAGGCGATACACATGATTGCTACGAACGCAGCCTGGTAGGGATATTAAATTCTGCGATACGACCGGTGCAGAAGAGAAGCGAAAGACCTTGGTTTAGTGAGCGATGTAGGATGGCCAAGCAGGCCAATTGGTGGACGCGGGAATACGTAAAAATCGTTCCGGTTATGCGGCCATTGGCCTCGTTGGTTAAACGGCTGGTTAAGGCATCTTATAAAGAAGAAAAGCAAAGGTACTGGGAAAAGAAAGAATGGGCAGCAATAAGGGAGGCTGAAGTACGGCCATACACATGGCTGAGGCAAAAGGGGAGGAGGCAATGTTCAGTAGAGACGGGCAGGCTAGTCGAACATTTTGGGAGGATTTTGGCCGGGTCGGATACAACCCCGAAAACAGTGGTAGAATATGAAGGCCCCTGGGATCAAACGACAGAGGAAGCTAGGGTTTGATAGTGAGGGCAATCACTCTTAGGGAAGTAATGGAAACAATCGACAAAGCACCACGGGGAAAAACGCACGGAAATGATTTGATAAGGAATGAACACATGAAAGATACCTTAGTTCTCGCGCCATGCTGGCAAGCTCTATTCAATGAATGCTTAAACACTGGGGAAATTCCACAGGCCTGGAGGGAAGCGACATTAATTGTCATTCCCAAAGGAAAAGGTATAGAAACGGAACCAGAGGCTTGGAGGGGAATAGCAATAAAGAGCTGCCCATACAAGATATTTTCAGGAATAATAGCTAGGAGATTGGAATCTTTCTTAGAGGAAAGGGGGGAAATACCAGAGGAACAGCATGGATTTAGGAAGGGAAGGTCAACTCACTCAGCAATTGAAGGGCTGCTCGGAGCAATCTGGGATACTCTGTCCAGGCCGAAGAATTGCCTATATGCTGTGTTTGGAGATTTAAAGGTGGCGTTTGACATAGCGCCAAGGAATAAGAAAGTTAAAGAGCTAGCTAAAATGGGAGTGCCGGGAGCAATGCTGAGGTTGCTCATCAGCATCTTAAAACAAAACACGGTGCTCATTGACAACGGGGTTGGCGTTGCGGGGGAGGTAATTCAAACTACAGGTGTCGCGCAGGGCGATGGACTGAGTCCACTACTGTTTTCCGTTATTCTGGGTGGGCTCCCTGAACGGATAAGGGCGGGCTGGACTCGAGAGTGGGCCAAGGTTTTAATGTACGCAGATGATGTAGTAATATTTAGTTGTAGCCTTTTCAGAGTGAAGCAAGCAATGGATCGGCTAGTTACATTCATGGATGAAATGGGCTTAAAGGTTAATTGGGAAAAGACAGTAGCCATGAAATTCCGAAGGGGCGGCCGTCTGGCCAGGGATGACGTACTTCAAATCAGGGGAAAGGAATTAAAATTTGTAAATAAATTCACATACCTAGGGCTCACCTTAACAACAAGGGGCAGTAGTTTTCGATCACACATCCAGGAGAGGGTTAGGAAGGCCACTATCGCAGCCGCGGCAATTAAATGTCCACATAAGCTTTCGGTCGATGCAGCAGTAGCCCTTTTTGGGATACAGATAGCGCCCATCGCCACATATGGCATTTCACTAATATGGGATAAGGTGGGAGTAGACAAATTGCGTTTAATCGATGGGGTAAGATTTTTCTTTTTAAAGAGGGTTTTTGCGCTTTCAAATACATGCAGAAATAGGGTGGTGGAATCTGAAGAAGACGTGCGCCTTTGACATAGGAATTTATGGGACAGCAGCAATGAGAAGCACTGGGTGGAGGGCTAGCGGGGTAAAAGATCGCCATTTAACAAAGGCCTTTGCAGCCCACGGATTTGATTACGTTCTATGCAATGTGGAGGGCTTCCATGAACCACAAGACGAATGTCGATGCAAAGAATGCTGGAGTAAATGTGATAAATACCACGCCGCGGTTTGTCCGGCGGTTCGGTCCATAGCAGAACTGGCAAAACGCTAGATCGATTGTTGTGTGGAAAACTGTGATGTAACATAAACACACTTACCCAGCCCGGGTGTTAATAAATAAATAAAAAAATATCAGATGTATAGACTGCCCGCTAATCTTCTGTGGCAAGGTGAGACGCTCGAGTCGATGTGTGGGGTACAACAAGGCGACCCGTGTGGGCCAGCCCTCTTCTGTATCGCTATCGCTGAACTACAGGCGAAGCTTCGATCGGAGTTCCGACCGTGGTATCTTGATGACGCAACGCTGGCAGGTGACCTGGCAACGATCCAGGCAGACATCAAGACTGTTCAGGAATTTCAAGCGTGCTCCGGCTTAACTCTCAACGCAAATAAATGCGAGCTCTTTCTACTGTCAGAGGATTACCGCGACGAGCCTATTTCAAGCTTGCGGGGAATACTACCCGACATTCGATTAGCAGCCGAGGACAATATAGAGCTTCTGGGAGCCCCCCTTACCGATGCGGCGCTAGAGGGTGTCCTGCGCAGAAAACTTGTTGAAGTCAGCCGATGGTGCAGCAGACTTCAAACCCTAGATGCCCACCCGGCGTTATACCTCTTGCGACAAAGTCTCTCCACTCCTCGCCTGACGTATCTTTTGCGTTGTTCACCTTCTTTTAAAAGGACCGACCTTCTCGACAGGTTCGACGACATTCTGCGTACGGGACTAGAACGGCTACTCAACGTTCACTTGGGATCTGCATCCTGGGCCCAGGCATCACTTCCTGTGAGCGCGGGGGGCTTAGGGATTCGCCGTGCTAGGGATTTATCATTATCGTGCTACTTGGGGTTCTTGACAACCTTCAAGGATTTAATACTTTCGATTGGAGTTGAAGATACCCCAGTTCAGCTGGCCAGGGCCTCCGAGGAGGCCCTGGAGGAGTTTCAAGTTTGCCGGGGAGAGCCCCGCGAGCGAAAAACTCAGGGAGCACTGGACAACTTGGTGGTAAAAAAGAGGCAAGAAGTTCAACGTGGTAACGCAGTGGCGATAGTGGGGTCGCTTCCATCGACGGGGGAAGGACTGCCAGAAATGCCGTAGCAGAAACAACTATTATTTGACTAATAACATATGAAACATGAAATAAACTTATCGTTGCGCTAAAAAGGAAGTTTTCTCTGAAATCTAGACAATAGTAGAATCTAACTAGGACGTCAGCTTTGTTAAATATTGCTGACTGGCACGATGCAGACAGCTGTAGTCCGTTGCACATCTCATCACTATATATATATATATATATATATATATATTTATAGGGCGTCCGGGTAGTCTTGCCTAAAACTGTGGGGCATGGTTTAGCTCGGTGAGATATTAATGTTTGCCAATAGAAAAAAGGAGATGCAATATTTCGTATGGGAGTGAGATGAAAAGTTACCTAAGCTCTCCGGTAGGCTGTCCGACATAAGTTTATGAAGCGCACGATTGTGAGAGATTGCATTACTCACTTGAAAAACGTCGTCTAAAATATAATTGATTTTGGGTTGAGCGGGAACTCTATAAACAATAATATAATTTTTGAAAACTATTCTTAATATCACAATAGTTCCTGCTCTAGCTAAGATCAGGTATAATTCAGACAATGCAAAATTCTCTTACGAATGAACGCCGCTGTGCTCGGTTTTTCAACTGAGTACTGCATTATCTCACAATCGTACATCTTATAAGCTTATGTCGGACACCCTAGCTAAAATCACAGCTCAGAAAAAATCTATTAAATAAAAAATCATCTCACTCCTATTCGAAACATTTCCGTTCCGTTCCCCTTTTCATTGGCAAAAAGTTTTTTTCCGCAGAGCTTTAATACTCAGAGAGTTTTAAACGAGATGATTCGAACACTCTGTATACACGTACATGCATACGCTTGGAGATGTGCGGGTCTTGGAGCGTATGCAATAGAGCAGGCGTGGCGGTTACTACTGGTATAGAAGATACTCGATAAAAATGAAGGCTGGTGGGTAGCTGTGGGTGAGTGGCTATGTGGGTGGGTGGGTTGGTTGGTTAGATGGATTGCTCCGAACCAGTGGCTCCCCCGCGCGGCCTTGGCTGAGCGCGCTACCTGGATACAGTTGGCAGAGGGCGCTGCGGTTGCGATTGTCTCCGCGCAGGCTCCCGATGGCGCCGTTGCTGTGTACCACCACCACCACCTCGATCGGTGGAGCCGCCGGAAACGGGACCACCACCTCGTTCGTAATACACCCCCTCTCCCCAGAACCACACACGGGACGACCCTATTGGATAGCATACCAGCTGCATCGGGTTATCTCTGCTGCTGTTGCTGCTGCTGCTGATGCGGCGGTGGCTGCTGTTGCTGTTCCAGCTCTGCTACAATATCCTACTACGTCTGTGTATCTATGACTGGTGTTAATCGGTCGTGCTTAGGCTGTCGTCGTCGTCGTCATCGTCGTGGTTCTCGTTGTGGGGGTCCTGCCGGTTGCTGTAACAACCGTAACAGTACTTGTAGAATTGCTTGTAGCTAGCAGCAACAGCAACAACAAAAACAACATCAACAATAACAGTATTATATATAGCAGCAGCAGCCGGAGCGGCTGAAGTGCCGTAATGTCGTATTGGCATTCTAACTGTGCAAAGTGAATTCGCCGACAGCTGTTTGTTTGAGCGTGTTCGGCCATCGACTGTGCCGATTGTATTGTGCCGTGTCAAGGAGTTAAACTGTCTATCGCACGGAGACCGGTGTGGTAAAGACACCGCAACGACGACAACGACATTTAGTTCAAGTACTGTAAGTACTAGCTACGACTTGCGTAGTGCGACTACTTAACTCAGGGACAATACCATCTGCAGCTGTTATCGCTGCTGCTCGCGAAACGTCCTCGCGCCATGAAACTCGGCCGTGGCGGGACCTATGAGGGTCACGCGTTTGCGTCCGGCCAGGCCTACGCCAGCCAGGAACATCTGGCCAATGGTAAGTAGTTGAGGTTCGGCACACCCCATTAGCTACCCCCCACTAGTCGTCAGAGTACATAGCTGACAGGGCTGTTGGTTTGGCTACGCTTGAAGTTGGCTACTCTCGCCGCGCCAAGCAAAATACCACAAGCTTATATCAGCGATACCATTTATCCTGAGTCCTAGGGCGGATCGTACCAACTCTTCCATAGGCGAGACGAAACGATAGATCCATAGATAGAGCAGTGGGCCTGTCGCCGGCAACTCGTTGCATATACATTAAAAGGCCAAACAAAGAAAGGTAAAAGACTTTGGAAGGGTTGTGTGCCAATCATCTAGCTCGTGGCCAAATCGATCACAGACGCAGATAATAACCGTGACGACGTCGGGACGGTAGCTGTTGAGTCCAGGAATTCTGGCTGTTGATAAGCTCGTGTTGGTGAAGAATTACTATGCAAAGTAAGCCAGCTGTCAACGTAAACTGGCGGTTTGCGCTGCTCTTCCGTGGGCGGGTGAATCGTTGTCCATTTGTTACCTGGGGCGGCCATCTGGATTTTCGAATAAAGTTTGCAGGCCCCTCTTGTCAACTACGCGTTATCTTATGTCTGGTCGTGGTCGCCACGAGGAGATCGAATCGTCTAGTCAACGACAAGTTAGAAAAAAAACACTCAGTCGAGCGTAATTAACAACTAGTTTACTAGGGCTTCGAGGGTCATTGTTTATAAACGGATGCATTTTATAAGGTGGAAACAATCCGACCGCTCCTCGCAGAACCTTTGGGAACGCTAACGTGGAGGCATCTACTGTAGTGGAACAACAGTTTTGGATGAATGAGTGGTTGCACAAAATTGAAAAAAGTTGAATTATTTTGAAGTAGAATCGGTATCACACGGTGCTTCACAAGCTAGAAGATGTCGAATTATTTCCTGTGAAATGTTTTTACTTAAGTAATGGACATGTTCTAAGGCAATGTCATCGGAACTGAGACCCAGCATCAGACATGCATACATAAGTACTTACATATTAAGAGGGGTAGACAGTCAGTTGAATCTATTACATGATATATAAAATAAAACAAAATAAAACAAACAAAAATATATATATATATATATATACTCTGCAGGTTTCAAAAATAGTCTGATGAGGCTGGAATCCAGTTATCTCGTTTGTAGCCTTGTACATACGAATCGTTCCATGGTCTTGTTGTCAGGGGCGTACACGAGGCAGTAAAAAGAGACGGACTGATAAAAAGGCAGTGGTTGTGCGTGTAGACAGGCCGTCTCCCTATTCGACCATAGCAGCTGCATCCGTGGTTGGCACCAGAACTGTCATTCTGGTTTCAAGCTCTGTCAACGACTCCACTCTAAAAGGACACCTAACCTAAAGTTGACAAGCCAGCTTGGTTAAGCACAGACAGATAGCATTCTGTTGTAAGTGATGACAAACGGCAATCGAAATGTAGGTATAGGAATGCTGCATTAACGGACTGCAATAAGGGACACTTTGAGATCAAGTAAGTCTCAAAGTGTCTGTTAATGCGAATATGTTCTTCTAGAGTAAAGGTCGTGGCCATACAGAAAAGATACGAGGGACCGAATTTCGCTTCATTCTCCAGTAGTTATCGGAAACACATGTGCAATAATAATGCTGCTAGCTCAAAAACCGGCGTTTATGCCCGGCTCTGATTCATTCTGTTTGATTTGGATTTGCATACTATTTCCCGCGTCGCCATCGTGGCACCTCACCTGCGTTTCTTTCGTGGATCGCGTCATCGTTCTCGATATCAGCATCATTTCTGTGAGGTTTGCTCTCCCCTCGTTAGCTTATTCTCTCTCTCTCTCTCTCTCTCTGAACTCGGGTCGCTTTTGTACCTCCCCATCCGTCCTTGTACAAGCCCGATTCGAGGTGCGGTTGATGTCTTTCATGGTGGCTTATACTGCAGGCTACCTCGCAAGCTTATTTTATGAATGAGGCTCCATCTATCTCTGGCACCCCTCGCGCTGAACTCGATGGATGTGAGGACTCATGTCGGAACGGGCAATTTCTATCGACCAATATCGACAAACTCCTAGAGCAGACTTGCTAGGTACGTAGACATGTCTCGATGTGTAAGGCGCATAGCATTGGCACGTCGAGCCATACTGGTGTATGTGCGATACACATCGGTGTAGAGTAACAGACAAAACATTGAGCAGTAGCCACCATATAGCATAACTAGCAACAGCAGTTTCAGAAGGGTGCGAAGCGACGCAGCTCAGCCCATAGCCGCTGGCCATACTGCCGACTCGGCCTTGCCCATGGTTTTCTTCACTATCCAACAACCTCTGCTCCTTTCTTTCCCGCGTCTGTCGATCGGGAAGGCTGGCTGAGTCATCGCTGCTTGAGCTTAGTCTGTTTGACTTACTCGCACTAATCTCTGTATTCCCTCGAGCTCCCGCGTGGAGGTGCAAAGTAGAACGGTGGAACAACAGGGAAAATGCGAAGCGACGAGTAGAGGAAAATACATCGCAGCAAACGAGGGGTTGAGAACATGGGTGAGCAGGATACCAAGAAAAGGAAGACAGAGAGAGAGTAACAGAAGTATACGGGAAGGCCATGAACAGAACTCGTCCGCGCATCGTATGAAAGGCCTTTCTTGGCGCTGAACCTTGCTGGGGCAGGGTGGATTTAGACTATGGTCACCGTCTGCTGGCATTAGGAGCGCATGTACCTACCTATAATACAAGATTGACTTGCAATCGGCACAGCCGGGCCGGCTTGCCGAAGCTCTAGTGCAAAACCTGTTGACATGCAATTGGATCAAAAAGTAATTTCGCTGTCTGTTTGGTGGTCGAATAGCAAGCAATCAACCCTGGACAACTATTTTCCTGCGCTAGATTGCGGAACATCCAAGCGAGCAAGTGCGATGGCATAGAAAAAAGCTGCTTACTTATGTCGCGCAGCTGGCTTTGGCGGTTGATGTTCGGTGGTTCGTAACTGGGCATTGTCATGACAACCATGGTTAACAGATTGACAATCGCAATTGTTCGAGCCCTGGCCTTGCTTTTGGCAATTGTTCTTGTAGGACGTGGCTGCTGCTGTATGCCATTGCAAGCGTCTAAAGTGTAGTTGTCAGAGCGTAAAAAAACTTACCGATGTTTCCAGATTCAATCTGTACAACTGACGGTCCTTTCGGAGTTGCCAGAACTGTTCTTCATGCGGTTCCCCTTTGGACCTAGCCGAGTTATCCCTCGAATGAGGTAAAAAACGTTTGGTTTCAGTAGTCGCCGAAATGGACACACTGCTGCTTTTGGAGTTGTCAATAAGCAAGTGAACAGCATGGCATAACAGTACGCTGCTCATAGCTGTAACAGCTTCACCAGTACAAATAATCACGATAAGACAATATAGGTTTACTTTATATATATATATATATATATATATATATATATACATAGGTGCCGAAGACCAGAACAGAACTGGTAATTGGATTCTGTTAAGGAGAGCTGGGGTGTTTCCACTTCGGGGAGATTCACATAGAGCCTTACGAGCGTAAACCAGCAAACATACAAAAAAGACAATGGTTTCGCATCAATAACGAAAATGAAGACCTTGGTTCAACGGCCGGTGCAAAGCAGCTAAAAATTCCAATAGGCTAACCAGAGAATACGTGAAGATTTTTAGTAATGAGGCTATTTGTGATAATGATGAAAAAAATGACGCAAAAGGCATACAAGAAACAAACGCAAAAAATGAAATAGCCGTGAGTTGGAGCTGCTGCTGCAGGAAGTAGAGGATCAGCCTGACAAATTACTAACCCAGAACAGAACACGACAGTGGTGACTGGTTAAGCATGTACTAGTCTGCTGCAGAGAGCCGACACTTACCCGAACGAAGTGATCTTCTACAATGGGCTTTGGGATAAAGATACCAAATCTGCACGGGAATGGGCAGCTTGTGCACTCACTATCGAAGACGCCGTGGGGACGATTGAAAGGGCGCCCGAAGGCAATGCGGCCGGAAAGGATATCATAAGAAACGAAAATTTAAAGCAAGCATTGACACTGGCACCATGCTGAAAATCTCTACTTGATTAATGCCCAACATTTAGGAAAATTCCTATATTGTGAAAAGAGTAGACCATTATTGTAATACTTAAAAGAGAAGGCACGGGGACAGAGCTGAAAGCTTGAAAGAGAATAACATTTAAAAGTTGGCAATGTCCGAAGACTGTCCGTTTTCTCAGTAGGAAGGCTCTTTGTGCTTAAGATTGTTCCGGAGTTGACGTATGGTCATGACAGGGAATGGAACGAAAGCAAAAGAAAAGGTGTTTATATAGTCGAAGCAAAAGAAAATGTGTTTATATATAGTGAAGCGTGTCTTTTGTTCGTCTATCGCAAAATATTTTTATTTCGGCGCAATGAGCAAAATATTTTTCTTCGGGGTGGAAAGCTAAAGTCGAATAGGTCAGACGGAAAGTCGGGCTTTGGATGTAATCAATGCCTTGCACCTCTAGCCTTGGTACATAGCGCCTAGTTATCACTACCTGGTATGTTCAAACGCCGCCTTTCTTCCTTCCGCCTTTCCGCGTACCTTTCGGCTCTGCCTGCCAAGGCGTGCCAAGTACTATGCGGTGGAATGTACAGCACTAGAGCAACAATTTTTGCATTACTTCTCTTGCCGAAAGCGTGAAGATGTATTATGAAGAACCCCGTTCGGGGTGTATATTATATTCAAGTTAAGCTAAATAAACATAATGAAATAAAAAAAAATAGAACTGCTCCTATAAAATATTCTTGGGACTAAGACCAAATAGACTCGCATACTTTCTCAATCGAAGTCGGCCCGTAACACATTGCGCCAATTGCTAGCAGAGATTTGGAAAACTTTATCTGAATCGAAAATACCGTTATACGCGGTATTTATAGATATTGAAGCCGCCTTTCGCCTAGCGCCAAGAAACAGAATCATAGAGAAGTAAGCCATGGAAGGGGTTCCTTATCGCTTGCTAAAACTTCGGTGAGTATTTTTACTCACAGAGTGTCGATCGGCAACGATAATGGTATGGGAAGTGTGGGAAGAGTAACGCAGACCTCAGGAGGGGCCCAGGCTGAGAAACTCAGCCCGTTGCTTTTTTAAGAAGAACTACAGGCACTGAGGTTTACTGAGGACAATATCATTTGAAGACTACACTAAGTGAAGTGGACGGATAAGTTAAAGAAAATCTATATAAGAATAGAGACTACGGTACCGGTAAGAAGTGCGACTTGGCGAGCAGTTGGATATACGAATAGACGTCAAACTACGGCGCTTGTAGCCCGTACAGGAGTGTTTCCAGATGCAAGAGGTGCTTAAGAGAGTGTTACTACCCCGCAGCACGTCCAGCAGTTGAGTCAATATATATGCGTATCATTGAAACTACCTAACATCCGTATAATCCACACGGGTGGAGGGAGCTGACCAGCCGTTGCTGCATATCTGAGCTGGGACGTTTTACTTTTATTAGGTCACGTATTATCATGCGCGTGTATATATATATATATATATATATATATATACATATCAGTATAATATCCCCGCATCCTCCATGCTTTCATGGGTGGAGAGCACTGACGCAAGCAAGATGAACGCACAGACGTGAGACGCTTTTTTGGGTTGGGGATCGTGTTCTGCGAGGAGAAATGGTACGTAGACCGTCGAGGACTGCGAGCTGTCGTGGCCACAACCGCGGTTTGTTCGTCTTCATCATGGCAGCAGCCTAGATTGGCAGCTTCCTCGACTCTCATACCGGCACCGTTGTGGCGCGGCGGTCAATAATTGAATTTAACATTGCTGTTGCTGAAGTGGCCATCCCGAGGCAAAAATCGCGCAAGATGACCGCGATGCAAGGGCGGCGGCAGCAGCAACCGTACGTAGAATTTCGTTGTGCGGTTGTGCTTCGTAGTCCCAGCTCACTCGACTCAGACAACGTTCGACGAACCTTGTTCCACCTTGTGTGCCGTGTTGTACGTGTTGCGCTGTAAAAACAAGCTCACTTAATGCTGACACTTCGCCAAGCGCCTGTCTACGATTCGGGGCATCGTTTTGCTGTGTCGGCCATTCTGCACGATGACGCCTCATGCCAAAGACCTAAAGGCCTCTGGAGAACACTCGTCGCCGCGCGACTGCCCAGGGCAAGAGACTGCTAACGCTATTCCATGTGTGTCCTCTGGCAATGCGTGCCTTTATAGAGTTCAATAATGCAGTCATACGGCAGTGACGTAGTATCGGCTGGGCCAGGGCTTTAGCGATGTTGTGTTACGCGAGCGGAATCCGGAAACAGGACGTGGTGCCTCCTTCCCTTGGTAGCATCGGTTGTCGTCGTCAAGAAAAACAAGCCACGAGAAAGAAAGATAAGCGTATTATTCTATCGCGCGGCGCTCCCCGTTGGATATACGTTGATGGTCGCAAGCGGCAGTGGGCTTGGTTTATTAGCTAAAAACGATCCGATACAAATTTGTGTCGAACATGTTACGCTGAAGAAACATAAATCCATAAATGTATCAGTAAAAGTAACGAATGTGTTAGGCAAGCAAAAACGGGTTTTACAACCCCGCCGGGACTAGCTATTTCAGTTTCTGCTGCCTTCGTGTTATAAACTGTCGTATCCATTGATTTTCTTTATGTTTTTTTTGTACAGCCCTTTTGAAAACATGTAGTGTTGAACAAACCTAGCGCAGCACGGAGAAATAATCTTTTGTGCGATGCCTTAGCTGCCTCAGATAAATATTTGTGTCAACAACTTGTTTTCAATTACGCTGGCCTTTCACAACAATGGATTTGTCATCGACTTTTGTTGGTTGTTTCTGTTTCTGGGAGAGGGTCTTCTACATATCTGCAATACTATACCAATTCTGAACGTAATACGGACCTATGACTCAGTTTTAGTAAACCGCACACTCAATCAATCTCCGTAACAATATTGAACAGTCCCTGTACTTGTATGTGTATTGCCTTTTCGACGTGATAGACCCAGTCCCACCTGTCGTCTTCAGCCAAAGAGTCGACCACACACACCCGGCAGCTCCGCAGTGGGTCGCATCTGTGTGAACGCATTATGGCATAAACCACTCTCTATTGCCTACCTTGATCTCCCAACCACAAGTTACAGACAGGAGCTGCGCACGCATACCATATAGGGCCGCCCGTTGGGCAGGCCTGTTCGGTCCCCAACAAGCCCGGCCCTACTAGCCAGATATCAGCCGTACTGATGAGAGTGGAGATCTAGCTGAACTAGACTGAATGCCAGCGAAGCGCTAAGAGTCTGCTAACGTCCGGCATGTGCCGGTTTTCCTACGGTGGGCGTTGTTGGTCTACGCGTATAAGGCGACGATGATGGTGATGGTGGTGGTGGCGGCGTTGATCACGTCGTTTACTAGTTACATCACCGCTACGAGCACTGGACTGGTCGTCGTCGACGGGTTACCTCCTCGAGGAGGACCCGCAGCGCTATACAATCAGTAATATTAGATAGATAGGGTCTCGTCACTCGCGTGCACCTAGGCAGACAGCCAGGCACCTAGGAGAAGAGCCTGCTTTCCGAGTCAGCTAAAGAGGAATAGGGCCGAGTGAGGGCCTAAGAGGGACAACAGCGAGAGAGATCTGTTTGACGCCAGACGCACTTACGCAAGCGTCAGACAGCGGCTATAGCGTATATACGGAACGTAGGATGCAACAGAGCGGTTGTTGCCGCAACCGCCGCTAACTATCACTAAGATGCACATGAGTGTGCTGTTCGTGTCTGTTTGCTCCTGGACGTATTCGCCGTTGTTGTTGTTGTTGTTGTCTTTGTTGTTGCTGTTGTTGTTTTTGAGACAGTAATTTAGCCGTTTCAGAATTACTGCCATCGTTCTCTTAATCGTTTTCCTTGTCGGCATCGTTTACTATTGATATTGTTGTGTTTTATGGACGATTCTTAGCACACTAGTGTGCTTCGACCCTATTACTACTACTACAACTACTGTTCCAATGGTTACTTCTTCTTTCACGGCTACTCTGTCCCAAGTGCCTGCACGCACCTGCCGATGCTTCTGCAGCCAACTTCTCGATCCGACGGAAGCCAGTGACCAAACCTCGGGCTCAGCCGCCCCGGCGACTTCTCGCTATTCGTCAACACTGTTGTGCGAAGGGGCAATTATACACCCAAGCCGACGATTGAATAGACCCATGGTCAAGTTTCTTGCATCTCGGCAACGATTGATTTCGTTTCGGCCACGGCCGTTGCCTTATACATACAGCCAGATTCTCATAAATGGAATTAGCCCCATAAGCTGTCATAGAAGCCCCAGTGGTAACGCCTCGCCCGCAGCAGCTGCAAACACGATAGCCGCAGCGGAGCTTCTGCTACTGCTGTTGTAAGTGTCCGGCGCATTGGTAACAGATCAGGAAGAGTTCGACAACTGCGGCGGAAGTGCGCCAAGTTGCAGCAAGCTGCCCTGAGCCCACGAACGATCCCATGTGCCCTGCTTGCCCTTCCCTCGAAGGAGATCCCTGATCGTGTCGATACGTGTACGGGGCTCATCAAACCTTATGTCGCGCAGCGGCAGACCGTAGATACACTGTCCGAACTGTATAGACCTCTATTCTATATCTGGCCTAAACGTTGCCGTAGTAGACGCAACGATGTCTGCTTTCTGATTACAGATCTCACTATTGGGCCAATGGTAGTGGCTGGCAGTTTCACTGACATTGACTCAGACAAGTAACAGAGCCGAACGGTAATTCACATCCGTGTGCATCACCTTACTTATTGAAATGTGAATATTACGCTTTCTGTACCATTGATCGGCACATACAAATTGTTATGAAATGAATTTTTTGGCTTTTTGCGATCTGATATATCTGCTGTCCTCAATGAGCATCGCTCAAATAAACTTCGATCAACAACAAGGATCTAACCGGAGATACCTCAGTAGATGACCACCAGTCTACTGTATATATATATAATTTGTCTTATCGTCTTTATGACTACTGTGTAGCTCATTTGGCTAGCATCAGCCATTGCGAGCAGCACATAGGGCACTGAGGTCGTGTCGTATTCTATTCGCCAGCAGCACTCGTTTCAACAGTGATTAGATTAGCGGCAAATAGAGTATCAGCCAGCTTGCTTGCATTCCCTGCTCATCGGTGAGCCAGAGCGAGAGAAGAAACAGAGGGAACAACAGGTAGGCGGCGGGCGAAGGTCAAGACAGACGTCACGCGCAGGGATGCACCAATACATAATAGTCACAAGCAGATCAAGTCGGTGTAGTTCGTTCGGCCGGTCGGCGTAGAGTAAGCTATGTGGGTATGTAGCGTCTAGTGATAGATGACTGATGGGTCGCAGTAGTACATCCAGTAGTAGAGATGACGTTGTCCTGACCGAGACTTGTAGTGGTGGTCAGGCATTAGGTGCGGTTGCCAATTATAACGGTTATTGGACTCACCTGAAGATGCCACATCTGCAGCAGCCGACATATGCTGTATCGGCAAAAACCTCCATCTGGTTATTCCAGCCCTTCCACTTCCCCTGGTGCTCCCGGTGAGCTCCTGCCGAACGTTTGCCGTGCTAAACGCCCGCTAGAGTATCAAGGACATCGGTCCGGAAAATCCGGAGTTGATAAGCGTCCGTCTCGGGGATCATCCGAAAGAGGGGAGAATGGCAAGCATTCTCTTTGGGCGTTCCGGCGTGCAGGCTATCGTAGAATTGCGCCTCTGCCTGGCCTCTGCTCATAATAATTTCCTTATGTGCTGTTCGTGCTAAAGAAGACGGTCATGAGTTAATCCGTGATACTCCTGGTGTTTTTTTTTAGAAAGTCTAGTACGCTATTGGCAATGTCTTTGTGGTGCGAGTTACCGTCATAAAGGAAGCTTAACAGGTAACAACAGAACACATGCCAAGGCCGCGTGGCCTGAGCCCGGGTGATGCCCAGCAGGATAGACTCCGAATAATGATGGCAATACGATATGATGCTACATAACAGGCGGTATATAGAATGCCGTTGCTTTCACAAGCCCTTACAGCCGTTGCGCGCTTACAACAGAGGCCGATGTCTGACACGTTGGGCAGGGATTACAATTACAGAACGAGTACTTATTCACCATGGATTTGTAGCATGACAATGTGTTTCGCTATGCCTGCAAACTTTGTTGGCACATGTTTCAATCGAGATTGTGTCAAGCTGTCTGCATGCCAGTATGTGGTAACGATGCAGACTACAATCTATACACAGGTTACGTATACAACGTCAATTTCATAACAGTCCCATTTGAGCACAATTGGTGATGGAAGCCATGGCATTAGCTCTGCAAAAAGTCGACCGTTTTTCTGTTTACCTGTAGTCCACTGAAATGTATATCCTTGGGTTTGATTGCTCTGTACAAACGCATGTATGTACTACTAAATTTTCAGGTACCTTTCCTTTAGTACCGGTTCTTCAGTTAAGGTGTTTTCTCGGCATGAATGCATTATGAACGTTGCTGGGACATTTCGTTTTAACCCTATGGCTTGCCAAAAGAACCTGCTTTAGTTCTATCCAGTTCATGGGGGTCTGGGTTGACTGAGGAGAGCCACGACCTCCGCGGCTTAAGAGCCATTTTCTCTAGATGTCAGCTGAACGATAAATGGAATGTCAGGGTTAATCCTAAGTTGCGGAGATAGTTCATTAGTTCTATTCGGATTTTCTACATTTTAATAGTATGGTCGAGCATAGCGTATTATCCATTCTTGCTAAAGCGCATGACCTTGCTCGTGTCGATATTAATTTGTGATTGCTGGGGTAATACTGTGAGTGTTTTCTGTACGTTGTATTACAATTCGTGGTCAAGATTAATAAATATCACTAAATGACTATTATAATTTTGTTATTATAATTTTTTAAACTAAGACATTTGTCTATATATGTAGAATGTGCATGTTATGTCGATAATCGGATGTGTACGTCTATGGCTATCTTTTGTGGTGGCGGTGTTCAACGTCTCTACGTTGAGCTTTAAAGAAATGCGCCTCTCTAGAATAACAAAAAGAAAGTTTTACTGATTCGCGACCTATTTTTATGGTTTCTTAGCTTATCTCTCCCCTCTGAAATTTCACCGAACACAGATGCGTCTCTGATCCTATCTTTCCCCTGTGAAATTTTACCGAACACAGATGCGTCTCTGATCCTATCTAACGTGATATGTAATATATATGGTGGTTTGACGTTTGATTGAGTTCATGTGAACGGAATGTTTGCTCAAGTGTAAGCGCAGCAGTCATTAAGCAATCGTGTCATTTGATTTTGGTATAGCTACGCCGATGTGCACAAACTGCAGAAAGGCTGCTGAAGCAGTGAGGTGGCAGATGGGGGGCTTTACGATGTCAATTGGATGTATTTGATCCGTCTTCTAGTCGAGAGAGGAAGAAAAACGGAGCGTTTCGCTTAAATTGACCTCAAGCCGGCTTGGTCTCATTGGTATGTGCCACACCATGTCCCGGAATGGCAGGATAATTTGCGACTCAGTGATGGAGCGTCAAGCCCGTCACATGGTCGTTGGCTCAGGCTGATAATTAACCGCTACAACAACCTACTCCCAAATAGTTCGACAGCGCGATCTTCAATGGAATAGTTCACTGTTAGATAGAACGGCCTGCAGCAGTTTATAGACTGCGCACAGCCTCGCGGCGCTTGACAAAGTACCTATGGTAGCGCAGATATACGAAACGCTTTTTCCACTCTTTTCGTCAAGGGAGGCACCTAGTTAAAGTGAGTCATCTTTGGCAACAATATATGTATATATATATAGCGTTCCAGGTCGGAGATATAGGAAATTCGTTTTGTGCAAAGGATTCCTTTAACACACGACTGATCTTAGATATTTGTAATCTGGATCCCAACATACCAGCCCCCCAAAGTAGCATACGGTCTGAATAAATCGTTTCCTTTTGTAGTTAGAATGAGCTCCTGTCATAGGAAGTACGGGTACATGAAATACTTTTGACTGTACGCAATGAAGCCAGTACTAAATAGGTCATCCTTAGAAGATCAACTCTGGCAGGGAGATGAACTCTTAGCAAGGAGATGATAGTCAACGTGCAATCAATCACCTGGCTTCTTCAAGAAGCATTAATATTTGCTACGCTCTGGGCTTGTCGAGGGTGGTGCATTTGCCTAAATATGTGTTATCGACTGGGAACCTCGTTAATGTAGCTAGACACAGTTGGTTAGAACCTGAGCTTCATGAGTAGTACTTAGTATCCGCTTTGCTAGAAGTGCACACACGCACTGATATAAACATTAAAACCATCATTAGTATTAGTGTATGCGCATATATATATATATATATATATATAGTATGCGACGATCGCAATGGCCGATGAAAATGCGCACTTGGTATGTATTGTTGTACATCATCCAGTAAAGGCATCATATATGTGCTCATGTGTTAAGGCAATCCAAATAATTTTGTTTTCCGCGGTGAGAAGGCTTACAAAACTACTTGAGCAGAAACGCCAAACGTTTAACATTTCGTTTCACGCTAATGATACGTTGGGCCTATGCCCTGCTTCTTTATTTTCAGTAGCAATTCCCCAAGCACTTTAGGCGTGTCTCTAGAACTTATTCGTTATATTGCTATATGGTAGATACACATAGTATTCGGGTATTTTTCCGCTGCGGAAGCTCCACAGCGGCTAGGCAAATAGAATAATGGAATAATAGCCTTGCCCGTTCGACCTTAACTGCGATTTGGGAAACAGATGCAGGCAAAAATCGTGGCGTCACGATGAATCATGGTTTTAATTTACCAATGTGGATTTGACAAGATTTGAAAGCACGTAGACAGACACAAGCACACACACCTGCGAGCAAGCGTTTCCACTGCGGTTTGGTGATCCGGCCTAGTCCTAGTCCCCTGGCTAGGCGAGAGTTCCCTGCTCGTCCTTAGCTAGGGGAGAGCTAAAGGAGAACGAGCCGTAAAGGAGGGGAAACCGCTCAGTGCAACGCTCCTCTGGACATACGAGGGCTTCGGCTGAACAGGCGCGCATGAACAGACCGCTTTGGAGATGGCACAACGAAAAGCGGTGGTTGGTTGCGCATGTTGGCAGCCGCCACTGCCGGCGAGACAAGAGTATGATCGGCTTCCTCAGCGAAGCCGACTCAGCAAAATGTGCCACTGTTGCTACGTGTCCTGTGCATCCAGCACGCATGGCGCTGTGTGTGATTGTGTGTGTGTGTGTGTGTTGGCGTGTCTCTGCTCTGCCAGCTGAGGGATGATCGAGGAGCAATCCACTTGTGTGGGTCTTCTGTGCCGCCGGGCTGTTTAGGAGTAGGGTCTTGCGCGCCCTATCACGTCGTCGAGCGTCTCCCTCGCTTCGGTCGGCTCAACCTTTAACAACCTTCGTCTCTTCTCTCGCTAGTCGCCGGCCCGTTTCGCGACCCGACCATGGGACACACGGGTCGGCGAGGGCGCCCTTCAAGTCAACCACTCCCTCTATCTTCTCCTTCTTCCATCCCCTCTTCGTCTCCCTTGTTCTTCCATCCCCCTCTTCGTCTCTCTCCCTCGCCGCTCTCTCTATCAGCTCCCCTCATCGCTGGGGGGTGTAGTATCTCGAATACCACACCGCTTGTCTTCTTCGACTGGGGAAGCCGGTATCGGAGGTAGAGGACAGCTCTCGCTCGTAGAGGAAGCTCGTAGTTGCTTGCGCATCGCGACGGCGGCGCTCTACCGCCTTATAGAGTCGCCGGCCGACCTCGTGGGGAGTCTGGGGAGCCAATCCCGTTCGCTTTGCGACCATTTGGGATATGTCATTGGCGGCGGCGGCGACCATCGTCGTCGTTGTTGATGCCACCCCACTGTCGTTCGCAGTTTTTCTCCCTCCCTATGGCCTGTATGGCCTGCAATTTTGGCCGCCGTTTGTCCTACGCCAGGACGACGGGCTTGCGGCTGTCGCTTTGTCGGCGCAACGTGTATACTGTACCAGCCGCCAGCAGGCAAACCGCTCCCTGCTTGCCCGGCTGTGGGTTAAATTTGCCTCTCTCTATCTCTCGCCCTCTTTCTCCCCCCTGTCTCCACCTGGGTTCACTCGACAGATGGTGGCTAGGAAAATAGCAGTGGGACTCCTTGCTGATCCAGCGTGTGTGCGAGGTTCGTACGAGCGGGTGTTCAATGCGCTTTGGTGACAACTGCATCGGCCTTCCTTGTACGACTCTCTGTGTGGTGGTAGGAAAAGTTGTCCTAACGCTGTTCTGACAACGGCTACTATAACCTGTACTCGGCCGGCTCGCAAAGCAAGCTCCCCTCATGGTATCTCCCAAGTAACAAGTCACACACTGAGACTCCATCCAGCAGCAGCAGAAGGCACGGATGTACACTTGTACAGTTGAATACGTAGCACTAAAGGATTTTCGTTCGTTGAGTTGTTTGCCATAGAGTTAATGTTAAATTTTCAAGGACAACGGAGGGGGGCGGGGGTGCTTAACTCGTATACACCGGCCAACAATGACACCTTATACACTGCACACTCCTACGAGACACCTAAGTATAGGTTATGATTTTTTTAGTTATTTGTGCCAAGTGAAAAGAGAAAAACAATCTTATCGGATAGGGCGCATTGATATAATTTCTAGCCAGGTTATTTGGTGAGGTTCTGTTTTGCATGGTGATAGTGCTTCATGATGCGCTATATTTATAGATATATATGTATAAATATATTACTATCAAATTTTTTGCTCAACGCGATCACCACAGTGTGTGTCAGCGTTATATGGAAAATAGACGACATTTGTGACTGCCACTGTGAGGAAGGTCCGAACAAGTGCCGGTGGGGGGCGGGTGGTGGGGAGATGAAGAAGAAACTGAAACGGCACCCCGATAAGGAATGAACGGAGACTGCGCCAGGCTCAATCTGCCGGCGATCTAATAGATGCGTGGGCAGACAATGAGCAAGCTAGTGAAGCTACTGCTGCTGCGGAAACTGATGTTGTGGTCGGAACGGGGCCACCGTTATAGCGCAGTAACTGAGTTACTGGGGCTACTTTAATCATATCAGCAGGCGCTAAGCCAGCGGCCTTAACGGCTACGAACGAGCGTCTCTTAGTCTCTTCTGGGGGGCTATTTTTCCCTTTCTCCCTTGTCTGTCTCCCTTGTTCTTCTGTTCGACCGGCCGAGCGACCAACTGCTCATATGAGCAGCAGAAGCCACTTAGTATAGTGAGGCGGGGACTAAACATAAGGCGGCGGTGGTGGCGGTGGCCCTATTCACACCGCCCGGTCACATTACCTGAGGGTTGTCGTAGGACTGAACGACTTGGACCGGTGGCGACTCGGAACACGAAGAGGACAACCGGGAATAAGGACAATGAGCGTGGCATGTTCTCCAATTGCCCCGATTGCCACTCAGATCATGCCATCAGGCTGTCGATTCCTGCTTGTTTTCTGCCTGAACATGATACCTTGACGACGTAGCAAAATCTGCTACGTCGATGCTAATTCCCTAATGGTCAAATTTACCTTTTATGCTGAGCCTATTAGGGACCTCGATTGTTACTATTAACATTTCGGTTCACCTATGGGAAGCCAGCTGGGGAAGGGGCTAACTTGCTCGGCTCATACTCGATCCAACTACGGTGTGCTATTGCACGCTGTGTGCTATATCATAGTAGTTGATTGTTGTTAATGATCCAGGTGAAGTGGCTCTCCTGAAGATTCAATACTCTTAATAAACTACAATTGAATATGTTCTGTTTAGTGTTCCTTTTTTGATCGTATAAATGTTAGTCGATATTGTATTTGGCGAGGTCAAGATCCACGTTCAATTGGTTCGGTACTAGCGTGAATTCGATGTTGTTAACTTAGAAGGAGCACTAACGAATCGAGGATAACAAGCCGAGGACGTTCAATGAAGTTGCGTATAATTTGGGTTTATTTAGGGCAAATTCCCTAGTTATTCTGATAGCGTTTTAGCTTGCACGCAAAATTACCTGGGTGACGTGTTCGGAGCTTTGTCAGTAAAAGTGCCGTGCTGACGCTCAGGACATTTATGGCCGTCTTCTACTGCAGGATTATTGTCTTTACAATTTTTTTACTTCGATTGCCGATTGTGTATGCAGATCGGGCGTTCCTATGCTCAGAATGCATAATGTAAATCCAGGCTAAAGACCTAGTTTGTAACCCTGTTTAACGTTAGCTGCATCGTACTTCGGTCGCTAGGACTATTGACATGTCCATACAGCTTCGCGTCGTTGGCACAGATCTTAACAGAGATTGAATGTGGTGATATATACATTAAAGAGTTTATGTACAGTATGTACACGACCATAGATAATTTAGGGCATCCAGATATTGCATTGGCAATACCCGAAATTGCATGTACGCCCGGACTTTTTTTATCAGGAAAAGAAAGAAAAAAAACGATCCGATCCAGATTCAGAGTTTTCGCCCACACCATCGCAAGGCAAAGCATCTAGATTTCTACTGTGGCTCACCTTTCCTTATTATTAATTACTGTGGGTTACCCTTTCTTATTATGAATTATCCTACCGTGTTATGGGTATTATCGTCATCATTCTAATGATTTATTTATTTTCGAAGTTCGTAGTTCAAACAGAAAAACAATGATTGATATTGGAATTGAAACACTGCCGCAACCATGGTTTAAAGTGTTTTAGCACGCCGCTTTGCCAAGGCTAACTCACAATAAATCAACCCAAACGAGGTCTTAAACAGCTAGCCATTTCTGCGATTCAAGAGTGCCGAAAATCAACACAGCTATCTTTGAATTTGGCAACATAACTTTTTTTTGGCTATATTGACGGACGCCATAACTATATGCCGCCCCGTTTATACACTGCGCTGCGAATATGCAGCAATAGCAGCAGTGCTTAATAATGTACCAATTAGACTGCTTGGGACTTGGGTTGCTCAGGTGGCTAGAGTAAGCTCTTATTATTACCCGAACAGCAATGGTGGTACTCTGATATATATATATATATATATATATATATACATAAGGCGACCACGGCCGAGAGTGCAAACGTATTGTCAATGATTAATAAATCATTACAATATTTTCAATATATATATATATATATATATATATATATATATATCGTACGTCGGTAGATTGTGGGTGACTGTGTATCGAGCAGAAGGAGGAGTATCCTTGTCATTTATCAATTGCAGCAATAGACATAGTAGTGTCACTAATTAACTACCACGGTTCTAGCAACGCCTGACAATCAATTAGTTTGCTAGTTAGTTCGCTGGCTAGTTACTTGACTTGGGTGGTCACCTTGCGTCCTTCCTGTCTCATGTTGGCAGTCGGTGTTACGAACACTACAAAGTTTCTGTTGTGAATGCACACATCAAGCCTTCACAAGCCTCTGCCGCCATTACTGTCGGGTCGACAAGTCCTGATTTCGAAATGGTCTATCGGCGAGTGGCTGAATCGGCCGTCATCGGTGTTACCACTGTGCCGAGGCGCATCGCGTTTTCCATGTCGCTTATGCTCTCCACGGACGCAATTTGTTGTAACGCATTTTCAACGGCGCATCACAATTGTAACTAGTATTAGTCAACCACTATCTGTGTTATATAAGAGGATCGCAATTCTGGTGCATGAGCGTGAGTGGTGGTTTGAAAGCGGTGTTCCCCCTTGCCGCCTGATATATATATATATATATATAAATATAGCAATGACGAGTAATTAGTTTTAAGTTGGACGCCGGTGATAAAACCCTTGGTTAAATCTTCCTTTTTCTATTGTTACTTCTCGCGGTGACTATGGTGGGTTGTGCGATATAGCTCGTGCTTTGATAGCTCGTCGTATTGAGAATGAGACGAATTCTACTTGCGCGTAGGCAGCGTTTGCCGGTATCTTGCCGTCGCCTCTCTACTGAAGTCGCCTCAATGGTACGCCACATTAAAGAACGAATCTGGAGTTTAACGATTGGCGCGTAGTTTCGTGCGCAAAACGCTCACCTACTGAGATTAACATATGAAACTAAATAAATGTCTTTATTAAATGTTATATATTACTACTTCTACTTCTTCTAAGCTGTTCTAAGCACGAATCAATCTGACAAAACTAATAGCTAGCGCAGGACCAAAACGTATCCACAGCTTGTGGGAAGATGCTACGAAGTACACAGGTATTTTGCTGTGAGAGATGCTTAAAACAATGCGTCTTGTTTCGAAGATCGTTTTTGCCACGAAAAATTCCATAGTTACACATTCTCAACAATTTTAACAATTAAGGACATTGTGCAAAAAAACCTATCGTCCTTGTATTATATATATATATATATATATATATATATTTAATACACGGATGGGGTAGTATTCAATATGCCGTTTTTTATGAGCTGAAGGACATAGAAGGTCGGGAGGATTTGCCTTTACTAAGCCTATTTTCTTCAGTCTTTTTGCTCTGGCTTAGCTTTGTAGCCTGCTCGCTCTTCATCACTCATCACTGCTCTTTACCGTATGCTTCGACGGCGTATAATGAGGAGTAGGAAAACTGTCAGAAGGGGTGCTTCGTGGGCGGGGGGCATGCGTAGGCCACCACTTCTGTCACTACGTTGACCTCAGACAACTGCGAAACTTGACGTCTTTCGCCTTCAAAATGGTGTCGTATATTGCTAAGGCTGATGCTGACACTTACGGCCACAGTCGACACTCGTTCTATAACGGTCATTAATAGCTGTTCCCACTTTCCTATAGCTCGTGATCTGTTTGCGCCGCATTGTCATATTGAGCTTATTACGCAAAGCCCTCTAAAGAGTGGTGGTACACTAATGCTCGGTTACCATCAAGTCGAAATGATTAATCATTTGTTGACTTAAACGACTTTAACGATAGTTACGGCCGGTCGACGCCATGCTGATGATAAGAAGGAGGGCAATCATGATAATGATGATGATAAAGTACCCCATCTCCTTCCACATGATAAATTTGGACTAACGAACGCGTTCAAGCAACATGTGTACGGCGGAGACGCACGTAGCGACCCACACTCTTTTCCTTACTGCCATCACTGGATGAGGCGCGGACAATAATAGCCAGGTATATTGGACAAGCGCCACACTGTCCGAAGCTTCTACTAATATTAACTACCCAAACTCATTGCTCCAGTCGCCCACTTGTAACAAGTAAGCCGGCTATCCTTTATGGCAGCGCAGACGCCTACGCGGTTCCACGCGCTCGCACACATACAAATGCCCTTTACCTGATGAAGCAACGTGGTCACGTGCACAACAACCGAATAATGCACGTGAGTCGCAGTTGGGAGTGCTGATCTCCCCGATGTTTCACGTGAACGGAGCAGCTATATATATATATATATATATATATAGGGTCATTCATATTGTTATGTACTTATTTCAACACGAAAATAATTTTTCCCTATGGAGGGAGGACGCGAGAACAACGTTTTGTTTAGGAGTGAGGATGAAATTTATAAAAGTCGTTATTCTGCCTTATTCTCGCCTACATAGTTGTGCGAAATCTACGTTTGCGGGAGAACTAGTTATCGCATGAAGGAACCGATTACACCTGCGTGTTCGGAGGGATTTGAATTCTGCACAACGGAAGTCACTTCACTAGCTTGCGTAGCAAAAAGCGAATACACAGATTGAGGAAAGTCATAAAAAGTGGATATGTTGTTATGTCTTATGTTAACGCTTTTTCGTGAAAAATCGTAAAATTTTTCCATTACGGCCGAAAATGTATGTCCAAAAGACCACTCTCACGCAATAGCAAATTTAATGCCCACCACTTTTGTACCAAAGTGATGATGCTGCGTTACGTAGTTGTCAAGTCACTAAGCTTTTTCGATAGCCATATCGAAAGCGAAGGCATGCATATAGAATAGCAAAGAATAGAAATCCTTCCTAGTGGTAGCGAAAACGTCTTGGCAAATTTTTACGGTTTTGAACGTGAAAACTTGCACGTAAAACATAACAACTATGACTGCCGAAAACGCTTAGTTACTTGACAACTACGTAACGCAGCACCATCACCTTGGTACGAAAACAGTGGCTATTGCGTGAGAGTGGTCTTTTGGACGTACATTTTTGGTCGCAATGGAAACATTTTACGATTTTTCATAAAAAGCGTTAACGTAAAATATCGAATTTTCATGACTTTCCTTAATCTGGCTATTCGCTTTTTGCTACGCAAGCTAGTGAAGTATCTTCCGTTGTGCAGAATTTTCCTCTGAACACGCCAGTGTACTCGGTTCCTTCATGCGTTGACTGGTCCTCCCGCAAAAAGAAAGCGAATTGGCAAACTCTAGTACTTTTAGTTTTGCCGCCCGACCGAAGCAATAAAACTTTTTTTAGGTTTGTTTTGCTTAGAAGGGCACGTCAATCGGTGGCGGCGTTTATTGTTTGGGTTTGTTTTAAAGGTGAAGAAGTCGAGATCGGCGATTCTAAAGGAGCCAAATATAAACGAGCATCGAATCTGCATTAAGTTCTGTGGTTAAACCAAATCGTATGTTCTAAGGTGGTGAAAATGTTATGAATTGTTTATGGCTATCAAACAGTGTCTCAAAACACTGCATAAACGTGGTGTCGTCAATGTTGCGACGGACGTTAAGCCACCTTCAACTTTAATAACAGAAGAAAACGTTGATATATATATGTATATAAAAAAATATTGTGATGATTTATTAATTTACAATACGTTTGCACACTCGGCAGTGCTTGTCTTTATATATCGCCTATATATAAACCTGTCCCTTCCGATTCTACCACTCGTGAAACCGCCGTAATTGCCGTTTTCTTCAAATTTGTTGCTGTTGCTAGCGATATTTACGGTGGCCATTGTCTCCATTCTCATCTCACTTATGATGTTTTCCACTAAAGCAGCGCTAGTACTGCCCTTGTTGTTGCGTGCTGCTGCCGCTGCTACTGCTTCTACTGCTGCTTCGATAAAGTTCTAGTTTGAGAGCTGCCCGTGGCTTGTGTATCAGATTACAAGCATTACAAGCATTTCTTCTTGAAACTTTTTCGTCTTCTTCCTGTACTTATATTTCGCACCACCGTTTTTGTTTCATAACGAAACTAAAATGAGATATCTTTGAGTACGAAAAGCCTAGATACACGGGTATTTTATGTACGTCCAACGGGACCCACGGGCTTACTTCTATGCCAGCCCTGCGGCTGTAAGCTGCGTCAGATCAGTGTGTCCTTGTCCGTGTGTATGTGTGTGTGTAGGACCGATACGATCTGTCACGCAGACGAAGCGTGACTTGAACACGCCGAAGCGTCTCATATGCCCATGTGGTTACTACTACTACTACCTGTCAACCTTCGTCTGTCATCTTTCTCTGCCTTGGTTTGTTCGCCATTCCTTTTACATGTATATACATATGGTGAATATCTGTATATACGTACATATAAAAGACGTCTGATATCCACTCGCAGTAGCTAGGTGACTGCCGTTAGCGGAACCCGTGATGCGGGAGTCACGCTGCCGCACGGCTGGGCCAGCATGTCAAAGGTTTGTGGGCCTGTTCTTCTGGTTCGGCTTGCCTACGCGATTCGTGCTGAAAAAGAAGACAGAACTGCAAAAAGCCGCTGCGGCTGATTGGTGCGAAAATTGCTTTCTTTTTTCTGATCATGTCACGACGCCTCAGACAGCAGTGGTTATTTGCCGGCCTTGCTTCTGTGTTATGGTTTTAGTATCATCAACACTGGTTACCAACATTTACTAGGTTTACGGTACATAATTTACGTGGATCATATAAATTCTACACAGTTAGAGCTGAGTGTTATAAGTCTTGGTTGCTGCTGTTGTTGTTGTCAGCGCGATTAGTGTTTCTACATGGATATTGGTACTCTTGCTATATTGATTCCTGCCGGAGACGTGATGTGATCGCCTATCTGCCAAGTCTCTTTTGGTATACCCTGTCCATAGGGACAACATAGGGCTGAATACAAGCAACTACTGACAGAAAGTCTGATGATGAGGGGAGGCTCAACTTCTTGAAAGGGCGGAAGTGGAGCCTCATATCTACATGCTACGTCGGTGGCAGAAAAAGCATGTACAACATGTCCCAAAAGTTAATAAGTCAGCATTTGACTTCGGGGATACGATCTATTGCAAATGTCCTTGCAGGTAAATTGGCTACGCTGTATCACCAGATAGCCAACGAGAACAGAATACCCCAGGCCTAGCACTGCGGCTGATTATCCCTGCTATTCAAAGGAAAGCGCGACAATAATGTGGATGATCCAAATCTCTGTCAGGGAAATGCATCGGAGCGCACATATAGGAATATCTTCGAAAAGTTTTGTTGCCAAATCAATTCATATTTAGGTAGGGCCGAGGTAGAACAAGCCTCTAACAATAAATAGTCGGCTTACTTCGGCAGGCTAAAGGGTAGTCCTCTTCTACGAGTGCTTTCCAGCGTTTTCCGCTGAGAACTGCCTGGAAGTAGACACGTGGCGTGATGACACCCTAAAGCTAAGACAAAAATGTGGGGTCCCCGCAGAGAAACCCACTTGGCTGTCTGTCATTATCCCTACTAATCGCTGACATAGCTGGCCATGCTCAAATTAGAAATACTGCTGTCGTTGTGTACGCGGACGACATGGTGGTCGCCCATCGCGGCCTCGGAGCTATTCGCAGACGCGCTGGCATGGTGGAGGCTCTTTTCCATAACAAAGGCCTCCAAATAAGTTTACGCGTCACAAAACAATGAAAGCCGTAGGGGTCGATTGGTAGACACAGGTAATATTGTCTTTGGAGGTCAAATATTGGGGTTCGTAAACTCCTTTCCCTACTTACGCCCTAGGTTGCATAATATGGGCGCGACCTTCACACAGCATATTGGTGCCTGGCGGACATTCTGCAGAACTGACAAGAAGGTTGCCGAAATCTCGGCCGAGGTTGGACACTTTGACATCTATGGTTCTCGGTAATTTTGTAAGAAACCCGCATGCTCTAGCCGTCACAAAAGATAGATTGCGCATGGATCTTCAGGTTTTTTTACTATCCGTGTGACCAGTGCTAATGCCGGTTCTGCTCGCAGGCTTACGCAAAATATTATGCATTTAACTCTTAGACTCCTCAGCGATCCCCGCACGACGTCTCAACGTGCGACGAACGCTAGCGTCACGTAAAGGCGTCTTTAGTTCTGTATTTATATTTCTTGAAAAATGCAACCGAGTTATGAAATAAATAGACGTTGAGCTTGATCCGACCTCTCTGGTAAAGACTCGCTAAAATAAAAGAAGCGCTCTGATCCACATGAATAACTTGGTGCACTCGTTGGCACGGTTTGGCGGACTTAATTTAAATCGGAAAAAGTAATTATTTGCGATTTATTAACAAATATTGTTCTTCATTTGATTGACTATTATAATAACGTTTTAGGATGAACTACGCACCAAGAACTGTTAATAAACTTCTGTTAAATCTGTTATATCGATTAATTAAGAAAATTCAAGAGCTGAAGCCGTAAGCCACTACGATGGTAAAGGCAAGATGAGGTGGAACGATTCTTTTTCACACGCGTATGAACCTTAATAAAAACGATGCTAGTGACTAATGAGATAGGAAACAAATTTTCTGGCCGACTGTCAGACGATTCCTCTGCCAAACGCATATATATACCGAAATCACGCGTTGCTGTCTCCAAATAAAGGGCGCCTTTAAAAGCCATCTAAATAACCCGTTCTTCTTAATGATTACTTCTGAAGCTTTCTGCACAAACTGCGAGTGTTTATTACGTTTGTTATTACTTTAAGTCATTGGTATTTTTATTCCCTTACATATATATATATATATATATATATATATATATATATATATATATATATATATATATATATATATATAGATATATATATATATATATATATATATACATATATATATATATATATGTATATATATATACATATATATATATATATATATATATATTGGGTGGCGAATTCCTTAGTTATTTACAAGCCTTCGAGGAACACAACCAACACAAGTAACGGTTATAATTGTGCGTTAGTATTAACTGTGGCATGGTTCTACATGTCGGGACGAACATATCGTGAGAAATCATGTTGAAAAGGCGAGCTGTATCGTATATGTTGTTTTTTATAGTGTTGCATATCCATCACGCCCTGTCTGAGCTGTGCTCAAACCCCGTAGCAGCAGCGGTTGTACGAGTTGCAGACCTCATGACTGTACGTCAAGCTTTATGGCGTAACAATCCTGGAGGTTCATTGCAAAAATACTGGTAACAGTAACTCGTGGAATATAATAGGATTGAGATTGAGGCGCATTTTGAGCATATTGTATGTGCAGAATTTGCGTTTTTTGGGGACACTCTCACGGAGCATTAACGAGGGATAATACACTTTTGCCTGACGGATTTGGATAATACATTGAGTGCCCTGCATCGCAAAAGGAGGCTTATATAACCCTAACGTAAAACGTTGCGGCGGGTCGGCACTGCGGTTCGATGACGAGTTTATGACAGCAGAAAAGTCATACGTACCCAATGCTTTGTAGAAACATCCACAATAAATCGCAGGTAATTATCAAATGATTTCGCTGCGTATAAGGCTAGACGCACATGTCTGACCGGGTGGCGATGACATTCAACGCTCTACGGGAATAAGGTGACTTTCGTCTTTATTTTTGGATACCTTTTAGGGTACAGATCATAGCGTAGTGAGGCAACTAAATACCAACTGTACAGGATAGTTCGGGGAATTCGAACCACGTGATAAAAGTACGCCACAGAAATAACAGATTATTTTCGCGTCCTAAGCATATTTAACGTTCGCTGGATATGCTTAGCCCCGAGGCTATAAATAGGAGATAGGGCCCTTTGTTGGTGCCACGAAGAAGAAAAACGGTCTTCTGCCGACTAGCTCCTTCAAACCTGCCCGGCAGTAGTAGCGAAGTGCTGGACAGTGACTATTTGTACAACTGTACAGTAACTTGTAATAGCCATTTGTGATTATTGTCATACTCACCATCAGGAAGGGCATTGCTTTTTACTAAAACAACGTGCGATCTTGTGCAAGTAGGCCTCCTCCTAAGAGATTTTCAAGGATACGACTCTGATTAACAATCTGTAAAGCAGCCGGAATATTCCTGGACATAGTATCTTTAGAGCACTCAAGCACTTCTGCTTAGCTGAGAGAGAGATTTATATTTTAAAAGAAGTGCACAATGAGGTTGAAAAGTTTCGTTGACTCCAGGAAAAAGGACTTTTACAAAAAAGTAAGCGAAAGGCAAATTCTTTGGTGACGGGTCTTGGGCGGAATGAAGATATGTGTGGACACTTGCTAGACGGTATATATATATATATATATATATATATATATATATATTCTCACCCATTCAGACACCCAAGTATAGAATTATGTTATTAGAGTATTTTTATGCTACTAAACCTTAGCCATATCCTTTATAGTGATAGTCGTAATACAAACCTAGGCGAATACAGCGTAATTCTTACATACAATGCAAATACAAACCAGTTAACTCGTTTACTCTGTCATTTCCACCTGCCTATAATTTGCATCGCTCTCTGTATCGATACCGTCGGCTACGTGGGCGAATTCGAACGCAGCGCGAAGGCCGCAGACGGTAGAATTGCGTTCAAGTTTGCTATCTCTCTCTCTTTCTGTATATCATCCCCCGGCTTGTTCATTGGTTCTGCCGATCTGTGTAGGTGTATGTATGCCCCCTGGCGGAATCGCCACGTGAAAGACGGCTTGGAAGTTGCGGCTCCGGGGGGCAGGTGTGTCCCTGCCTAATCGTCGGATGTGCGTAAGGCCTTACGCGAAACAGGCAGCTCGCCACACCGGAGCAGAATAGTTCGCCTGCAAGCGAACAGCTAATGAACGGCCATGTTTAGACCGAAGAATTTTCAAATGCATGCTTCGTCCATCACACAGAAAGCGCCGACGTGTAGCGCCGACTCAAGCATATACATATACTAACGGTAACCATCGTAGCCCATTCAACGTAATTACTGCGTCGCCTGCGGGTCTTTTCTGGAGGTTTTGAAACGCAGCCCATTCACAGTAGCGTCGTGTAAAGTCATACAAACTCTACATTGAATTTCATGAGAGAAATGGTAACAATTATCATATTGTTGATATTATTCTCAAGTGTTTGGTTCCTTGATGAGAATAGATACACACATATTTATTTATATATAGTTATGTGGGAGTATATGTATACTCATACGGCTGAGAAAGTAAATAGAGAGGCGCATTTGGTTTGGGCAGTATCGCAAGATCAGCTGGTTATATCTTTCATATTACCACCTTACTGAATAACATGTAGGTATCTGACAGGTATGACAAGTTCGTTGCGTGGCTTGCGAAGCGGCGCAAAGCCCGGCAATGATAAGGCGGTGCAATAGCAGGTGACTGAGGCCCCGGCATTTGCGATGGAAGCATTTGGATATGTTTGCTCAGAAATGTTGTCCATTTTCTATTAATAACATTCAAAAGACAAATGAAAAGACAAACAACCCATTCCCTCCCAGGGGGGTTTAATGAAGGCGGACGGGGCAAATCAGACGGCATCCGCCGTTTGAGTGACGCTGTTTCATGGGCTCAGGTAGAGGCTTAGGTCTTTTCACCATTATCATTATTATTGCCTATTTTGGGCCGCAATGGCAGTCATCCTCAGGTGAGGTAAACAAACCATTTTGCTTCAACGGTACTATGCTGAAGGTGCAGTACAAGTACGTACGTCAAAGCTGCTGCCGGAAACAGCATAAACCGACACGAACGCCACGGATACAGTAGACGACAAAGAAACAAGCCTACCAAATGTCCGAGCTATAGCAAGACGACGAGGTTTTTTGCACATAGCTTGTGAGCGATACGTTTTTACGAACAAATAAAAATTGGTGGACGTGACTACATAGTATATACCACGGGCGCTTCTAAACTGGTCTTCCACGGCGTATCATCATTTCGAATGGCGGCATCAAATAATATAAATGATAATCTTTATAAGACTACTTGTAGTTGATTATACGACTACCTAGTATTGGGAAATGCTACATTAAAGATACGAGCACTCGACGCGTAATTTCCCCATGCCAATATATACTTTTATGACTTGGTTTGTGTAACCGCAAGTGAACGAGTGGGCAGCGAGTAAGCAGTTCCGCATTCGTGTTACGAATGCGGAACGAGGAAAAGTGCAGGAGACAGTGCGATCGGCCCCACGCCAGCCATTGCCTAAATCATTAAACTGGCGCAAGGAAGCAACATCCCATGCATCCACGTTGTTTCGAAGTTGGGTTTTGGTGTTGGGTTCTTGCTCCGATCGCCTGGCAGCTAGTGTTACTACTGCTTCTGTTGCTGCTACCGTCGTCGTAGTATACGTCGTTTATGGCATCCTCGTAACCTCCTCTAGTTTTCCTTTCTGCCCCCGACTCACACCCCCGACCACCCCACCCCCAACCGACCACAACTTATCAATGAAACCGCCAGCGGCTAAGCTGTCTGGCGGAGCTGGGAAATCAACGATAACCCAATCGCGTCTTGGTTGGCCCTGTTCCGGTGGTTCTGACCGGGACATCTACTTCCTGGTCGGTGACGGTCAGGAAGGTTGCAGTGAAGGCGACATCCACAACGACGACGACAGCCGACGACAAGAGCCGTAAACCTCGGGTACCTCGGGTCGACCCCCAGGCTGCTGCAGGGCACTACAAATGCACCCCGAGGGCGCGATTTGGCGTCTTGTCGTTCACCAACGCCCGTGTCGGCCGCTCGTAGCGATACCGCTGACTTAATAATGCTGCCGACGCACAGGTGGCAGCGCGACGGCCCGTATACAGAGCGGCACGTGTACTTTGCGTCTGTAAAGCGTCGGAAGACCTGCTCCGTTTCGTCTGAGCCCGGCTGGCGAAGCTGACAGCGCTTAGCGCGTCAATGTCTCGCGATCCTCTGGCTGATCTCGTTCTGTTGCGATGTAGGTTGCGTCCTTGATGAACGTCCGCCAAGACTATACAAAAGGCACCGATGAGGAATGTCAACGGTATTGGCATAGCAGGTAGATATACTGCCGAATGATCATGAGGCGGTGCCACTTGTATACGTCCTCAAGCCCAATAAAATTGTCGTTAACAGTCACCTGTGATTGTATTTTAGCTATTCCATTAACTAGTATCTGGTTTATACACTTTTACATTTACAGCTTTCCTACATCATTTTCGGTAGCGGTATCCCTCTTGTACACTGTTGGAGGTGGAAGACACAGATCCCACGATCCTCCACACAGCTTGCATTCGCACTCGGTCATTATTTCGTGAAGCCCACTTCGTGTACACAACTTCATATGAAATTCATGCACTGCAAACCAAAATACGAGGTGCATATTCTTACAATATAAACACTTTTGCGGGTTGATCCTCGGCCAAAATTTAACGTTCACGGAACTGCTTTTTGCACTGCTTCATAGACGGACTCCTATAAATACAAATGTGAAACGGTGGGGGCTCAAACCCGCGCATCTATGTGTCTTCTCCGGTCGCGAGGCGCAAGCGAATACACCATGTTACCGGATCGACATTCTTACAACATAGACTTCCTTTCAGTAGTTGGTGGTTATTGCTTCAGTCTCATAAAAACGCCAATTATCATTCGCAAAAATATATTCCTACCCAGCAAGGTGATTGGCAAAGGCTTCCGTTCTCAGTAAGGCATGAGTTGCTCTGAGATTCGTCCTCCACAAAGAGTGATGATGAGGCAGCAACAGGCTAGTGTGGTGAACTACTTGCACGCTTTTTAGAAAACTGGCTTTAATTTTGTCGAGTACAAACCCGTGATTTTGTCCCTGTGATCTGTATTTGACGATTATTATGTTATATTCTTGTGCAGGCGCTAGTTTTCAACTGGTTAAGATGTTGCTCGTTTTTTTTGCTTGTCTTGCTCGGCTTTCTCTGGTTCTTCGAATGCAAAGAATTATCATTATTTCTTAAATATTAAAATTATTTACCAGAGAAAGTTAAGAGTAGATATCCTGCACCTAGTATAGTCTCATAGATGAGATGACAAGTTAAGCTGAAGCTAATGATCGGGCGCTACGTTAAGCCTGGCAGCTTTTCTGCTTAGCCGAACACGAAGTAAAGCCCGCCTTGCAGTGGCCAACTGTGAAAATAGCTTCGCTTCCACCAGACCTGAGCTTACCGGGATGATGAGGAACTCGTCATAAAGAATTTGATCTGACTCAAGGTGTAGAAGTACGCTTTTTTCGTTTATTACCACGAGTAGTATCGTAAACAAATATGTATCAATATAATCAAATCTTCAACCCAGTAACAAAATATCAATTAAATTAATAAGTAACTGATTACACACATGACGAAACTGCTCAAGGATGTCGGGAAAAGATTGGCGCTCGCTACAGGAGACAAGAGGGCGGGCGAGTATTTACTGCAACGTCTGTCATTAGATGTTCAGAGGGGGAATGCCGCTTCGGTGAGAGGTACCCTGGCTAGGTGGACCAGCCCAAGCCTGGACGTAGTGCCTTGAGTTATGCCCCAGCGGGCTGTGCACACGTTCTTACATCACAAATGTATAAATTGCTACACTTAAATAACTGATTACATATAACCTGTACAATCGAATATATATTTATATATATATATATATATATATATATATATATATATATATATATATATATATATATATATATATATATATTTATATATAGCCCTACAAACCTTGTTGTGTAATCAATGCACATATAAATCATGTGTACATTAGTGAGTCCAGGTGTATGCTGACAACACAAATCGTTTTTGCTATATGTTGTTTGTTATGTCTCTCTACGTGGCAGAGCATCTGTGCGAAATCGGAGTTTGCTTTCAAACGGTGTTTCATGTTAGACTAGATTAACCCTATTGCAGTCATGTGTCAGCGGGGTTTTAGTTATACGTTTTTATCCACCCAGAACCATACGGCAACTATAATGTGCAGCGGTGCTGTTAATTCTGTCTCTTCTCCTGTAGTGCGTTGCACATGGTTGCTTTAGCAGCAGTCCGATTTGATAGAGGGGCTTATTTACTGCAGTCACTAACCCTACGACGGGGACTACGACAAATGTCTTCTCAGCTTTAGCCTCTGTGCAGGATCTAGGCCGGTCTAACTAAACAGACCCCTTGGCAGTCACACAAACACACACTCTGCTTCGTGAGATTCTGTTGTTCGTCAATATTGTACGCCACTACCCACAGAACGCCAGTTACATTAGCCGTTGCAGCGCGTCATGCATAGATGCAGCGCCGAGCATCTCCGCCCTGCGCGGCCTGCTTGGTCGACGGCGGGAACGCATAAGGACGACGCTAGTTAGTAATAAATGGCCTTGGTGGCCACAATACTCCACTGATCTCCGAAGGAAAGGTCACGAGAGAAAACTCTTAACAGAAACTACTGCATGCACCTGTCTCCTATCAGCGGGTATACAATCCGTACGGATGCGTACGGCGCGAAGCCACACCAGTGCCACCTCCCAAGCGCTGCTATTGCTCATCGACGACACGATTCTCAACCAGACCTTCATGGGACTGAGTCGAGGCATTTGCATACACATGCCGAAATCCGAATGTTCGGACCGTACTCACAATCGAATCCTCACACACACGCACGGATGTCTACCGCAATATTCACGATGTTCGTTTACATGCGCTTATGGTTGGACATGACCAATTAGGTTGCGCCGCACTGAATGGGAGTTGATTTTACAATGTTCGATTCCAAGATAGACAACTATATTCGGGGCATTTGTAGGGCATAGACAATGTTTGTGGATCCAGAGGGTGGATTCAGATTTGCTGCGCTCTATCGTGTGGCCTATTCAGCGTAGCTTAAGCCCCCATTTTGCGCTCGTGGATCAAAAACAGCAACGGCAACGGAATCAGAAAGGAAAGTCTGTATTGACAGACCTGTTAAGTTACGAGTTTGCAATTAAAACTAGCATAAAGACATAGTTGCATTCCCGTATACAACGTGGAGTGGCGGAGTATAAACTCTGTGTTCGTTCGACGCGCCCTGTTCACCCAACGCTTCTGGTGAATACGCAAGTCTTACGGCGTCAGACCACCAGCGTCTCACCATAGATCAATCTAAGTAGTTTTCCGCATACACGTGTGAAAACTGAAAACGCGCCACGTAAAAACGTCTGCCTCAACTTCATTATACGGTTAAAACGAGCGAGTACAAAAACAGCGTGAATATGAACTTCTTTTTTTCTGATTAAGTACGCAGGCCATGCAACGGTAGAACTGCAAAGGCGTTATGCTCTTCGTCACATCGTTTCGTTGTGTGCAATACTGAGAAGCGGTTTCCTAATTCTAAATATTTTGCGAGAAGTCAGATCCATACGTCTTTATATATGTATGTATATATATACATATATATATATATATATATATATATATATATATATATATATATATGGCGTCGCACTATATGTATATATAAGACTAGGCGAGTTTTTTCGGCAGAATATTTCAGTTTAGATCCAGCGAGACAACACAGCGGTGGTGGCGGGTTCTTTGACACAAGGAGCCAGTCGTGGGCTGACCCTGTCGACTGAAAATAAGTGATATACGAAGAGTACGCACTATTGTAACGGATAACGTAATTAGATAATTTGCCGACGGGTTATTTCGGTCCATATACGCATATACACCACATGCCTCACGTCGTTAGCATCGTTATATCGTTAACATTTATATATATGAGCCGCATTCCTTAGTGCTTCAGCTTTTAAAGAGCGGCGACTAGCGATCCCGGGACGCGGGACAGCAGCGTATTGTACCCACCCAGGCAGCTATCGAGTTCTCTTGGTATTCTAATATCGTTCTGCTCGGTGACGTCGATAAATCGACCTCGTCTTTGCTACGTTGGTTGCATTGTCGATATATATATATATATATATATAAATATATATATATATATATATATATATATATATATATATATATATATATATATATATATATATATATGTATATATATATATATATATGTATATATATATATATATATATATATATATACAGTCCCTGAAAAAAATATAGGGCCACCCATGCTTGCCACATTTCACGCATTTATTATAACCGATTGTGTAAAGATCATAATGATACATGCTCACAGAGTAACAGCGGATACTTTTATCGACATTTGGGGTATCGGGTTACCTTAAAATACAAGATTTCGACAGTTGGCACAGCTACGCTGCGAAAAAATTATAAAGTCACCACCAAGATGCATGTCTTAGCGAGTGAATTGAGTAAAATAACAACGTTTGGGCTCATTTAACGGCTCGACAGAAACAAAGGCAGAAGTCCTACCAGAAGTTTTTTCTTTGTTGAAACGATAGGCTTAGGCTGGCGCCTCATGGGTAAAGAAAAGGCCCATATCAAGGCTTATAAGAACATCGGCCTCTCTAATCGCAAAATTTCCCGTCAATTAAGGCGTTGTGTCTAAGAAGTAAATAACTTTGTTAATTTAGGTAAAAAATACGCCGTAAAAAGAGTTCAGGCGTCCAAGTTCTATTTTGGAACGAAACAACCTGCAATTCTGAAGAAAACGTCGAACTCTGCGCCCTCGGCGAGGGCGATTGCGGCGGCGGCCGACGTGCAAACGAACGTGCGAAATGTGCAAAGCTTTATCAGGAAGACACATTGGCAAAATACACAAGAAAAAACAACGATTGACCGCTGACTGATGAAAGCTCGCCTTGACTTCACCCGCGATAAAATGTCATGGACAACTGAGTGCCCACGATACGATGTCATGGACCACTGAGTGACACAGAGTGCTTTTTTCGGATGAAAAAAGTTTAACTTTGATGAACCGGATCGGTGTAACTATTATGCTTGAAGTCCGCAAGGAAAAACGAATTTTGTTAAAACGTCACTCAGGTGGCGGTTCAGTGGTGATCTGGGCTGCTGTCGGGTATTATACAAAGTCGCCGATTGTTTTTTCAGACGGTCGTGTTTATTCGACGCGCTACGGGGATTTACTAAAAGAGCAATCGGTGCATTTTAAGCTGAAGGGAGGGCCAGACTTCGTTTTTACGCACGATAACGCCCCGACTCACACCGCCAGGCGGATCGCAAGCTGGTTCGACCAACGTCACATTGAAGTCCTTCGCTGGCCTGCACTCTCACCTGATCTTAATATGATCCAGAACGTGTGGAGCTAGCTCGAACAATAAGTTTACACCGATAAAAAACAATTTTCGAGGCTTGGGACGAGCTCTTGCAAATGTCATCCCAAATTTGTTTAACACTACACTAAACCGCACTTTTGAGGTAATCAGACTTAATGGAAAGTTCACTGAGTATTAAGTATAGCTGCTAAATGCCGTGAAATTAGCCCAAATGCCGTTAATCCGCTTAATTGATTTGTTAAAACAGGTATCTTGCTAGTGGCCTTATAATTTATTCGCGGTGTAGCTGTGCCATATGTGAAAATCTCGTGGTTCAAAGTAATCCGAGGCTCCAAATGTCGATAGAAGTTTCCGCTGTTACTCTGTGAGCATGTATCACTGTGATCTTTACACGATTGGTTATAATAAATGCGTGAAATGTAACAAAAAAAGAGTGGCCCTATATTTTTTTCGGGGACTGTATATATATATATATATATATATATATATATAAGAACGTATTTTGATGACTTGTTGTTGTCGTTTTTCGTTTCTTTGCTTGCCACTATCGTTGATGCTATTGACACTTCTGACCGAGCGGAAACCTTCTCCCTACTGGGTCTCCCGGCCCAAGCAGACGAAACACGTCGAATGGGTAAGGTATAGATGTGTATACAGACGGGGCAAGAGCAAATCGGAGAAAGGAGAGAGAGAGAGAGTCGTTGCGTGGGCACGCGCTTTGCTTGCGAATGTGCGAGGTAAATAATGCCCTCTGGAGGGCAGAGCGCTAGACAGTAACGCCTCCGACCAGCCCGTAACAAGTAACCGTAACGAAGCCGAGCATCTAATCAGCGCCAGCAGACAGACTGACGGCGAACAGATAAATGAAACAACGGCAACAACAGCAACAACAACAACAACAACAACACAAGCAGCTACATCAACACCAATAGTGGAAAATAGTGCCAACCGCGACAACCACAACGGTAGCTGTATCGGATGGTGGTACTGTTCCTGCAGGGCGTTTGTTATGTAATCCGGCGGCGTAGAGGCGTGGTAGAGGACGTGGTGCGTCATCCTGCATATTGCTGCTAGCCAGCTATCTCAACGTATCCCAACGTCGCTGTGTTACATTAGGGCGCGTGGACAGTCTCGTTATGCAAACCGTGTGTGAAGAGGCCGATGCACATAAGCAAGCGTCCGCACGCCAGCTGAGCGCTACGCTATTTCTTACAAAGTTTCACGTTAAGGCTGTTCTTCTTAGCCTTTTCTTTTGATCTATTAGATTGTGATGCATGCCTTTGGGAAGCACGTTCACGCTGCTCTGATCTAATAGTTTTCTCGAGGGATCCAAAACCCTGGCTAGCCGCATTAGCAGGTGATTGAAAAAGAGTAAAACTTTGTCACTTCAAGAAATTCTCACTGCAATATGAGGCGAGAGTATTAAACATGCTGAGACGAAAGTATTAGCAATAACCAGCGATAGTCTCTGGTGCAGGTATTAGACCGTTGTGGTACTTCTTCTAATTCCTCTGTGTTAAAGAAAAAGATTCTCCGAGCTGGCTGAGGTTGTTGTTGTCGTCGTCGTTATTGTTGTTGTTGTTGTCGTCGTCGTCGTCGTCGTCGTCGTCGTCGTCGTCGTTGTTGTTGTTGTTGTTGTTGTTGTTGTTGTTGTTGTTGTTGTTGTTGTTGTTGTTGTTGTTGTTGTTGTTGTTGTTGTTGTTGTTGTTGTTGTTGTTGTTGTTGTTGTTGTTGTTGTTGTTGTTGTTGTTGTTGTTGTTGTTGCTGTTGTTGTTGTTGTTGTTGTTGTTGTTGTTGTTGTCGTCGTCGCCGCCGCCGTCGTCGTTGTTGTTGTTGTTGTTGTTGTCTCTTCTGTTGCTATAACTGTCAGTGTCAACGGCGAAGGCCGCGCGTCGACGGCAGGTGTCAGGGCCTGACGGTGCCTAATTAATTCATGGGGTGTGTATTTTTGTGGCTGATTTCAGGCGCTGGTCCGTTGATTGTGGGCGCTTGCGTGGGCACGGCGCTGTTTGCGGTCGTAATGGCTGCAGCCAGCTACGTCTGCTACCGCAAGAAAACACGCGCCGCTTTGCAGTCGCCGGGCTCGTACCATCTACAGCACTCGCTGAAGAAAGGCTCTCCCGGCTACAACGACGCCAAGCTCACCGGGCCCGGAGGACTCATGTTCAGGAAGACGCCGGCCGTTCGCAGTCCGACCGGCGGGGGTAAGTTCCTTCCTTCGTTAGGCGGCAGAACTAATATGCTACTGATTGAATGCATGAGCAAACTGCGCTGCGCTGCGAAACAAGCAAGACGGGAGAGTACATCAGCAGCTACACGCTCCGCTAAATGAAATTGATATTCATGTCGTTAATTGTTATTCCATCGATTCGATAACAATCACTAAGACGTCGAACCGTGCTCCGCTATTTTTCCCAGCGCCCATTGCGCTCGTGGTGACTACCCTATTGCGCTTCTTTTTGGCCTAACGTTTTCTCTTGCATGTTGCCAAAGGCGGGGGGGGGGTGCTATTCGACTTCGCGATTGCGATCCATTATAGTGAGTAAAGTTGCTAACTGGATTACCTAAAGCGGTCTTCGTGACAACAAACTCTTTATGTGTGCTAAAATGCTCTACCTACTTTTATCGGCTCAAAATTTAGATACAATGAAATTGCTCTACATGAACAACGACATGTTGAAGGCAATTAGTTAAAACCTTTCGCTTTGCATATGTGTTATATACGCTTTGCATATGTGTTATATACGTACTGAAACTGCAGAAAAAGCAATCAGTTTTTGAGCTGTAACAAGGATTACATTGCCAGAAAGAATATCGTTCACTTTTTGGCCCCTTCCTTCAATTCCTACGATAAGCCCAACCAAGACAGGCTATAATTTACTAAAGTAAGCCCGTCGAAATCTTCTTCGGTAAAATCCATGTAACCAAGCATGCATGTGTATGCTCCTAAACTGGGCGCGTCTGCGTCAAATTTTCATAAATTCGTTCACATCTTCACACACATTCCTGATTTTGTTTCAAGATTTCTCCGGCGATGTACTTTCTCTTGGAACCCTACTGACTCTTTGGTCGTGAGGGTACTCACACTCCATTCAGCATCTGGAGAGCGGGAGCCTGCTGTTTGAACCGATCTCTCTCTCTCTCTTTTTCTGCCTGTCTGCGGATACCCATTCATCTTGTCGCGACCGCTGCGTTCGGGGCTATCTATTAGTCTGTGCTGTGCCACTTGCATGAAATCTTTTGACTGGCAATTCTTATTTCCTGCCCTCGGGCGACTTTCATCTCCTATATCTTTGTTTGATTGCAGGCTGCCGCGATGTGAATCACTACTAGAGCCTCATCTAGCTTGTCATCCACCAGGCCTCTCACCTCTCTGTCCGCAAATGTCTCTTGGTGATCACGGCCTGTGTGTGTATGCTACTTTCCCTTGTAATTTCGACGACACTTTCGCCTTTTCCAGTAGCACAGCCTACTTGGCAAAGAATAATTTAATGTGCATGATTCGTAAAACGCTGCCTATTTTTTTTATATATTACGGTCGAATACGTTTTTTTCCCACACACTGACTAGACGATTCTTGCAAATGGTACATCAAGCCGTTACATGACTAGACATTAATCTATGTCCCTGCTTGTGTATAACTTGTTCGTTTATATAACTAACGCCTGTACACGTGTACTTATATTTATATATAAACATACGTACCTCGATATGTTACAGTGACAGAATTGTATAAAAGTTTCGGCTTGTCAGAAATTATGTAACAACATCGAATGCGTAACTTTCACGGTTGTTAGTTTATTAGAACGGTATGTTTAACAACAGTTGTTGCAGTCTTGATACTTACAATTGCGTCGCAACAAGTAATTTATAGCAGTTTAGAGCTAGGAAAATATCTACAATATTTTGAAGTCTGTAATGCAAAAGACACATCGTTTGGAAATTATGGCAGTGCACAGCAATGCACATTACGAAAGATCAGTCTGATTTGTCGCTAAATACCAAGAATGCCTGCACTTACCAAACAATACTGATAACTACTTTAGCACCTAAATAATACGTAACACCTTGGCTAATAAAGGAGTCATGATATTTTATCTACCGTTTGGATCATTTTTTTATTATGATTATTATGAGCTTATGCGTTCTTATGTGATTGATTTCAATATTAATCATCCAAAATAGTTCGATTATTTGGTTGGCGGCTTGAAGGTGACAGGACTTCATGGGGTTGGGTTCTTTGTCAGAAATTAACATTGACATTGATCCCTTATTCTGTCCCTTCGCTTTCTGCTACTATAAATACGCAATTTTAAACAACATATGCACATTTTAGCCGTTCGCAGCATTGTACTAAGGTTGCATAACAAAAACATTTTAATGTGACAGTATACTTTGGAGGAGGTTATATTTTCTTATTCGAAAAGCTTAAAGACAGAAGTGTACGTAATGACACTGTACTTATATGTAGACACATAAGCAACTTGTTGCACACGAATAAAGAAGGCAAGGAAACCTTTGCCGAATCCTAAATTGTAATTGTCGTCGACATGCGTGGGATGGTGGCTATCTTCGGTATCGGAAAACAGCGTAATAAACTTTCGTCTCACCCGAAGGGCTCACCGCTCGCATGCTTCTGGTGAACTCTAGGGTTAAAGGTCGAGTCGGTGGTGAGGGAGGGTTCCTCAGAGTGCTCTCGTAACGCTGTTCTCTATACCGTGTCTATACCGTATAGGCAGACTGACACCGGCTCCTACGATTGCCTAAGCCAACAACGTGAAACGTGAAGATTCCAACAATGATTTTACCTTTAAGTCTATTTCTCTCAACAGCATTTGCATCCCTTCACAGATCTCGCTGAATATAGCGTCTGCTTTATAAATACTCCTGCCAGCGATCATCTGTAAGACTTTTGCGTGCGTTTGGTCAATTTTCTGAGGAATAAGGTGGTAGCTTTGCTAATGAAAGTTTGTACGGTGGTGGCCATATTGTGTTAGGGCTACAAAAAAGTCTTTTCGGTTTTGGTGCTATAAAGAAAACACATATATAAGAGACACGGGAGGTCTTATTTATTGATTTATATAATCTCCGCCGGAAGATACAACCTCTGCCCAATCATTTACAAGGTTTTCGATTCCTTTTCTGTAAAAGTCTGGGTTTTTAGTGGTAAATATTCTTCCAGTCCAGAACGCACGTGTTCGATAGAAGTGATTTGTTTGCCATTTTAAAAAAATTGCATCGATCTGAATAGGTGGTAATCAGATGGTGCTAAGTCCGGGGAATACGGTGGATGTTCTAAAAGTTTCCATTTTACCTGGGAAATTTTCGAAAGGGTCTCCCTACTCACCTTGGTGGGGCCTTGCGTTGTCTTGGTGGAACTGGACACCCTTCCTTGAAATTAGTGCAGGGTACGACTGCTTTAATTTTTCGCGAACCTTTTCGAGTTGTTGACAGTACACGGCCGTAATTATCGTCTGGTTACGCGGTAAAAGTTCGTAGTGCACTATTCCGCCCACATTTCACCAAATACACAAAAAAACCTTGTTTGCGTGTATGTCCTTTTTGGGCTGGGTAACGGAGGTGCCAGGATCACTTGACCAGAACCTTTTCCTGACAGGGGAGTCGTAGAAGACCCACTTTTCATCGCAGGTCACAAAACGATCGAAAAAAGGCAAATTTTGATGCCTGCTGAGCAAATAAGTGCAGACGCGCATGCGCGTCATCTTGTTGAAGTCGCTGAGCTCCTGAGGTACCCATTTGCACAGCCTGGAAGTTATTCCGAGGCGTTTTAAAGCTGTGCTAACAGCTTGTTGGGTAATATGAAGCTTCTCGGCAAGTCCCACAGTAGTTATAGTGGGATTTTCCTGGACTTTCATTCTAAAAACCTCCTCACTGATAACACTTGGCCTTCCTGATCTAGGCTTATCTTCGAAGTTAAAATTTCCCTTTCGGAACTTCTCAAACCACTGTTGGCACATTCTGTCTGTACAGGCATCTCCAAACGATTTTAACAAATTTTTGTGAGCCTGCGTTGCACTCAGTCCATTTTTAAACTCATGAAGTAAAATCGTCCGAATTTGGCATTTTTCTACCTCCATTTTGCAGCACTTTTGCGAACAAAGGGCTAAACAGATTTCAAAATGGTTGAGACCAGCAGATTCCCCGCTCTTTTTCACATGAAAACAACAAAGAGTGAGTCAATGATCTATGCCTAGACGCCGGGGCGGGCGCTATAAAAGCCGCGCAAGCGCCAATCTGAAAAGACTTTTTTGTAGACCCAATATGTATCGTGTGTGGCCCACTTGAGCGCATTTCTCGGCGTCGCGGTGCTTTGTTACCCACCTTGCCTCAACGACGTGATAATACAATTGTGCACTCATACTATTCTATTCTCTATCGTTCAGAGAAAAAACGTTTACTTCTAAAGGTTGCACTGCATACAGCAACTTAGATTAGTAATTCTTGGAAGGTTTACGCTATATAATTCAATAGAGTAAGTAGCTGCTTTTGTTATAACTAGCTTGCTCGATTTTGACAAATGTTTATAAAATGATTGCTGTCGTGTGCGTCTCGTTGCGAATTTGTAAGTAAGTTTGTTATTTACAATATCAAAACGAAAAACCCGCGTTTGTTCCCCTGTGCGGAGCTCATTTGGTTCAATAATTAAGTATAATTTAAGCTTCTCTCCGCGTACTAGCCGCCTAAGAATGCAAATACAAGTTACTCTCTAGTTGTCACCAATATTCTGGAACACCAAAGTGTTGTAAGATCACTACAGCTATGTACGATTCTCTTAGAACATTTGACACGTACATTTTGCAAACGTTAATGTCCATTTTGCAGTAGTTAGTTGAATGTATTTTATTGGCCTTGGGGTGATACGTGTTCTTACGCCTTCTTTTAGTGAAATGGCTGTGGTTTCAATAATATTGTAGGCCATCTATTCAGTACACGATTTTGTACGGGTCGAACATAGGTAGAGTCCCGTCATTTTTCGATATTGTCAGCAGTATTGTCGTACGTACAGTTGTTGTCTTTTGTTTTTCGCTGCTTATTCCTTCTGAGTTATTTTATTTAAAGAATACTGAAATCTCCTACTCATCCACTTGTTTAGAGCAATTTCAAATTCAGAGACTCTTTGCAGCACGTTTACAACAAAGGCAGAATTGCAAAGCACGTGTTCTCTTGATGACATCTTCAAGCGCGTCTGCTACTTGGCCTCATGTCCTATAAAAATAGGCCGCCTGGAATTGTAGGGCTTCAGAAACTTGACAGCCAAAACATTATGTTTTACTTTGAAGTGGGTATAGGTTCAATGTTTTCGGGAACGCTGAAGAAGTAAAACATTTAAAATCTTAAAACATCTTCTAACAACACGGTCTGAATAGAAATGCGGGATTTAGCCACCCTCGACCCCATTGTTCGTGGAGAGCTTGTATGAAAAGTGCTCTAAAATAGCGCACAGTGATCTTTAAAGAAACATGCGGTTTTATGAGATCTACGCCTCAAGCACTCAATGTTTTAGCATATTTTAGCTATTTTTATGATCGTTATTAAAATCCAACTGTGCTGACTAGATCCTTCGTCGGCTGAATAAATTCGTCTTGTTAAAGCTTAGATCAAAACTAAGTTTCACAAAGTTTAACTAAACAGCCGTACCTTATTCATGCAGTACTGCATAATGAAAGAAACATAAACACAGGACTTATTGTATAAACATAGTTAAATAAAGTAAATCAGGCATAACCCGTAACTGAGAAATTGTGTAGGTCACTAATTCTAAGCTGTTTTAAACTGATAGCGCACATTTGCTATTGGGAGCACCGTAGCAGATCATCTCAGAACTTTCTGTGACTATTTAACCATAATATATATATATATATATATATATATATATATATATATATATATATATATATATATATATAGAGAGAGAGAGAGAGAAATTATATTCGGCATTATGCGCTTGCCGTTAAGCACACTTGCGGATGGGTGGGGGGTGTTGGCACTGATCCAGACACGTATGTATCCACGCAAGAATTTATACCTCGCCGAAGCAACGAGTGAGAGCATTTTACTACTACGCCCATAACAGAGGTAATATAAAGCCTCTTAGTTCAATTAAATAGGTAATACTGGACCTATACATTTATATATATATATATATATATATATATATATATATATATATATGTATACAGCAGGTATCAGCGGTAAGCACACTCTACTACTAGTACTACTAAATATAAAAAGAATCGGTACTACTACTACTACACTGTATTATCACAATGCTATTTCCATCGGAGGTGCAAGTCCAATGGAAACGTCCGGTTTCAGCGCGCGTCCTCTATCTGCCACGGTACACGGACAGCCTCAAGCACTGATCCTGCCGTAAAAGGCGTAATGTTCTCTCGCGGCAGGCAGAGCAACCTACATCGAGATAAACAGTTGGTTCGTTTCTAGCTACTGTGGCCGGTTTTTGTCGTCCATCGTGGTTGGACACTGTGCGCCATTGTGCTAGCGCTGAACGCGGTGCAGCAGAGACTGCTGTCCAGGTAAAAACCGGCCCGGGTTGGCACTTACCACCGTCTACCAACCACTACTGGTCTCGTTCTTCCGCTGCGGCCACTCTCTGATCTAGGCCAGCGAGGCCTAGCATTGACCGGCCGCGGTCCGTTGGCGGGTCCAGGCCGCTTCAGTGGCCAGGAGCTTGCCGGATGTTGAATTGTGGCCGGGAGCTGGCCGGGTGTTGTTAGATCGTGGGGCCGAGTGGACAAACCGCCCTCGAGGCGGTCTAGAGACGCGTGCGCGCTCTATGCTGGTGGCATTTTGCACGGCACAGATGCTCCGTAAACTTTGTTCCGACACAAGCACGCGCAGAACCCCTAACCAACCAGCAGACGGCCAGGCCCGCCCCGCCAGACTCACGAACACTCTCGCACATACACAGAATACACACATATGCAATATATATATATATATATATATATATATATCTATAGGACAGCAGATCACGATTTATTTAGGATACAGATGGAGCGACAATTGTCTCCTGAGAACGTGTGCACTGAGAATATTACTCTGTCTCGTATAGAGTGGGTTGAGACCACTTCAGCAGCGTGCCGCGGACGGGCGCCGCGTTCCCGCGTTGGATGTCGAGGTCGAGGCGCTGTCTTAAGAAATCCGCCGCAGATCTCTTGTCTCCGGTTGCGAGGATGAGCAGCATATGCAGCTACACTCAGCCCTAGGCATTGATGGCTGCACTCTTGGTCGAAGTGTGGCCGGACCAATCTGCATTTGTGATTGTCGTGTAGAGTCGACCCGAAACGATCCTCTACGAGACCATGTTGTCGTCACGTAATTAGACGCCTTGACCGTATTTGTTACGAACTGCGAGTAGGTCACACGTTAGCCGGGTAGAAACCTGGGCCTGGGCGAACAGGAGTAACTACGGCACTATTTCCAGGTCGTTAGCTGGTGGTGCGCGCGTGAATTACGCGTGTACCGCAGTCTAGCGACGCATACGTGTGAGTAATTCCTATTTCAGCGCGATTGGAAAGTTGGTCAGATGTGTAAACTCTCGAGAGTAGCGTTTTTTTGGCCCGTTTGGTCATAGGAAGCAAGGCATATGATAGAGATGATATGACAACGAATTCATATTGTCTTATTAGCGTGGTTCACTCGAGAAAGTTAAGGATGTTAAGGGTAAACTGCGTAACGGATAAGTAGGCGTCTGCGCACGGAAGCCGGACCGATTGGTTAACGCCCTAGGCCTAGTCAACCTAGAGTTACCAGTTGAGATGCCTGCTGCCGTGGCCTAATAGGCAAAATGTCAAGCGTTTGTTGCTCCTCAGGTCTCTCCGCTGCTCGAGTGGCTATATTGCTTCAGCCTAACACGCGCACGAGTATTCAATAGAGAGAAATTGCATGTTAAAGTGAGTGAGAGACTGTACTCGTCAGAACTAGCAAACTTTTACAGTTTTGTACCTCCATTCGCAAAGCTGCATGACGAAGATCTGCTCGATTTGCATTACTTAGCTCTATCTGTCGCACATTTTGGCGTACTTTACTAGCTTCAGCAAAATGCATATTCTGGCCTCGTCCGATAGGTTCATGGCCGAATGTCATTTCTGAGAGCCCACATATTAGACACGCGACAAAACAACAATGCACATATCAACCCGTCTTACCCGCTCAGCTGGCCCATATAGTCTAAGCCTCCTTCAAAACTAGGTATTATATTTTGCATATGCATAGCTGTGAGGAGAACGCTAATCTGGAAAGCCTACTAGATATACGAGTGTGCCAATCTGATACGATCTCTAGTCTTCTGCGAAACGCAATTCGCTACTCAAATATTCACTACTGTAGCGCCTTGTATGCTCAGATGATTAACGCCTTGGGCTATTCGTAAAGACCCAACTAACAAACTGCAAGCCTATTTTGCATCTAAACACAAAGAAGTTTGCAAAAATGACGGCAATGGTATTTTTGCATTGGACAAGCGTTGGACGAAGCTGGTTGGTGGTGTACGTATGAAATACATTTCTAAATTCAGATTAAATGCCAAAAAAATTAACTTTGGCGTTTATTCTGGGAGACCGCTCTTTCGATGATTTAATTGACCATCATAAATGCATAAATATGCATCCAACCTGCGCGTTTGCCCTTTAACGTCTAAATGACTAGAAGCACTGCCTCAAAACAACGCTCTAATTAGTGCTTTGACCATAAATATTAGTAGTATAGTACATATACATACTATTGTAGTATGTACCTTATTTAGATATATATTAACATTTTATTAGTTACCTGATGAGAAGCGAGAAGTATTGAGGCAACAACATACTCCATTAACACGCTGCGGTATGTTCGATTCCTTTGGTGTTTGTGTGTGTACTTTAGGTTCCGGGCCGATTCTGAAAACTTCGCCATCTCCGACTGGCAGCAAGAGTCCGCCATCGATGACGACTTCGCCAACACAGGGCGGTCGGACCGTTCTCTCTGGTCAACAACCTCATCCGCCAGTGACAAAACCCGTCGTTCAGCAGCATAAGCCCACACCGGTCAGTAACAAGCGACATACATCCAGATAAAGAGCTAGGCAAATGTATATATATATATATATAAATATATATACATATGTGTATATAAATATATATATATATATATATATATATATATATATTTGTGTCTTTAAAATACATTTGTCTTGTATGAACGTTTCAAATAATTATAGAAATATTAAAAGCGGTTAAAGCTAACCTCCTGTGCGTCCGCACCTTGACTGCGCCGAGTCGCATCTGATAGGCTATTCAACGACTGTACCGCAGCACACGATGCCGCGTGGTACCTGGGGCATCTTTCACCGCATCTTGTACAGATACATGTATATGCAGGTGCATGAAACCCCCCCCCCCCCGTCCCGCATAAAACGTGATGAAAGCCATGAACAGCAAATCGCGTGAGAACGTGTCGGTTCGTTCGTCCGGCCTGTTTCTATATTTCAGAGGTAATCGCACCCGTGCTATAGAAATCAGTATCGATCTCCGCCATTTTTTTCGTCCCAAGAGCTGATAAATTGAAAAAAAAAAAAAAAAAAATATATATATATATATATATATATTTATTTACATATTTATATATATATATATATATATATATATATATATATATATATATATATATATATATATCATCACGTGACGGCAGCAACACCGCCGTAAGACTCAGTATGCAAATCTGGCGCGGGCCTCGCGAGCCACATTAGATTGACTTACAATCAACGAGAAGTTCGTGCCACCTCCCAAACTCCTAACCGATCACATACTAATAATTTGATTTTAAGTTCCTCACAAAATGACACTGCTGCTTCTAATAATAATTTTAACCCCGCTAGTACTTCACGCGTCTCCCAGCCAAATTGTAAATGTCCAAGTCCTTGCTTAAAGGTCTTTAATTCTAAATCAGGTCTTAATTTACACCGTCGTCGTGCCCATCCGGACGAATATAATGAGAACATTTTAGCCCCCCCCCCCTCTAAGAAGGCCAGATGGAACCCACAAGACCGTGAACTTTTAGCAACATTAGAAGCAGATTTTATATTAGATAATAATAACGAAACTCCTAGAGAAATTGACCACCTTTTAGCTACTAATTTTAACTCACGCACACCTGGGGCGATTAGAGGCCAACGTAATTCTCAGGCGCATAAGGATCTGGTAAAGGACCTCTTTAATAAGAGGTCTCTCCTGGATTCCAACCTTGACGGATCTGAGCTTCCTGAGCCTAGTCGGCCTCGATACTCTGAATCAGATGGCCCCTATTATCCATCCCAAAAAGATGTTATTATATCTAAGATACAAGCCCTCCCAAACACATTTCCCAAACGCAACATAATTTCAACAGACCTTACTCATCTGTCAAATATAATTTGCTCAGGTGAGGACCACACTATCGCCCTAAACGAATTTCTGAACAAACATTTTACACACACTGTCCGACGTCGTGCCTTTAGAGAAACACCTTCCACTGAAGCGCGAATATCTAAGAGGCAACAGCGACGTCAAGACTACGCAACCACTCAAAAACTTTTTAGCCAAGAACGATCCAAATGCGCTCATGAGGTGCTGGACGGCAAACACACCATACACAACATGCAGGCCACCGAAGTTGTAGAACACTGGGCCAACACGATGACACAACCACCCCCTGAACCACTCCCTTGCCCCGTATACACTCCCAACTCTGATCTCTTCGAGGTTTCCCTCCCTATCTCCCTAAAGAAAACCCACGTAGCTCTTCGTGGACCTTCTAAAGCACTAGGCTTGGACGGGATTTGTCCTTCGTTACTTCGTAAACTCCCGTTAGAAGTAGTCTGTTGTATTCTTAACATACTATTCATTAGCGATATTGCCTCAGCCAATGAAACTGCTCGCTTAGCGTTCATCCCTAAAATTAACAATGCCACATCCCCAAGCGATCTGCGACCTCTATCTATTAGTTCATACTCACAACGAACGCTTAACAAAATTCTCTCTAGACGCCTCCAGAACTCTCTTATTTAATCTAGTCCTCGACGACATTCTTTCAAAATTAGACAAAACTAATATCGGGTACTAACATACTGATGACTTCCGCCTTATGGTCATAGTAATTAAATGCGGACCCACTTTTGAAATCCCGAGGCCTTGAAATTAATACTAATAAAAGCTTTACTATCTCCCACCTATTTAATAGGAAGGAAGGTAAAGGTTTTATCAATACCGTACCAGAATTTAACGTTGGAGATCCGCAATTGCCAGCTAAAGGTATGAGCGATCGATGGAGATATCTTGGAGTCGACTTTGACAGCAATGGCAGAGTTGACTCCACCAAGGATATACTCCTTAATTTACTCAACAGACTTACGATAGCTCCCCTTAAACCGCACCAAAGACTCATATTTTTGAAAGACTTTCTCATTCCCCGTCTCCTATATAAACTGGTCTCCGGTCCCAGACCATCTTACGCACTCCTTAGTGACCTAGATAAAGAGATCAGAAAGGTTTAAGTCGAAATGGCTTAAGCTCGAAAACTCGGTGCCGAACGCCTACCTGTACACGCACACAGCACACGGCGGTCTGGACATCCCCTGCCTCCAAACATTCATTCCCAGACTCCGCCTCTCCCGCCTGACAGCACTACAACACTCCACGCACCTTGGGGCCCAATGGATGCTAACCACCGAGCACTTTAAAAAGATCTTGCGAAAACAAGACTTCTGTGCGAGCGCTTGGGAACCTCCATTGAGACCGCTACACAAGAGACCGATTACTGGTCTCAACAACTACACAACACGTTCGATGGGGCACATTTAAAAAAAACACACGAAACGCCCTTTGTACATTACTGGATTAAGGGTATGCCCTACCTATCTGGTAAGGAGTATTTAAACCTACTAAAGCTCAGGATCAACGCACTACCAACGCGTGCCAGATTGGCCAGGGGACGCCCGGGCTACAACAAACGTTGTAGGCACGGGTGTCATGCGCCTGAGACGTTGGCTCATGTCGCTCAGATGTGCGATACAACACACAAACAAACCATAAAGAGACATAACGACGTCTGTGATCGCGTGGCGCGTCTTCTCCGCGAAATGGGTCATGAGGTGGTTCGTGAGCGAGTATTCCGTCGACCGGGCGCACCAGGTCTAAAGCCCGACCTCGTAATAACAACACCTACCGAGGTCAGGGTTTTAGATGCCGTGGTTTGCGGCCCGAACCGGGACCTGGCAAAAGCACGGCAAGACAAGATCGCCAAATATGACGTCGAGTTCCTAATAGCGGCGCTCCCCGACCCGCAAAAACCTCGCAAATTCGGATCCATCACTATCTCTATGAGTGGTGTATGGGACTCCGAATCTGCGAGGACGCTCTTGGGGCTCGGCGTCACGAAGAGAAATCTTATGGATCTCACCGTTTTAACTTTGCAAGGAACCTTGAGGATATATCGCTCGCACCGGGTCCATAAGAGCGGGGGCTACCATCAAGCAAGGACACGGACAACTGACTCTTAACTTCACGTGACACCTTTTTACCACCATTTTTATTAAGGCGAGCACTGCCGAGTGTGCAAACGTATTGTAAATGATTAATAAAGCATCACAATATTTTTTATATTTATATATATATATATATATATATATATATATATATATATATACATATGTAATATATATATATATATATATATATATATATATATATATGTACATATGTATATATATATATATATATATATACATACACTGTGAGTCTGTTATTGCAAAACTCCGAACTCAGAACGTGCGGGTAGCCAGTTGCATCCTGGTCCATAGAACGTTGCAGTGTAGAGGAGGTGAAATTTAACATGTAGAAAGCATACACGAGAAACGTGTATTGCGCCAGCGTGTGTATTGCCCGGTGTTGAGAGGGATGCTACTGCGAAGCATCGTTGTCGCTCGACTGGAGTCCTTCCTATACGAGTCGACGAGCAGAAATTGGATAAAGCACAAAGGGAGATAAACATATTGTCCCCAACATAAAGGGATCAATGGTTGCGCGCTCACTGTCAAACTGATACAGCCGCTGCCTCGTTAGTGTCGCCGCGCAGGGTAGTGGTTGAGACGCTGTGGCCAGCGAGTACCTCTACATAGCTTGGCCGGCTAGATTGAATAGATTGCATCAGAGCAAAACGTGACAATCGGATAAACTCTCATATATATCCGTCGTAAAAAAGCAAACGTATAAGACAATGACAACGCGCATCAGATTCATTCCGAATTGCCAAAAAACAAACCAAAAATTCCGTCTCGTAGCACGAGCTCAAGCGCCGGTTCATCATCTTCAGCCACGTCCATCACGCTGTCGTTGTTCTCCGGGCTCGACCGCAAAGCCAACTATTACTACTACTACTACTACTAAAGTAAAGTTTTCGGGCCGACCCTCAGCCAAGATTTAACGTCCACGGAACGGGTTTTCACATTGCTTCATAGACGGACCCCCATAAATACAAATCGGTGCAACGGCTCGAACCCGTGCACCTATGTGTCTCCTCCGGTTGCGAGGCGCAGACTTCAGCCACCACCACGCCACCGGGCTCGACCTACTTCTACTGCTACTACTACTAATACTACTACTACTCTGTGTATTCGAGATGTTAGAAGAGCGACGACAGAATTGGATCTACGGACACAGCGCAGGGACCAACTCGATGGGCAGTCGCGCCGTTTCATTTCGACCACGCCACACCGCCGTATGGCCGGATTTGGCGGAGCCATTCCTATTCTGGCCAATCCTTGGCCGGCGGCCGCGTTCCGGGGCTTAGTCTCTACTCCTCGGATCCGAACAGACCTCAAAGAAGAGGTCGTAGGCTCCAATCGTCGAGGAAGCTGCGTCTCTTTCAGCGCCCTTCTATAGGCTGACGCTTGCCCTCCCCTTGCCTTTCCGACCCGCACTGTGATGAGCTGACGACGTTCGACGATAGGGGTGACATTGGCAATCGCCCTTCTTCTCGCGTGGTGTTTTCTCAGTTTTTTCCCTTACTCTCAATCTTTCTCTTTCACACGCCGCTTCTCCCTCTCCCTGAAGGTCCATTCTTCTATTGGATTTCGTCCAGAAAAGCTGTCCAGATCGGTGCAAGGCCGACGAATCATTCGAAGCGCTAACGAAAAGTTGACTGGCGTACAGTGGTCATGTTAACCACAACCGAAATATCGATGGAAGTAGGGATCCTCGACTGTACCAAACCAGAACACACCTGAATCGCGTTTTAAGAAAGATCTTAATATAATGTCTAGTCACCATCCTATCTCACCTGTTTTTTTTTTGGTGTAATATTAGTGATGTTGACCATGGCGCCGATGATCGACCAGACCCATAACGAGAAGTATGCGAAAGTCGGCGACATTTTGTCACTCGCCAACGGCGATCCAGTACGGATGTAGCTCTACATTTACATTATAAATGGGGTAAGTATAGTGCATCTAGTGAGATAGGGCTAGACGATGTCTAGCACACTGGCTAAACGCCACGGTTCTAGCCCGGCCTCACTCATCGTTCCAAATGGCGATACCACGAATGGAAGCCCACTGCAGATTCGAAATTGGCTGTAGTTGAACTCGTTTTCAATCGTTGGTCTGTTTACTCTGATAACTCTCTTACCTCAACTAAAATACAATATTACTTCATAAGAGGAACAACAACGACGCGATGAGATTGTTATCCCGAGTCCTAAATAAAGATGGTCAGAGACTGCTGTCAAATCTATCGTGCACAACTATTAAACAGGACCTTACAACTTGCTTATCTTGTACATTTGCGGCAGTGTTTACCTTAACGTCACGTTAAACTACAGTCTGGCAATATAATTGCCTTTAATAATGAATTAGAGGTGCGGATTAAAACATATTGCCATGTGCGCCAGCATCACCGTAGACAGGTTATAGCAGTGTTCTATAAAAAGAAAGAAGATTAAACAAAACGATACATTTTTAAATATTCGGCTTATTTTCGACCTAGTGGCAAACCAGCACTGCGTAGTTTTATAGCATTATATGGTGGGTTACGCAATCGAATGCATTTTCTGGTCTGGAAGAGTGTTTGAGAGCATATTCATATAGCTCAGTCTTGTGCAATTTTCAACATTTGAGCGCAACAGAGCGAAATATGGCACTGTACATTTTGTCTTGATTTCGGGATGTCGTGATCTCGTGCCGAGAACCGGGCACCATAAAATTGTATTTTTGGCTTTCGGTTTATCTACATTGAACAGCGGCAGCCAAATGACAAAAATTGCATACACCTCATTAGAGAGATAGCATATGGTCATGCTTTAATTATATATAATGGACATGATCATGCCCTCATGATATCTATGTTTGCTGGATCAGTTAGAAAACAGACTGTTAGGCTGTCAGCTAGTTAACTTCTATCTAACCTCTATATATAGAGCGGATCCTGGTGGAGGCTAATGTGTCGTCTCGAGCGGATCCTGGTGTAGTCGGGAAGAGTCGTCTGCTTCTATGGCAGCCTATGCTTTAACGAATCAGTTAAGGCTAACCGTATCTTGATCTGACAGCGGTGCGCTTTGTTGTGAGTGAAAAAGCACCTACTTGCGTGAAAATACGCTTCTTCACTACTACGGAGGACTGAATGCAATTGCCTCGACGACAAAGATTTGTGCTGTCTATCAGACAGAAATTGTGTGCGGCAGTGGTACGGCAATGCGAGGTCCGGTCGCTTTCGTAGTAGTTAGGGACTTTATATAAAAGACCAGCCACGGACCGATCTGTTCTCAACGGCGGACACGCAAAAAAATACTTTTCTTAGTAGACTGTAATATACATTTGACACCACTAACACCACTGGAAAATGAGGTATTCACGCTAACAAGAATATGACTCACTATGAGCTTATGCAGAACAAGGAAACGACTAGCAGTGAAATGTACTGTTTGTAACTCGAAAGTTTAAAGTAAACTATCCTAAAAACGGGCGCGTCGAACTGTGCAACCGCACACGCACAGTCGTAACCGATCATGGCAACGCTTGCTCCGCTTGCTCGTACACATCTGTAGCGACCCACTGCAAATTGCTGGATTTTTCATGGGATAATTTGCCACACCCTATTGATGACTCTGTCCATGCTCTTTCAGACTATCATCTATTCCGCGCACTTCAATGCTTGTTAAAACAGGAAAACTTTGATAGGTTGGAAAGCAACTGCAGATGCTTTCCTGATCACTTCTGTTCCAATGAAAACTAGGAAACTAGCTCTAAATGTGAAATTATCTCTTATTGGAAGAGAGAGGATTAAACAAACGTTATTAAAAAATAATTTGTGTATAATACATGTACATGTGTAATATATTGTGTTTAATTAGGAATGCGACAGCACTTTCCGACTGACCTTACCGACTTTATATGTGTACGAGTATATAATATAGAGAGGTAAAAGCGCTAATGCTTGATAAGTAATAATAATAAGACGTATCGTTAGCAGCACGCCACTCGGGTCTGCTCGTCGTCGATTTCAGGTTCAGCACAGGCAAGCGCATTAAAGCGTAGGACACCGAGTGACGACAGACTAAAAGACTCATCCTAAGTGATGACGTCGAGTAACTACGTAAGCTCAAATGACCGCTCTTCTGCTAATTCGTTGCTATGCGCGACCATTTGGAAGAATCTTACTTGAGCATACTTGAGGTGTTATCGTATCGCTTAAATCGTGTCGAAGTATCGAAGATCTATTTGGCGGAGTCTTGTCATCTTGTCGTCGTCGTCGTTGTCGGAGGAGGAGGCTGGCCTTGTTCGCCACCGAACGGCACATTTGTGCGAAATCCTCTTGCCACTTGAAGATTCAACGCTACGGTACGGTACGATTGCGCTGTTGCCATCTTCGTGGCCGTTGCCACTAAATAGCGCCGTCGTCACTTGATTTTTTTTTTTTTTATCAAATGCAAGGTGCTCAAGTCAAATCCACGCAATGATAACAGTTTGTCATGCTTTATATGCCTTATATGTCGTCTTCGCCGTCGCCGTAATGGTTGTCGACGCTCAACAGACCTACACATATGTGCAAGTGGTCTTCTATGGTGTCACCCGCATGGCGACAGCATCAACGCCACGATCATCGCCACGCAGGTTGCTAAGTCCGCTTTAGAGCGGACACCGCCGCTCAATCCAGTCCATTGTCATTGACGAACGGACACGCGACTACACGCTTTTTCCAGCAGCTAGCAAGGACGCGCTTCACATGCATGGCATGCATGGCCCTGATCCATATTCACGCAGCAAAAGTGACGGCCAAGCAAATAATAAGTCGACAGAGAACGACAGACCGTTTCCGACAACGGCCTACAAGAGAGGCGGAAAATCCCAAAGCAAACTCAACCTTTATTGTAGATATTGCAGCTGACCCGGATAAATGCCTGCTCGTCCTTCCGAGCATGGTCGAGCTTAGAGGCAAAGCCATCATCTTGCATTTCGGGAGGTTGCGGGTTCAAGACCTGGAGCGGACATGCTTAAATTGATCTTCATGGTTTCCAATTTAGACGAATAATGAATGCCGGAACGAATGATAGTAGACAATTATTGGAACAAAAAACGACGAACATAGTCGTCTTAATAAAAAAAATATGGTGCACTACCATCGAACTCCCCGGTATCACTGAGACTATCAAAGCAACTAAAAGAAGCTTGTTTAAAATAAACATATTAACTACTATTTGGTTTTGCTACTGTTATTGCAACTTTTCTTTCGTTTTCCGCCGTTGCGTGCTTATTGAAAAAAGCCTACTATGTATTTTAAGTATTTGAAAAATGCTATGAAAAGCTGGGTATGTTGCTGTTAATATGCAATGTCGCTAATGTAAGACACAAGTCGCCTCTTACTGCCCTCGTCGACAAAGCAGTTCTCCTTCCTCATGTCTTCCATCTCAACTTATGCATATGTATATATATATATATAGAGAGAGAGAGATGGTAGGTTGTTAATTGTTAATTAGTGGTCACACAGGTAATAAATCTTTAGAGTGTTATATGCGTCATGTCGGGATCGAACCGGCGGCTTGTGACGTCAAACTCGTTGGCCATCTTCTTCAGATCGTCTCGTCGACGTTTAGTGGCTAATAATATATGGGCGGCAAAACGGCCAGTCGCGAACGCGCGGAACGCATGTCCATTAAACACAGAGTCTACGACGTCGAGTTTGAGCTTGTGGTTATGATCGCCACGCCCGTGACCCCGTACACTTATGCATATACATATGTACGTAAACCTTTGCCTTGCTCTCAACCTTTGCGTTCCTAGTAGTAATTGACCAATGCCCAAAGACCAACCGCGTAGCACACCCAATGTCAGATTATCGGCTTGAGGACAGTTGTTTTGTTCGAACGCTTGTCTGACGTAAATATTTCACGTTGTAGCATTCACGGTTGGCCTTACCAGACCCCATTTGTTGCGGCCGTTTCAAACTGAAATGAGCTACATGTCAGCCGCGTCTTGATGAACTTTGTAAACAAGTGTACATATCTAGGCATCGCGCTATCAGCATTTCGCAAAAACGTTTACCATCATGTCGTGGAAAGAGCAAAAAACAATATGACATCGATGGGTACAACTAAGAAACCATAGTCTCTTGCGTTAGATTCTGCGGTCGCCCTGTTTAAGACGAAGATGGCGCCAACAACATAAGATGGCTTAAACTCAGTTGGAAAAAGTTTACAACATGGCCTTCTAAAAAAACGATTTATGTCGGCTGCCGTTGCCTGTTCGTTAAGACTATGAAAATTGGTCGAGCCCGGTGGCGCGATAGGTGCATGCGTCTGCGCCTCGCGACCGGAGGAGACACATAGTTGCGCGGGTTCGAGCCTCATCGTTGCACATTTGTATTTATGGGGATCCGTCTATGAAGCAATGCGAAAAGCAGCAATGCGTTAAATCTTGGCTGAGAGTCAGTCCCGAAAGGATTGTTAAGACCATGAAAAAGCCGCCAAGATCAAAAAGAGATGAAATATCGATTTAAAAACTGCATGCGACTGCGTTGGAGGAGACAAATTCCTTGAGGTACATCGAACCGGATATTCTACAGAGGGAACTATATATAATCTGATATGCAACATGTCGCTAGTGACTTAATTTCTATAACGGTTTAAAACGGTCAAAGAACAAAAAGACATGCGGCCTCCTGAAGTTTTATCTGTAGGAAGCCACAAATTGGTACAGCCACAGACCAAAAATCAACGGAAAATCGACATCGTCAAAACAAGAGTGCTACAATTTATTCGAGGCGGATCATACGCCGCAAACGACCGGTGCATTAAGATTGGTGGGGTAGATATTGAACTCGTCAATCACTTATGTCGTCTAGAAATGTGACCCACAGTGACCCCCTGGCTGTCGTTCAACAGACACATGGATATGCTACCAATTGATGGTGCATAAACCTGAAACAGAAATAGAACATTATAAGGTGGCACATCTAAAGCGATAAATAATTTTACATTTTTCCACAAAATGTCGATATGTACACTCATTTGCCGATACACCACAATTTATGCAGTACTTTCAGAAAGGTGCATATTCAGAAAACAGACGCAGTCCTAGCACTTTGAAAACAATACGAATATCAAAATGGCCGACATAGGTGAAGGCTTTCTTCCCTACTAAGACTTTCTTCGATCTTGCAAGTAATCTAATCTCGTAAAATGAAAATGAGTGGGAAATATACTCAGTCAAACTAACTAAGTTAAACTTTGACGTGCAAAATGAACTATGTTTTGCAGAAATTGTAAAGAATAATGCAACAGATATCACGCCTAGCACCGCTTACACTTTACATCACTGGCTCGGACTGTAAATAGCCGGAAAGGGTATACAAAGCAACATAAACAAATACAAAGAAACCCTCCCCTTACATATATATATATATATATATATATATATATATATATATATATATATATATATGCTTAGAGCCAGCCATACGGTTCCTGAGAATACAGTTCGATGTTAAAAATTATCCGAAGTTATCGACTTCACTAGAGCAACGAGCTCTAATGCACGGCCATCAGGGAGGTACAAAGGCGACCACTGGGGCTCTCGAAACAGGATTGCGCAGCATCGCCGTTGATAAGAGCTGCTATTTCGGTACACGGTCTAGGCGGAATATAGCTTGGATACTTTTAAGGAACATAAAACGCAGATGGGAGGGCACGACCGATTCAAACGTAGTTTTCTTCAGTAACATGGCAATACGAGCGAACGTCTTGCTGGCGGGCGAGTACAAAGCAGAGAGAGATGGAGATGCGACTGTTGTTTCGTCCGAGCCTGTTGAAGTAGGGCGCCGAGATACCCTACTGCACTGCGATATATATATATATATATATATATATATATATATATATATATATATATATTGTGTACAATATATATATATATATATATATATATATATATATATATATATATATATATATATATATATATTGTGTACGTTTAGGACACTAACGCAAGATGCTATAGGTTTAAATTTGACCATATACGCATTCATTTGAATGCATGACTTAAGTGTGGTATATATATATATATATAAGAGTCTGCACCGCTTCCATTTGCGCTGTTAGGCTAACATAAAATACATACATTACATGTTAATGTAAATTGCATCATACCAATGCAGATCTAAGTTGGCATTTTGAGTGACACTGGAATCACTTAAGCAACACGTAAGCAAAAGCAAGTCGTTAGCAAATGACGGGCGGATGACTGCTCTAAAAAGATTTCATTGAGAATTTCTCTCGATCACTATCGTTGGTAACCGAACATCCCTACGTCGTGTGGGGTGTCCGACGTGTGCGTCTAGACTACATCGGCAAGTGAATGTGTCTGTCTTTTTCCCATAGTCAAATATTTCTCTCCGACGCCTTGCTATCCAGCTGGAGTTTCCTCCTGACTAGCTGACGGAATCCGACGCCGCCTACACAATCAATGATCAATGCAACGAACACGCACGATTGTGGTGTGCCGACGGACGACACGATTTGGACTATCATCCCAATTATAATCTAAATCCGAGTCCATAGTCCAAATCATCTCTCATCTCCTGCTATCCCGCGTCTTTAGCTTCGTCTGTTCAGCTTTGTCTTTTCTGTGATCTGGTGGAAAGGCTGACCTCCTGCCCTTTTGTTCTTCCGTTCGTAGGCATTCACTTGATTCCTTATGCGTGCCCCATGCTAATAGTACCTGCCGAAGAGGTAGTGACGGCCTTTGGATCACCTGAGCTCGGCCACTTGAAAAAATACGTGTCTCCTCTGTCCACTTTCCGTCTTACTTACTCTATTATTCCTTATCTCTATCTCTCTATTTCTCCCTTACGTTTGTCTTTGCTCGACGACTCCTGTTCTTGCTGCTGCTGCTGCTGGCACGGCTTTGGCTGCTACAACGATTTCAGCTACTAACGTTGTCCCTACTACTGCTACGGCATTGCTAACGAATGACAGTGAATACTTTACAGGCACAGCATACGCGGCAGTGGCGATGCAACGCTATTTCGGAGTCAGGCTTGGAATCAGCACTACCTGACTACAGGTTCTGTGTGTAGCTGCCCCTAGAGCTAAACCCTCGCATCGACTACTGCATCTCTCGATACTGCTACTCTCAGAATCTACGTCTTCAAATACTTGAACGATTGTCTACCCCCCTAAATGACAAGGAGCCCGCGACCACCCCCAGCCCCACCTCTAACCTCCGTAACTGCCGGTGGGCCGTGCGTGGGCCATGGAAAACGCTTCGGCCGATGAGAACAGCTACTAGTATCATTGACGACGTCACGGAGCGGAATGAAATGAGAGAGGCGGAGAGAAGAACTGCTGTAGCAGAAACTCCGACAACAAGAAGGTCGGCGACGACGACAAAAACGATTTTGGTGATTGACTACAGCTTGCGTCTGCACTCAGTGCGCCATTCGTCGTTACATCTCGACCTTCTGCAACGTGTTCGGTTCGTCTCTGTCGGACTCTGATTGCCGTCGTTTTCCGCGACCGGACCATTCGACTGCTTGCTGCTATAGTCCAGCGTTGTCGTCTCTTCTCAAATGAGTTATATGCTATATTGACCCACTGATTGACTAGTGCAGCCCCTCGTCGTCCCCCAGCGGCCTGTATCCGTGGAGCGTGGGGCGCGCAAAAAACTACTCCCAAACTGTAGATAGCAGCAGCAGCTAGCGGTATTAGTCCACCTCTGAGCCCCTCTGAGCACCAAGTACTCGTATAAAGTCTTTCCGTCCACCGGCAGAATCGGTTAAGCAAGGGTACCCCCTTGACGACGAATGGCCTCAAACTCTAGTCGAAACGAGCGTTTTTAAGGACAAAAATAAAAAACGCTGGTCGCACACACAGACACCACCGCAAGAAGAGAAGACTCGTTTGTAAGTGTGGGCCGGTAGCGTGGAGTTCAGACCCACTAAAAACCACTCATGTCCCAATCCCCGCATCCGATTTGGAATTGCATAAGCATAACGTTAAACATTCGGAGGGGAGAGTAGTTTAGTAACTTAGCTATACCGGGATGCTCTTGAGATCTTGTCATGTAAAGACGGTTTTTCTCTTGCAGGACACAGGATGTTCCCGTACGAGCAATACTGCTCCAGTCGTCCCGTGACTTAATTATAAGTTGTATGAGCGTTCCAAGTGTGCCGTCGTCAGCCCTAGGTAGACCCTTATGCTGAGAGGCCCATTCCGGGCACCACAAGATTGTATGTTCAGGCATGCCCTCGGCTTGGGTAGTACTTGCAGAATCGAGATGCGCTTTTTTTCAATTCTGAACAAGTATGACTAGAAATCACCGTGTCGGGTAAAGACCTGAGTCATATAGAACGCCAACTTCCCACCTAGCCGGTTCACTTAGGCTCTGATACACGGGATCAGAGTTCTTACCCGGTACCGTGGCGCTCCGTCCTGAATGGAGTACCATTCTGCCGGCCAAGTGTCTAGGGTTATCTTTTTCTTCGCTGTCTCCTTTCTCCTCGGGTTTGCCCACAAGCGGCGTCGTTCATTTGCTTTCGAGTCCCTGGGGACTGTACTATCCAGAACAAGGACGGCCGCTGTGCTGACTGTTCTAGTCAGGCCATTGTGATCCTAAAAACGGCTACTCGTTGGGATTTAGCTGCGTAGCATTGGCCTGTTGCTAGCTGTGGACAGTGTGATTGTGGACGGCCACACCGGAGCTGCAAATGAAATAATATAAATGGACCCAGCCACCGGCATAATAATGCGCCTTCTTGACTCATGTGGCCCGTAGTTGTTCGGCATCAGCCGGGCTATATTGTGCGAGTCGGAACGGACTCTTACCGATCGTAGTCTAGTAAGTTCGCTCGAAACCTTGTTACACTTACTTCGTATAAAATAATGTTCGCACCAACGTGTTTATACAAAGGCGATTTTGCTGTGAGGTATTTCTTCTTGCCGTTTGTGAATAGCCGTAGCGCAGCGGATGTATGTACTTGCCCACGTGGACTGTTCATCGCAAGAACGCCGAGCTAAATATAGTAACGTAAATACTTAGTTTTGGTATAAAATAATATTTTTCCAAGTATGTTGTTGCTGTAATTCTGCTTAGTTACTCGAAGTCGGAAAATTGTACTGCAAGCTCGTAACTGCTCTGGTAATGACAGCCGAACTTAGAAGAACCAGCGGAATTGGTTGAACTTGTCTACTCTACAAGAGCCTGTTCTGCGAGACTAACTTGGTCTCGGCTTATGCAAACAACACGTCGTCACGCGTAAAATAGAGCTGAGAAAGGATCAGCTTAGCACTTTGTAAAGTTTTGCGGTGGATGTTTTGAAAAGGTGCTAAACTTATCGAAGAAGACTTGCTGGAGCACGTCTCGTCTTTGGAAGAAGACTCACAAAAAGCGGGATTTGCTAAAATAGCTATAAATGTTTCCGTAAAAACACTTGGCCTTGCGACAATACTCTGTCGGTCATACATATTTGTCTTACGTTACTGCAAACGATCCTATTCTGTGCTGAAAGTAAGCAGACGGGCCAATATGAAGACGTGATTGGTCCTGTGAGGTCTATTGACGATTGAGGATAGAGGTATGCAAGTCAACTGGTTACGTTACTCGATATGGGGAAAAATCGTGTCTAAAGTTTCTATTTTTGTTAGAAGTTTCCTATCTTATTATCATTTAGATCACCTTATCTTTTTTTATATGCAGCAGACTGAAATCACTCCTAAACTTTGCATACGGTTTTTCCACAAACAGAATAGCGTCACCAGTTGGCATGCAAACATGCGTATATTTGCCTATTGCCTGCAGGTCCAACCTCACCTTCATGTTGGCCTGCCTGCATACTTGCAGTGCAGAATAGGATCGTGTGCAGCAACGTGAACAAAAACGTATTATGACCTTCATAGTATAGGCAGTGAGACTACAAAGGTCAAGGCAAATAGCCCAAAACATAAAGAGTGTTATGTTAGAAAGTCGACGCTCGAGTGGAGTGTAGGCATTCAAATCTATGGAAAGCTCAAGCCAATGGCAGTGGAAAAGCCACGCAAAAATTGATTTAAATGCGTTTTAGCGTAGGCAACTTACCACGACGACCTTCGCACGTAATGATGGATGGAGGATGTACAATACCTAAGCAATAACAATATTCAAAATTAAAAATTGGTTAAAAATAGAGCCATATCACCTGCGTTTATACCGTTAGCGCTTATGCTGGTCGCTCCGTGAGACGTTTTTGCAAAATAATCCGGTCTCTTCGATTAGACGCGGTTCAGTCAGCTCCCAGATTCAAAGCAGTAAACTTTATAAAACAGACAACTAAAGACTTGAATGCCACAGACCGGCGGTCGTTACGTGCTACAAGTTCCCCGGATCCAAATCCAAGGTTCGAATAACGAGTACTTCGGTTTGACGCGCGCAGCTCTAAAATCAAACTCCCCCCTCCCAAGTCAGGGCAGTGGAGCCGCTGACCATCTTCATCCCTACGCGTGCTGTTTCCAATTATTCTCAAATCGGATGGATCTACGATCGAGTGAACATAGAGCCTCACGTCGCCGATAGTCGTCTGCCTTCGCTGCAGGCAAAAGGTTGGATTGACTGTTTATGGTAACCACCGGCCCGAATCAGGTTGCCATCCTCATGTTCTACAATTCTTAGAAGCATAAATAGGCAAACCTTACACGGTGCGTTCAAGCAGCGTACCGACGCACTCTAACGGGCTAGTTGAGGACTGAGCGTGTTGAAATTGGTACAATGTTCCTAGTAGACGACTGCTCGCCAACAGCTGTTGCTGGCTCCTTCTACTACTACTACTACCACGACGCCGACTTCTAATACTAATTAATAGTTATTACTCAACGGTTACAATACTGGGCTCTTACTGCCGGGGAGGGGGAAGGTACAGAGAAGAGGGAGAGGCAGGAATCTTTTAAGTTCGGGTCTGTGCATCAACAAACTACCTGAAGGTCACATAGCTTGCCTAGCCCGAAGTCAAACACGCAAGTCGCATTTGTGGCAATGCAAACGTCGCTTTGCGAAACAGCGAATCTGCGATTGCTGCCGCTGCTGCTGTTGCTGACGATAATCATAACAATGATGGTGATGCTGGTCGTCGTCTCATGATGACGATGATCGAGGTTGACGGTGCCGGTGAAAGCGAGCAGCCATGCCAGCGAGCGACTTCACTCACAACAAACTTGGACACGGTGAAGGTGAAGGCGAAAGCGTGGGCGTGGGCGAGAACCACAACAGCCGCGCTGTCCGTCTAGCTGCCAAATTTCATCCAGCGTTCAACCTCACAATGATTTTTTCCTCGCGGAGCACCTTTGTCGAACTACCTGTTTACCACCTGGCACCGAGCCGGGCCGGGCCGGGTCGAGCCGAGTGAGCCAAAGGCCTGCCGAATTGTGGTCGAGGCGTGGGCTGTAGCCGACGAATCTAAGTACGAACTATGATTACAACAGGCACAACAACGACGACGACGACGACGACTACTACTACTACTACTATTACTACTGTAACTAAGTTAAGTTTTCGGGCTGACCCGCAGCCAAGATTTAACGGAGTCCACGGAACTGTTGCTTCACATTACTGCGTCATAGACGGTAGACCCCCATAAATACAAATCGGTGCAACGGAGGGGCTCGAACCGGCGCAACTGCTATGTGTCTTCTCCGGTTGCGAGGCGCAGACTTAAGCCACCACGCCAACGGGCTCGACATTACTACTACTACTACTACTACTACTTTTTTAATATTAGGGTTTTATTGATATAACCATGTCCAGCGGTACACTTTCGTTTTACATCACTGACTGAGCTAACTTTTACTGCAGCTACTAGTATTGCAACTACTACTACTACTACGACAACAGTATTCCTGTTATAGAAACGTATTCCTGCCATCCGGCGTACCGACGTGTGCCGACCTAGATGTAATTCCATACGCAAACCAGACAAGCGGGCGCGTCTTGCGCACGCAAGGCAGTTCCGCTCCGCTCGGTGGTTCCCTCTGGGGAGCTACGTCGCACGGCTCCGCCAGAATGAAGCCATCCTGACGAAGCAGTGCAGCCAGTGGCAGCGTTTCGCCCGCTCACGATAGCCGTCTATCCGCCTCCTTCTTCTTCCTCTCGCGTTCGGCGTCAAGCTTTTGTTTGCCATTTGCACCTCTGCTCTGCTTGTAAATGTTGCCTGGCTACTACCTATAAGTAGTGTGCCGATTGGCGGACAAAGTCACCGCCAGCGCATTATATATGAATATATATATATATATATATATATATATATAGTCATGCACCTAATATCTCATAAAATAGCACATGCTATGCCTCACGTGCATGCTAGTGAATGATCGTTGTTACTGATGGTATGGTGTACTCCACCTTAACTGCAAGCTTTATTTGGTCGAAGCGTGTTGGCTACTCATATATTATGTTTTGACATCACGGCTCCAGAAACCACGGGGAATGCCAAGTAATGGTCTGTTCGAATTCTGAATTATATACAGGCAGTTGGAAACTGGAAGATAGTTCCGAGGGTCGTGAATATAACACAAGATACCGCACTTCGTGCTAGCGAAGCGACATGATGCTCTGACTAGTTAAAATTTCAAGGCGAACACGCGAATTGTCGAACAACATTGTCGACCAGAGCAGAATGCAGGTCAAACCTGTCGAAAGGCATGCCTTGAAGCGTATTTGTGGTAAGCGGTAGCTGTGCTCAGCGGTAGCTGTGCTCAACGGAGATGTCTAATCTTGTATTGCAGATAATGCAGTGGAATTTGAATAGGCCATAGCTTGGTATTACTCGTGGCTACTAGTGCAATGATGCCGAAAATAGAACCTATAATCAGTAAAAATCTAGCTTGCCGCTACGACCAAATATAGCATATCGTTAAAGTGGAATGTACTTCATAACAAAACGACAACAAAGCATGTACGTGAAATTTATATATGCTTGTATTTTATGATATATTCATTGCATGCTCATACACATCAACATAAAGTGTATACAATAACCTAGTGGTCGTGTGAAGACAGAAAAATATATGTTTACTATGTATCTGCTAATATATCGCAGTTGTCGAGCTCGGTGGCGTGGTGGCATGCGTCTGCGCCTCGCGACCGGAGGAGGCACATAGCAGTTGCGCGGGTTCGAGCCCCACCGTTGCACATTTGTATTTATGGGGGTCCGTCTATGAAGCAATGCGGAAAGCAGTCTCATGGACGTTAAATCCTGACTGAGAGTCAGTCCCGAAAGTTTTTTATTATATCGCAGTTGCGTTTTACAGCTCTTGTACAATTTTCATTTTTGTAGTAGATACCTTTTCTAGATTTTCCTGCAAGCTTGTGATCAGAGTACCCAAGCTTATATATTGACTATGAAAATCAAATTATTGATTCAAAGCTTAAATATTAGACTTATGTATAAAGTACGTGGTTAGATCAGATGCTCTGGATGTGTGTTGGTAAAACAAATTACATAAACAAATATATTTGAGGGATTGCCTATTTTGTCACTGCACAAATGTTGCAGGTAATACTAATGTTTATATATATATATATATATATATATATATATAGAAAATATTGTGAAGATTTATTAATCATTTACAATACGTTTGCACACTCGGCAGTGCTTGCCTTAATACAAATGGTGGTAAAAAGGTGTCACGTGAACTTAAGAATCAGTTGTCCGTGTCCTTGCTTGATGGTAGCCCCCGCTCTTATGGACCCGGTGCGACCGGTATATTCTCAAGGTTCCTTGCAAAGTTAAAACGGTGAGATCCATAAGATTTCCCTTCGTGACGCCGAGCCCCAAGAGCGTCCTCGCAGATTCGGAGTCCCATACACCACTCATAGAGATAGTGATGGAGCCGAATCTGCGAGGTTTTTGCGGGACGGGGAGCGCCGCCCTTAGGAACTCGACGTCATATTTGGTGATCTTGTCCTGCCGCGCTTTTGCCAGGTCCCGGGTCGGGCCGCAAACCTCGGCATCTAAAACCCAGACCTCGGTAGGTGTTGTTATTACGAGGTCGGGCTTTAGACCCGGTGCGCCCGGTCGACGGAATACTCGCTCACGAACCACCTCATGACCCCTTTCGCGGAGAAGACGCGCCATGCGATCACAGACGTCGTCATGTCTCTATGGTTTGTTTGTGTGTTGTGTCGCACATCTGAGCGACATGAGCCAACGTCTCAGGCGCATGACACTCGTGCCTACAACGTGTGTTCTAGCCCGGGCGTCCCCTGGCCAATCTGGCACGCGTTGGTAGTGCGTTGATCCTGAGCTTTAGTAGGTTTAAATACTCCTTACCAGATAGGTAGGGCATACCCTTGATCCAGTAATGTACAAAGGGCGTTTCATGTGTTTTTTAAAATGTGCCCCATTGAACGTGTTGTGTAGTTGTTGAGACCAGTAATCGGTCTCTTGTGTAGCGGTCTCAATGGAGATTCCCAAGCGCTCGCAAAGAAGTCTTGTTTTCGCAAGATCTTTTTCGAAGTGCTCGGTGGTTAGCATCCATTGGACCCCAAGGTGCGTGGAGTATTGTAGTGCTGTCAGGCGGGAGAGGCGGAGTCTGGGAATGAATGTTTAGAGGGCAGGGGATGTCCAGACCGCCGTGTGCTGTGTGCGTGTACGGGTAGGCGTTCGGCACCGAGCGGGAGTAACTATGACGCTCTTACCGGCCTTGGTCCGCTGGGGCATGACCACCACGCGATGCGGGGACCTTCACGGGCCCACTTGTAAGTTAGTCAGACATTACAAACTCCCAAAACCGACACTCCCGTGTTTTAACAACTAACCGGGGGGCAAGGCATACGATAGATTTGGGTGTCAACGAATTTATATTGTCATCCTGTCGTGGCCCATTCGAGGGCTGTTAAGGCTACTGCCAATACGGGGGGCTTGTGCTGCATAGAAGACCCCCGGGCTGGACGGTTAACGCCCCGAGTGACACTCGGTGGTACCGTCCGGGACGCCTGCTGCCTTGGCTTAATAGGCAAAATGAGTGAGAAGTGGCCACACGAACGCAGACCACAGGTCGAGAGGACCTTCTGGCCCCGTATTTTGCGGGGAACCCCTGCCCTGGAGTGGTCAGACGTCCTTCGGGAGGAATGTATATTCTGGGCTACCTATATGAACTACCTATATATATATATATATATATATATATATATATATATATATATATATAGGTAGTTCAAAAACTTCTTAAAATTAAAACCAAGAAAACATCCTCGGTGCTCCTCCGATCTCTTTTTAACTCATTAATCCAGTTGGAAACAGTGCCAAAACATGGCGCACAGTCACCGTACACCTCGTCTAACTTAGTTTTCACTTGGGTCGCATTCCAACCTTTGAAATAAAAATGCTTGATAACCACTCGAAACTTTTTTTTCTCAATTTTTCAAAATCACGCCGATACGTTGCACGGGAAAAGCGATCAAACGAAATCGCAACGGTCAATCACCATAATATTTTGACTGCTAGCAGTCAAAAAGTTGCCGTTTCCAATGGCGGTAAAATTCGAATTCTGAAAAGCTCATTTTAAGAACCTGTTGAACTACCTGCGTATATATATTGTATATATATTGTATATATATATATTGTATACCGTCTGCTGCAGAAAGGGACATTATGCATACTTGCTGTAAACAAAAGCACTCGAGTGCACTGTATAGGATAACAAACATACGACATATGAATGTAGATGAACATTTTTGCCTTTCCAAGATTTAGCGTCCCGGTGATGTGGCGGTAGTTATGCAAGCTTTCCAAAAATACTGATGTGTGGTATAATTGGAAATTCGTAGAACAAAACCATAGAAGTCTACGTTACATTCTGACAAAAACTGCATTTGCCGGATTGATAGAGAAAGTAGATATCTGCCGAGGGCGTCTATTATTTAATACACGTTGTTCGAATGTAAGCTGTATGTATACTTAATTTAATAAAATAGAAAAAAAAGTCAAAAACGATTTGTCTACCCTGCAACGTATACATATAAATGGCTATTCCGGGGCTTATCCTACCATGTTACGAGCGATATACCGGAGTATACACAACAGCACAGTACTAGCTCAGACGTAGACCAAAATACAGGTATTTCAACAAGTTCTTAAAATGAAAACCAACCATTTTCCAAATCTTGTTTTTACTTTTTTCTTATTCGATATACTCCCCGAGAAGCTCAGTACACTTTTCCCACTGAGATTTCAGAGCATTTGTACCTCTTGAGTAGAATTGAGCACGCTAAAAGATCACCGGAATACGACGTGCGAATGTAACCTAATGTAATTCTGCGTTCTCTTGTTGTGCTTGTTCGTGTCTAGGCGGAGAGCCCCGAAGCGAAGATCGAACGCGAGACGATGCTCGATGAGAAACCTCAGCGACTGGGCGAACTTCACTTTCGGCTACGCTATTGCGCCAGCAAACAAGCCTTGTTTGTGACGATCAACAAGTGCACCGGACTTCCGCCGGCCAAAGATCCAGCGGCCGGCTCATCGGATCCCTACGTCAAGCTGCAGCTTCTTCCAGACAAACAGCACAAGGTTAGCAACCGAGCAGCACGTGGTACGCATATATATATATATATATATATATACATATATATATATATATATATGATGATGATGATATATCTACACGTACGCATACACAACCATCTGTGTCTATACACGTACACATGTCTGCATTTCTGCCGTGAACCGTGCCGAAATCAACGCTGTGCTCAGCTGTGCGGCAATGTGTGGTGTTCAGCGATGCTTAACGAGTGCTCATTCCATTCTGTGTGGCTGGCCTACGCGTAGCAGCAGCATCAGCAGCACCAGTAATCAGCGTGAAAAGCTGCCGTAGAAATGGCACTCTCGACTACGAGCCAGCCTGCGTGTCAAGTCTTTTTCGATTCAGCCGACAGGCGACGACGTAGCCGGAACGGTTCTCGAGCCACATTTGTTCGTAGATGGTAATATCGTCGTATGCTCGACCTACTGCCACGCCAGCAGTTCGTAATAGCTCGAACCGACACCGTTGTTGCTGCTGTTGTTGTTGATGTTGTTGGTGGTGGTTGTGTTGTTGTTGTTGTTGTTGCTGCTGCTATTGTTGTTGTTGTTGTCATCATCACCGCCGCCACCGTCGTCGTCATCCGTCTGTCGTTAATGGGGATTCTGCTGATTCGCTGTCTGAGCTTTAGATGTTGTGCCGGGCACGCTCGACGTGCCGTACGGTCGTATATGATCGCCACCACCACGGTATCTCACCACGAACTTATCCTACCACCCTCATCATCATCATCATCACCACCACCACCATCACCACCACTACCGCCCCATGCCCATCATCATAATCTTCCGGCCATAATCATCAGCAGTAGCGCCGGCAGTGCTAGGAACGGAAACTGCTAGGCTGCAAAGAGCAACGCCGCTCTTGCGGACGTTGCCGTTTCGCTTCCAACTTATAGGCGCCTGCATAGTGCAGCGCGGTTCAGTCCGTCGACTGTTACTCTCGGTCATGGTTCGTCTCGTTTGCTGATGCCGAAGTCACCCCTACGACGAGTACAGCTCCTTCTGGTCGTACTGCGGCTACATTGAGTTGCTCCTCCCTGCCTCGGCTGCCTTGACTGCTTGGTTCTCAGGCGTTCGTTCCCCGGCCCTCATCTCCCTCAGGTATCGCCGTATTCCATCTGCCGCCGTAAACGAATCGAGATTGGTCGCTGTCGCCCCACGATTTGGGATTTGGCCACCCACGAACGATCCTAGGCAGCTACGGCGTCTTTAGATCTTACAGTTGGCTTCAGAGCATCATAATCATTTTCGAAAGTAGATGGTCGCAGACGACGCGATTCGAAGCGGAGTATACACACCTCTTCGTCGTCGTCATTTTCACCTTCTTGTCGGTTGGTATATCTTTCGTAGTCGCGAGAGAAGTGATTCATTTGAGCTACTCATTGCTCGCATAGCTAGCGCGACGACGGATGCAAGCAAGTCTCGACCCAGGAGATATATATATATATACATATATGTATTCATTTGAGCAAACGATACCTTTCAAAGAACCTACTGAAACGACGAGTGTCAGTGAGTTTAGATATATATATATATATATATATATTCACGCTCGAAATCTAGAACGTCGCGCCTGGACGTTTCGCTTATCTAGCATTGTAAAGGATCTCGTCTATTGCTTTCGGGCTGGGCCCGGGACATAATAGCGTGTAGGTAGACGTGGAACGGACAAAGATAAATAACGGCTTCTGACAGTTAAGTTCGTTTTAGTGTTACAAAATGCTTAGACTACGAAATTTAATTCCAATATTTAAAAACTTAGGTTAGGTCAGCGCAAAAGACAGTTATACTTGGCCATTCGTGCTAGTATGACAGTAGGCAAATGGTTTATTTGCAAGCCTAGCACAGGTTCTTTGGTATACGAAGGCACTGCTATTGCTATTAGAATTGGCCCGACGAAAGCCGGACGCTACATGATTGCAACGAAATAGGGTAGACGGTATGAGTCATTAAGTTGATCGTTTGGTTAGTGATCGTAAGAGTTGGGTTATTTTAACACATTGCGACGACGGCAACATTTCTCTACTTTTAGACAGACGCCGTCTAAGTCAAATTCGCCGTTGAGTCAAATTTATTCATCCAGTGTACTTATCAGAAATTGTTAACCAACGCGCCTGTCGCGCAAACAGTCTGATTATCCGACGATTTACCCCCGATCAGCAAGGGCGTCGAATAGCAGACATCATCCTGCCACCCCTTATATATATATATATATATATATATATTTTTATATATTAATGTGCTCATGATCTCGGAAAGTCGGCCTTCAATTCGCCGAGTCTGGACAAATGTCGCAAGATCATCTTACCCATGCACGTTCGACACGTACCGCGCAGAGCCGGTGGCGGCGTATCCTTACATAAGTCTATGTCGCTAAGTGTCTGTAAACGTCGTCTTGTAAGTCTGCGAAGCCAAGCCGCCGTGGCTAGTTGGCTACACAAGGCAACAACACAACTCGTCACGGGGCCCCAATGATCTTGACAACAATACTAAGACAAATAACAAGATGACGGGGGGATCCATGGGCTGCCACATAAGTCGCGAGTTCTGCCGCGTCGTTCGCTAGTCCAACCGGGGGGCGGGGGGCGGTGGGGGGTGGGGAGGGATGGCAGATTGGTGGCCCAACTGCAACCGACTTTGGCACAACGCGGCGCCATTGCGCAAAAATAGATTACCTACGAGCAGCGACGCTAGGCTTATGCGCAGTAGTAAGTAGGAGGCGCAGTTAATTCGCAGCGCGCGGCTTTACGGCTTTATGAAGCAGGACACGCCCTTCCCCGTGCTCTGGTCCTTGCCCCTTTCCGGTGGTTTTATCAGCAGCGGAGGGAAGCTGCCTGTTCATTGATAAGAAGAAGCAGCAGCAGCGGCAGAAGCAGACGAATTGTGCTGCAAACGGCCTACCTACCTTTATCTGTCGATTTGTCTTTTGGTCGATGCTCTGCTTGCTGGCCGCCTTGTTGACCGCTGCTGTTGCTAACGTGTTGCCCTCGATGAGAGTGCAGGATTATTTACAATTATTTGCCCGCCTACGATTGTGCACTTAGCCGGGCATGTTTACCTGAGAGCCAGCTGGGTCCCAAGCTGCTGCTGCTCCTACCACAACAACTACTACTACTATTATGACTAGATACTACTACTGCTTCTACTATCGCCAGACAAGGAGGGCCGCGACAACGAGCTCAAGGCGCAAGCAAAGCCTTGCCACCCGCAGCCCATATAAACGCGCCCGAAATAGAGAGACGGTGGAGGCCATTTTGGAGAGAAAATAAGCACATACCCGCAACACTAAAGCTGCGTCGACCACATCCAAACGAAAATGAGACGTAGATAATGACGCAGCCGATCCACGGAGTATCTAAGTAGGCGTCCTGCAATAGAAAGCTAGTATAGATGAATGTAGATCTGGTATTCTTCGAGGCAGTGCGCCGCCAGGCGCGCTTTCACTACTCACGCGATCGCCCGTACAACATGACGCAGGGGAATGGTTGCTGGGAACGATGACACCGTGCTGCTGAACCGATGATGTGTCTCGTCGGTGTTGATGTCGTCGTCGTCTGTTCGACATCGATGTTGAAAAGGAAAAGAGCTTTCGACATCGAGTTTATGTCCGTCTGGCGGGCTGATGGCAGGTGCAAATTCGGCACAGCTGGCAAAGACGTCGGGCGGTGCGTGCGGCCAGCGGGCATTCTGTCAGGAGATTTACTGCGGTCGTGCCCGTCACGCTTGGCTGGGCTGAGCTCCCGCTCAAGCTAGGCTGGTGCTGTGAAGGCAAGTCTGCCAGCAACGTCACATCTCTAGAGAGTCCGCCGGGAGAAGGGGGTAACCGCATTCTGCTCCCGGCGTTCCTTCTCATGTCAATTCGTTGAGTGGACATCACGTAACTGCAGCCTGATCGTAGACCACCCCATATGGGGTGAAGGAAGGGGGTGAAAATTCTGGCCTAGCTAGATGTGCACCTGCCGCTGTCACTCACTTACTTTTACCGTTCTAGTAGTAGGAGAAAGAAGTCGTACCCTGAGAAGAAATATTTTAGAACTTGCTTGAAGAAGGGTGCAAACCACCACTCTAAAGCACAGCAGGATCCAAAATACGACTAACACGTCTTAGGAGAAAACAGCCCTGTGTCTTACGTTGAACAACAGTCGTCGTATGTTTTGCATTACTCTCATCGGTAATCTGTGAGCTCGTTCTTTTTGCCACCTCTCAACTTCTCAATATAACTTATTTACTTTTCTGGTTCTCGTATTGTTACCCGACTCATTCTTTGTATGCATAGCTATTTCATGATGCAACGTGTACCCGCGTAAAATTATATCTCCCAGGTACAAAGTGATAATTTCAAGCCCGGTGGCATTGCGACCGGAGGAGATGCATAGGTACACGGCTTCGAGTCCCGCGAGAGTGTTTACTCAATAAGGCGTTGCACAATTATGGGGTTCGTCTTACGAAGCAACGCGAAAGCGATGGTTCGTGGACGTTAAATGTTGGCTGAGACTCAGCCGGAAAAAAGTGTTTTTTGTGCGCCGTGATATGCACTCGTAAGTTGGTCAGACATACGCACATGGTATAAGCATGAACGTGCGACGATAGAAACTCCCGGTTACATGGCAGTTCGGGACCAAACGAGAAGCAGTCGATTGTGACGTGGAAAGTAACCGTCGTATCACCCTCGTGGCTTGCGCGGTGGGAGTCCCACCCAGTATCCGAGTACGTGATGAACGGGCGGCTGTAATCTTTCTTTTGCAGCTGCTGCAGATCGGCAGACCTGGGAGGACGGAGACAGTCATAACCACACATCTTGCGGGCACGACAGTGAAAAGCATAACCTGTGCATGCGCTCACTATCACTAGTCGATCATCGCAACTTTCCTCGTTCTTCCATTCAATGATTCTCTCTCTCTCTCTCTCTCCTGGGAGAGATATAGAGTGAGAGAGGGGGGAGAAGAAGTCTGCTGTTTGGCTGTTGGATGTCGGTGAATCGGATAATAGGCATAATGGTAGTGTCCGTTACGATCCCTACGCAACCGTAGCTGTGGCTAGCAGCGTAACAGCAGCATCACGGCGAGCCCGGTGGCGTGGTGCATTCGTCTGCGCCTCGCGACCGGAGGAGACACATAGGTGCGGCGCGGGTTCGAGCCCCACCGTTGCCCCACATTTGTATTTATGGGCATGTCCGTCTGTGAAGCAATGCGCAAAGCAGTTCCATGGACGTTAAATCTTGGCTGAAAGTCAACCCCGAAAGTATATAGCATCACGTCGAGCCGAGACTGTAGACTGGAAAAGTGGGCGAACCTATTTCTCTTTCCTATCCTCGAACCCCACGTGTCATAAAGACATGTGTCTGCATACGTGCAGATTCATCTGATCATCGGATGGCATATTGGGGCAGCAGGTGGCAGTACGTGGGCATAGTGGGGCAGGTAGGCAGTTGCATTTTGAATATGCAAGCCAACAGTCTTTGCCTGTCGTTGCTTTGCTCTGTAGCACCTGTTACGGGTGGGAAAGGGCCCGGAGGGCCTCTGCTGAACTTTAAGGCTCTCGAAGTTGTGGCAAGTCGAGTAAGATATCTCAAATATACGGAGTCATGATGCATATCGTATCTGGATGCACTCGCCGAGCAGACCCCCCAAAGTACAGGAGTATAGCGTTCAGCCTTGGCCTTTGCTTTGGACTTTGGCCCGAGAGAAGGCTCTCCAAAGCCACTCTAGATACATATTTATAACTGTAGCAAGTAAAGGACGAATTTCGAAATGGGAGGCGATCGAGTGCAAATATACCTTATCAAGAGAAAAGCTCATATCTGTGGTTAGTGAATAATTGCTGTGTCTTTGCCGATCCTGGACGGGAGGGATGTCAACTTTCTACAAGTAAAAACACGATAGGAACAAAAAGGTGCTTTTAGGTCTACCTGACCCCTTCAATGGAATTTGTGACGCCGGATGGCTGCACTGTAACGTGCACTGTTTATGAGGCGGCCAGATTGTACATAAACCGTGAAGTGAAGATTGGGTGGCGTCAATTTTGCTCTTACACGGAAAGACATAAAGATGCCTTTAAAATTATTTAAGTATATTATGAGATCCATTTAATATTTTTCGACGGCACTCCATTGGCACGAGTTTTATATACTGTGACCTTGCGTTTGTGCTTGCCACTTGTCATGAACCTTATATTAAATGCGGCTGATGCAATTCCTTATTATGTTAAGTACATATATATATATATATATATATATATATATATATATATATATATATATATATACGCATATACTTACTCACTTGGCGTTATTTTTGACATGTAATTCAGCCTAGTAAAGTGGAAATGCATACGTACTTGATGTAAGCAATACGATAAAATACGAGTTTTGGGTGATATTTGTATATTAGCATAGTACTGTTCGTTATGTTAGCTTTTTGGAGTGAAGAATTGTCTCCGTGCGAACGTGTGATTACGGGTTCTCTAACCCAGGGTTAGCCCAGTTCAGCAATGTGCGCCGAACGGACGCTGCATTTCCTCGTTGGATGTCAAGCGACAGCCTCTGACGCAAGAATTCGGATGCTCTCGAGTCTCCTGTTGAAAGATTAAGGCTTCTGCCTACGCGTTGAATCAGTTTGAGTGTAAGGGGGCCTTGCAGTTCCCATAGTCTCGAACGCCAACGGACAAAATTCGTGCGGATAATCCACATTGGAATATTTCCTGAATTTGTTAGCCTCAGCTAACCTAGAAGCATGACCTGCTCGGTCCGCACCTGCACCGACCATCGAAGGGGGGGGATAAGTCGGTTACAGTTGCGTCCCAAACAAGCATGCGGCCATGCTCAAAGGGCGTCAAAGTCAAGCCCTCAGGTCTTTTTCCGTCATTCCTCGATAGACCCGGGGGCTCTAAAACACATGGGAAGCCGGCAGATCGAAGTGCGCGACTAAAGGTGTCATTTAGAGCGGAGTGACGTGCTCGTCGGCCTGCACTTAACGCGTATGATAGGCCATGATGGGCCAACACGTCCACAAGATCGCCACAACGAGATTGGTGGGGCACCACTAGCTCAACACCAAGCCGCAGCCCTGCGCTTATGCGCGTGGTCTCGTTGTCCAACAGAGTTCCAATTGATGGTAAGGTAAGTAATAAAAGGTAAGTAAACCGACCATCGAAGGGGGGGGGGAAAAGTCGGTTACAGTTGCGTCCCAAACAAGCATGCGGCCATGCTCAAAGGGCGTCAAAGTCAAGCCCTCAGGTCTTTTTCCGTCATTCCTCGATAGACCCGGGGGCTCTAAAACACATGGGAAGCCGGCAGATCGAAGTGCGCGACTAAAGGTGTCATTTAGAGCGGAGTGACGTGCTCGTCGGCCTGCACTTAACGCGTATGATAGGCCATGATGGGCCAACGCGTCCACAAGATCGCCACAACGAGATTGGTGGGGCACCACTAGCTCAACACCAAGCCGCAGCCCTGCGCTTATGCGCGTGGTCTCGTTGTCCAACAGAGTTCCAATTGATGGCAAGGTAAGTAATCCACGACATGGTAAGGCGTGTAGCCAAGCCCCAGCCCCTTGACTACTAACAGCTCGAAGCCTGGCTTTATCGGCAATAGACGGTGCTCTATTAATCAAGTCTGCTAGTTGCTTTTCTTGTAGCGGGGTTGTCCAATTGCCCTGGATAGCCCTATCGTCGGGAGGAGAATCAAATAACAACGACAATTCGTCGGTCAGTCTTTGAAGTTCACCGTTATAGGCGTCCCACCCATCACTGTCCAATAATGCTTTAAGCCTGTCCGCGGCCTGGGTCAATGACGACACGATTGCAGGTCCTGCCGTCATGACCGCATCCGGCACACCTAGGCCGCCTAAAGAAACCGGGAGCATTACCTGTTCCCTTGCCGCAGCGGTCAGCTAAGATTTAGTATGATCTCTAAAATATCTAAGCGAAGTCAAGTTTCTCCCTTCGACTGTCTAATGCCTTTGCAATGCCTTCTGGCAATAAGGGGACACCTAGCAGCTCCAGGTTAACTTTGTCCACTACACGACAGTCCGGAAGTAAGTCAAAAAGGTTAGTTAAATCTAACGGCTCAACTTCGTTGTGAGCTGTGACATGTACTTCACATTTAACGGGGTTCAATGTCAGACCGCTAATAGCCCAAATTCAATAACTTTCCGTATGTCGTCAAGTACGGTCGGGAGGTCCCCGCCCAGAATCCCGTCATCTAAGTACCAGGCATTAAGGGGGGATTGCAGTGAATCCACCGATTCCTTAATACACAAACAAAAAAGTGGAGGACCCAGGGGATCACCCTGCTGAAGGCCTGTCTGCGATAGCATAGCGTTGTGGGGCATTACCAGGTGGGATGGTTCTGAACCATAGGCCAAGTTCGTCTGGTGAAACAGTAATGGTGCCCACGACTTGACGGCTCGAAGCAATTGATCCCTCCGGACGCTATTAAAGGCGTTTCGGAAGTCCAGCTTAACCATCACCGTTGGCAATTTGCGCGATTGCAAAAATGCACGAGCACAGTGGACTACTACCTCTGTACCCCCCGGGGTAGCGAATCCTAGCTGGTGTTGGCCAAGAGTTGCTGAAATAGCTTCCCTATTATGGTAGCAGCCGATTTTGGCCGCCAGTCTGCGAACGATCGAGGAACAAGCGATCGGATGTAATGAGCCATCTTTTTTTTAATGCAAAATCCTTGCCTCAAATATGAGCGGTAAAAGACAAGACTGGGGCGAGCCCTATCTGAGTACATCCACCACTTTAGCGATGGCGTCCGCCAGTCGACCGGCCCTGCTGCCCAGCGCACCAGACAACAAGTCCTGCAACAAACGGGGTCGTATGAAGTCTAAGCCGGCAGCTGAACTTCTGCTAAGTGTCTTCATCGCACTCAGTATCTCTTCCCGTGAGGTTGAAGAAGGCAGTGTGACTGCCGGTGGTGTGGACATGGAGAGGTCCGTAGGCGCATCTCGATGTTTGGATCGGAGAGCTGTTGTATTTTCGTTGGCTGTCGCTAGCATATCCTGGGAGCTCACCAATCTGGCAGCACCGGAGATATCGCCTTCTGACAGCTTGACTTTTACTCGTCTGGGAGGGTCATCCTCGAGGTGGGCCATTATTTTGCGTCCTGATCTCTCGTGTGTCAGATCTCTAAGCCTTAATCCCGACGAAAAGTCGCGTAGGTTCTTTCTGATCAGAACAGACAGGGATTGAGCATACTTTCTGGCCCGAGGGAGTGGCAACACGACCGGAGCGAAGGAGAACAAGGAGTACCAGGTCGTTGTCCTTGGCGACATTTAGGAAGACCTTAGTGAGCTCCTCCGCAACAGTGGACCGCACAGATTTAGGTAAAATGCGTAACAGTTTGACATGACGCATGTTTGCCTGGATATCGATGAGTAGTGTGTTAACATCAAAGTCTTTTGCCCGAGCCTGGTGGGATGTAGACGGCCTGTTGACGGCATCGGCGTGTCTGACCGATATATGTCTGGCAAGACCCCATCCTCGTGAAGACACCCTTACACACAGGACACGTTGCCCTGTTGGGGTCACCGACAACAAAAGCATGATCGGCCTCACTTCCGTTTGGAATCTCGTTATCTGGCATTATGATGTGAAAGCTTTAAGTTTCTCTGCAAGTGGAAGGAGGGCCAAGAGAGGTTTTAGGGCCTCTGCAATCGTCTTCAAAATTGCCGCCAAATCAGGACTGATGCCCTCTAGCATCCGAGCGACGTCCGTTAAGGCACCTCCAACGTCTCTGCACGGCGTCTTGGAATGGATCTTTCTCTTCGTGATAAATTTAGAAGCGCACCGCGGCCGAACTTGGCGACTCCTGTATGCCTTGGCTCGCTTTTGTTTGGGCTTTGGTAACGGCCGCGGATTAGGAAGAAGCAGCTGAGGCGAGGTGCTTTCTTGCGTGGCGGATATGCCCCTGAGAACTGCTGCGTAGGAAGCTTTGCTATTGTTAGAACAACCAGTTTGTGCAGTTTCTGCGACAGTGCCTGTGACGTCAGGACCTTCCGTAATCGATGCACTCGGGTGCGCTGCCTTGACTTGCTGAAGAACTCTGGCCTCCATAATAATCCTGTTACGCTCACGAAGATAAGCCACACGCGGACAAGAGGGCGATCCGGCCGCGTGAGGGCCACCACAGTTTACACATTTCGATTGTTTGGTGGAACTGGACGCCAAATAATCAGATCCTCCACATTTTTTGCAGACCTTGCGAAGAGTACACCTGTCCGCTAGATGCCCCACTCGCTGGCAATTGTAGCGCTGGTTTTGTACCCCAGGAAGACAGATACAGGCGGTTGGCGGTCAAACGTCAGGATCACTTTGCTGAGTGGGGTTTTACCAGCGTGTCCTGGATTGAGGTTAAGGCCGGGCAGGTCACCGTGACGGGTATCCACCCTATTGCAGAAAGTTGCGTAAGCTTTCTGGCCGCATCTTCTGAGTTTACTCATACGGATATATCGGCATAGTACTGTTGTAACTACCCCAAATCCACAGACCATGGTTTAAAAAATTGCCGTTTGTATGAGTTCAGTCGTTTCGAGCGCTCAATATAATGTGAGCACCAATAAAACTTCTATATCACAATGACGTTGCCCGCCCTTCCGCAGAGAGCTCATCGGGGAGCAATCACTGCAGTTCCTCTTGCCACAACAGGCACTTTGCGCATTGCGTGACACACCTGAGGGATACAGGCATACAGTACCTTCTCGTACGTATGAGCCAGTTTATTTTTCTATATATATATATATATATATATATATATATGCATATATGTATGCATACACTCCCACCATATTGTATACGTCTACATGAAGCTTCGCTTATGCCGACTGCCCGAGAACAAATCCGGGGTCGACTGGAGAGACTACTGTTCTCGCGCACCCCTCTCCCTTAGATCTGTCTATCTACCTAGCCATCTATCTGCCCTGTACAAATAGGCCCTCTACGTTTTAAACGGACAGAGCAGAGCAGACACCAATTGAGCCAGTCACACACGGTTGCGCAGCGTGACGGCGGAACGCGCGGCCGCACGCAGAACACAGAAGCGAACACAGTACACCTTCGACTCGCTCACCCTCTTGCTCTGGGCGCACGCTTCGATATGGGGATCGGGGAGCAGTGTCTGTCTGCTGGATTTGTTTTTATCCTTTAGCCCTTTCCCTAAAGCTGTTACTGAACTAACCCGCCTGCACAGCGACTCTGCAGCTTCTGAAGCTGGTCATTGGGGTGAAAACTTTTCCTTTCGTCGTTTTCAGCTACGTAGGTGTGCAGTTCGAGTTGGGTCACACACTGTTCGTAGCATTAAATGTCCGCATGATGTATATATATATATATATATATATATAAACTCAGACGTATAGACACTTAATGTAAACTAAGCCGGTATCTTGTCCCAGAGACAGTCTTGCAACAATTTTTATGCAACACCTCCTTGTGCGTTTTCCTTCTAGAGACGCATGTATTGCGGACGTTTAGATGTGCGCCCGACGATCTGTCTTTTCAAAAAAGTAATGTTCAGCTTCATTCACTCTTGTTAAAAAAAGTGTATGATGTGTAATAACATTAGAACAAATGTTCGTCTGAGCTCTCACTTTCAGAATCACGATTTCCGCTATTTTCGCGCATTTAGTGGGAACACCAAACGTTAAAAGTTAAACTTGAGGATCAAACGAACAGGCAACATAAAAAATAAACTAATGCAAAAAGGATAGGGGCATCCCGAGCAAGCTCTTAACCGTTGCAACAAGAGACGCAGCTATGTTCCCTGCGACCCGATGTATATACAATGGACAGCTAATCCCAATACCCTAAATGAATCGCAGTAAACTTTGTATAAGGGTAACTCGGAGGCATGAAGTGCAAACGTAATCTTGGTAACCTTTCTGCCGGTCGCACATGCCTACAGTGTTTATAAGTTGGACTGAGGAATTCCTTTGAGCATAAGACTCATGAAGCATGGAATTGGATATACAGAACAGATGAACCGATGTCCAGTTAACCATCTGCCAGATTACTATCAGTTGTTCATGCTTTACGAATGTACAAACAACACATGCTATAATGTACACAGTGTACTCCGCAGCAGCATAATGATATGTTGCATGATACTCGCGAGTTTTTTAAACTTCATGCTGCACGCAAGCGGCGCGGAAAAGTGAGCTTGCATACCTGCAATAGCTGCACATCGGTTCGAGCTCTGAGCGGTACCACCATACGTTAAGATGGGGTATATATGCGAGATCCAGGCGACCGAATATGAAATCCGTCCTCCCCTTCGCTGAGGGAAAACATATCTTCGACCACCACTAAACATCGTCGATGCGCCGAGGAAAGCAAATTAGCCAAGCCCGAGAGCGCCGAAGTCAATGGCGTGACCTGAAAGTGATTACGTAAGGTGGAGGACGGCGGTGGCGGCGTAGTAGCTATATAGGCGGGTGCTCGAGACCGTTGAAAGTTTTTCCAAACTGGCCCACCGGTGGTTTAGCTAGCTCATGCTGAACGAAGGTAAAGCAATCAAGAGCACGAGAAAATTTGCATAGGGTTCGCACAAACGTCTGCCCCGCCCGGCCAAACTGAGCTGAGTCACTCACGCATCCCTCACATGTGAGCGAGCTTCGATCAGCGCTCAAGACGGAGTGGGTTTCACAGATTTCAGATTAGAATGGCTTAAAACAACCCCAGCCGAAATAGGGACACCGTCTCTCACGCGGGCCTTATTGATCGTCTGGACGACGTCATTTCATGACGATGCCACTGCCGCCATGGACAGACCCAAATAGGACAACCTACCACTGAGAGAAATTTGTTTTGAGGCTCATATTTATATGCCTCATATTAAGGTGCGCAATTTCTAATAAACTATGTGCGTGCGTATGCAGTGAAGAACACAGTTTTAGCTAACTATATATATATATATATATATATATATATATATATAATGTTTTCCAAAAGGAGACATAGTTTCTCATTTTGGAAAACATCTCAGCCGCCCCTAGATGAGTTCCCTTAGCAGGACCGTGGACACTCTTCAAATTTCTGGGGTTTCGACATAATCAAACCCACTTCTTTCTAGTTTTGGTCGGTAGAGGACTTCTGTATGACAACGCTTTATGCCTGCTTTTTAGCCAGGCTAGACCATGTTCGCACTGGACTAAGATGGGTTCTTCAGCATATGTAGCAGCAGAAGAGTTATCAACTAGATTCTTAATTACGAAGAGTGAAAACATATTACCCGAGCAGAAATCGATCTTATCGGTGCGTTCAACGGACAATAGGAGTTATACCCTCGATTGTGTAGAAACTTTTCTTCCTGTATGCTGGCCGGATAAGAGACGACTCTAGTTTTTCTACGGCTAACCCAGTGCAGCGAAGCCTCGTTGTCGTGGTATTTGCAACAGCCTCGACTGGTGCCATCTAAGTGTACACAGGCATCGTCCGGAAATAGACTGTTCGCCCGTTCAGGGACACCTCGACTCTCTTCCCATGCCGTATAAGCTGCCCTGTCTCTGGAAACAGGCCCCCTTTCGACCAAAGAACACCTCGACCAGTAACCAGATAGAATAGAATGCTAGATTTTGTTGTCGATTGATTTTCGCTGAAAAGCCTATCCGCAGTTACAACCATCTACTATCTAGTATTAATGTCAAGAGGCATGATTTATTTTGAAACTGCATCTTCAGGTGTTGACGATGCTTTTATCGGGAATTATTGTAGGCACAGCAAACTGATCGCTATGACGACACTTTATCATTTTAAAACTCAAAGTTGTTCATTAAAGACGGGCCATTATGTCGCGCTGATGGGCGACGAGTTTATAGCATTTTCGTTCTGGTTTGGGCCCTCTCAAGGAATGTCGCCATGCGTCAGCTATTCGCAAACGACCCCTGTTTTATTATGAGGCCAATATCCTACGGCGGCAGGTCTGCGTGAATGGCTGATGGCGTTTCTTAAGTTCTTGCAAACACAGTATTGCTATAATGCCAAAAAAGTGAAATGTGAGTTCGGGCCGGACCGATCGCCACCGATACAGTTCCGTCAGCGCCCTGCAGCAATTCTTCTACGATTCGGGAATCAGATTAAAAATGGATATACCTAGATTAGATAGATAAAATAAACATAGAAAGGAAACTAGATTAACTGGGGAGTATTTCGGTACCGATGAAGTTATTATTTGTAAGGTTATTTTGATTGTGTGGTCATCCTTGTAAAGGACGCCTAGCATAGCTATATTTATATTTATATATATATATTTTTTTTTAAGCAACCACGCATTTACAGAGATGCGAAGGCTGCAAAAGATAAACACCGGCGCTCAACCGCCGGACGTATTTTTTGTATTGTTCCGAAAGCTAAGAGATAGATGCTCCAAGGGGGTGTTGTACTTAGTCTCGGGAGGCGGCATGGAGGCGACGATGTGGAGGAAATGGAGTTCAGGCCGATTTGATCTTGATGATTTTGTTGGCGGCGGCGGAGGCGGCGGGCGTTTTGAGCGTGTGAGTGCGTAGAGGCCGTGTGTGTAGGACGACGCATGGATGACGCTGTGTGTAGTGGTAGCGCCCACAGGCGGTTGGTGTTACACCGGAAATGACGATGTTTACGCCAAACTAGATAGATAGATAAAAAAACACTGGCGCGCTTCATTGCCCCCAGCGGGTGGCGACGGCGCAAGACCACCCACCGAACCCTATCCGGGTCCGTTCTGCACTTGCAGCGGTCTTCGGCGAGCAGACGGTAGCCTTCTACTCTAACTACTATTGGCGTGTGAGCATTCCGTCGCTTAGGTTTCAACGTAAAGGAAAGCCCTTTTAAGTCTGAGCGGCCGGTGTCGCGGCCAGCAACAGGCAACCGCTACTTCTGCCAAAGCAAGGCCCAGGCAGCGAGGGAGCAGTCTTCCGCTTTAGACATGGCGGCAGCGGCGAGCGTCGTCGTCGAGAGAGCCAATTTTTAGAGAGCAATTTCTTTGATAGCAAGCGTACGAGGGCAGATTAGACAAGGGTCAGTACGAACCTACGACTAAATCTAAGCCATCACGTGTTATTCGAACGATGCGATTAGTTCTCGCAACAGTCTGTTTTAACGAATCCATTCCGAGCGTGCCTCTGCCGAGCGGACCCCAAATTAGGGCGAACATTTGGGGGCAATGAGAGGCTAGCCATCATCAAGATTACATGTCACCTATAGGCTATCCTGACTCTGAACTATAACACACAAGTGTATGTTTAGGGCTACGCTTTCAACAGCAGCAGCCTAATCCCCCAGTGATTCATCCGACTGTAGGACAGCAGAAGGAGAGAGGACAGCGGACGGGGGCGTGGTTGCAGGCACTGGCCTAACATGTTCAGCTTATAACGGCTAATGTTAGCCTAGCTGAGCGTATATGGACAAACAGAGTGTGTTCATTTCTCCTCTTCTTCGGTTGTTTGTTTTATATAGGCGTGACGACTGTGCAGCCTCCTGACCAATTGTTGAGTACCTGTTTTTGCAAAAATGTACGCATACTTTTTATCCCTGGAGCTAGTTTGGTTAAGTCGTCAACCTTTTCTGCTCACTGCCGTCATGAGAGGGTGGTGCAAATGAATAACCGGTCTCACATACAATTAGCAAATCAGAGCAAGTCCAATTGAGGTCCACAAGAATTTACGATAACTTCGGCCCTTTACATCAGGCCTTGGCTTCTCGATCGTTAATTTCCTTCTTTCCCTCTTTCTGTTCTGCATTCATTCCTAATCCCAACGCTTCTTCCTATTCCATATCCCTAATCGTACCTAATCGTTCACTCTCCCTAAGTAAATGATCTACTAATTCCTCTCCCTTTCCGCATACCAGACAAATCGCTGTTTTCACCCTCATGTCTAATATATTTGCCCTCGCATCTGCCAGCTTGCTATCCCTTGTTTCATCGTACAGCTAAAATACTCTAGCTCTTTTTAAATTAATATTTCTGTACATTCACTTGTTGACTGCTTAGTGACTCTAATCTTACCGCACATTACACCCTCCTGAGCATTTTAACCCTCCTTGTCCGTTTAACGCTCTTGTTCTTCTTAACGCACAAGTGTATGTTTAGGGCTACGCTTGCAACAGCCTAATCCCCTAGTGATTCACCGACAGTAGGACAGCAGAAGAGGACAGTTTTCAAATGTCAGCTCTGGCACACACACTGCCTTCTAAATGTCCCCTGTAAACACATATCTATTAAATCTTACAAACGTTTACATTCTACCCAAGTTTTTACCATGTCTGTTTTTCGTATTCATAGCAAATAATCCTCAACAATAGTTACTTTGGCGATATAGCCGCTCCTAAATATATTTTTCAGATACCCTAGCTCCCTTTCCTGTAACCTTAACTCCCGCTTTAACGGTAGCCCCGAAAAGACTATGATAACGCTATTATTTTGTTAAACACAGTAACTCGTTTACCTGCTGCCTTTCCCCCGACGTTTATAATCCCTTAGACTTCCCATAAATTCCTTCCCGAAGCCGCCATATTATCTGCATAAAGTAAGAGAGGAATTTTAATTTAATATTTTTCCTCCTCAACTTGCTACTGCAACCCTGTGCTCTTAACCCTTATCGTGATTCGATCAATATATATTAGAAAAACTACGAAAAAGCAATAGCATTTCACCATGAGATGCGACCGGCAGCTACAGATAAAATGGTCTACGGAGGTCAAAAATTAGAAGTCGTTAACTCCTTCTTGTGGGAAGATGAGTCAATGCCATGCAGGAAGTGAATACTTCTCTTGGGGCGGCAAAATTTTGTTCTGCTAGAGTGATGTTTTATCTCACGATGAAGCTTTGAAGAAGTTCTCTGTCTTCCTGGGCGGAGGAGCGTTATTATCCCGTGTAACCGGCGGTTGAAACATAGAATCGAGCAGAGGTACCGAACCATTCGCATCATGGTAGGCTGAGGGACACGAAACTCGGGATTGGGCACCTTGGCATCTATATTTCTCGGTACCTTTAGGGGAGAGCCACGCGGTAAACACAAAATATGTTGTGCATTCCCCAATTTGCCAGTGGATTCTAAGCTAATATCTTGTCGGCTCTAAAAATTGCATTAAAATGCGAAACGTAATTCGTGTAGTAGTCGACCGTCTTTTTTGAGAATTCGTTATTGGCGCGATCCTTTGGCACCAAGGATACTCTCCATTAACGCAACTTCCCGGTGGGTTATTACCGGCAAAGATGCTATTAAAAAGTCAGAAGCCCTGGAGCCCCCCATATACAAGTCCAGTTTATTCTACCCATATTTTGCTTGCATATATTTTTGCTAATATTCAACTATTCTACCCGCGTTCCCTTCACCGCCCTTCTGTGCCCTTTGCTCTGTTTTTCCCCTTCTAATATTGTCTTCTCATTTATCTAAAAGGATCAGTGTAGATTTCGCACAACATCCGATGTATACTGCTACCAATATTATGGTGAATAAATATATATGTATGTATTTAATCTATTTACGTGTCCACATCTATTTATCTATCCACTTCTTGTCTGCTTTCCACCCGTTACCCTCTTTACTAGGAGTATTTATCACCCGTCCTCCTTACTAGGAGTATTCATTCCAACTACAATTTAATTTAAATTTTATATTTAGTAAATATCCAGTGTTTTGATACATGGTCCAAAGGTACGCCTAAATTGAAATAACAAGTCATTCAGATATGTCTACATACCCTACATCGCCGTTTCGTTATGGTGAACTGCAAAAAACGACGATTAAAACTTGTACTGGGCAGTTTTCTTTTAAACTATTCCCACGAAAACAATTGTAATCTTTAGCCAGATCGAGTGTACGCAGCCTTCTGCTCAGGAACAGCAATGCTGGATTCCACTGTATTGCTTGCAAGCAAGGCTCTAATATACCGGCGTTCATTGCGACATGTCGTACAACTATGTCGAACCGCGTCGATCTAGTTAGGATTTAAAAAAGCTATGTTTAGTTAAGCTTGTATTTTAAAAAGAAACACATTTCCAACACATGTTACTGGTATCGTTATGTTCTCCACACGTACCAAGGCCACCAGAAGCTATCAACTTCGAGAAACTTGCCGAAGCCGAAAGCATAGTTGTAGGCTTGGGCATGGGTCATACGTTGGATTCGTGGACAAGCGAACATATCGGACAAATGGCCCCTTGACACGGCGGGCCAAGGTGATCTAGCTAACGACAATTTCGAAAATTGAACTACACGTCCACCTGGTGTACGGTAGCTGCTGGTTACCGAGGAACGGGTGGCCCGGAACTCCCTTGTGTCCGCTCCATAGCTTTTTGATCGCCTAACGTTGACTTCGTAGTCCGTCAGGCTTGTTGCTTCACGTCAAAAGACGCTACTGCTACAGAGCCCTCAACACGATTTAGCCTCACGGCACAACGGGGCCGAACATAGCCCTACTCGTGATAGCAAAAGCGTCTTCGAGCTAAGTACTTTAATAGGATCAATCGAGACGACAAGCTTCCGATTGATGGACCTAGGCAATAATAATTTTTCTTAACTGTATTGCCCTTTTAGACTTTTCCTCGGTAAAAAAAACGGTGACAAGCCTGCCGCTGACAGCAGTGACAACGTACTGAAATTGGTTCTAACGAAATGGCCAAGGGCTAGAGCCTCACGGCGCTTGTTTAGCGTTGCTGCGACTGAGGGGAACTTTATGCTCGCCTGTGACTAATTGCACGAGCATTTAAAAGCGAATGCGGTTATTCGATGCGGGTATCCTCAATTCTGTAATCCGCAAATCTGGCTGCTACGCTCAGTAGAAGTTCAGAAGCGCTACAAAAGTGATGATCATCTCATCTTGTTAAGTGTACATTTAGTTCTATTTTTAGATAAGAATAATCCTATGGGGCCAACTAGGCTAAACGACTAAGACAACAACAGACCGCTACAACACATAGCGACAGCGACGAGCTCCGGATTGGACGATTTAACGGGAGGCTCTTACTATTATTATCATTACTATTAGATTCAGAGACCATTCGCCTTGCCTTCCCCCGAGCTTCTGGATCACCTTCGCTCCGCAAGCTCTCCCGCACCCGCAACGGCCTACAGAGAAAGAGAGATGGTGGTTTATGACTAGAACCTATATATATATATATATATATATATATATATGAGATAACAATACATGTTTTGTTTGACAAGTTATAACAACAAGGCATATTTGACAACAACATGTTGCGAGCGTCAGCTAAAAGGTGGTGTAATTTAAAAAATAAGCCAAGGGACATAAACGTACCATACTATGAACGTCAACGAGGTTCGTAAGATAGGAGTATTTTTGCTAACCCAAATTTGACACACTTAACTCATAGGCACCTACAATGTGCAGACAGTTACAATTCTCCGACAAAGGCTTTTGTTCGCTGTTGTTGCTGCTGTCGTTGTGGTCACTTGCTCTGATGATTGTCCTAACGATATACTTTCGGTGTTTCCGCTTTGTTTAGGTAAAGACCCGCGTCGTCCGCAAAACTACGAATCCGGTGTACGATGAAGACTTCACTTTTTATGGCGTGACCGCTAACCAGGCCGTGACGGGCACGCTACATTTCGTCATCCTGAGTTTCGATCGTTACTCGCGTGACGACGTCATCGGTGAGGTGCTTTGTCCTGTAGCCGAGCTCATCGACGGCGATACGACTCTGCACGATCAGGAGGTTGCCTTCGTGAAGGAAATCGCGCCCAGACACTTTAAGGTATTTGAAAACATTTCAAATATTTGGAAATAATTTTATCAAGCGTTTTCATAAAATTCCGCGTTTGACACGAAATTGATGGAACAACGACCCAAACTACCGGCTGCGCTGATTTGATACTCCTCTGCCGGATATGAGTGTTTATAGATGTGCATGTTTAAATCGAGAGTGGAATAACTAAAGACCCTTCTGCCCTTACCTAAATATTAACAAAAACATGGTTATATGGAGGACATACGTTAATGCGGGGTGGGGTTTAGTGGAGACATCACTAGACAGACCAGTGAGTTGTACACGAACCGTGCATACGCGCCTCATCACTTTACCTAAAGCCATGCCTAGAGGGCTCTCAGCTAGATGATACGATTCTTGCCATTGGGAGCGTTGCGTGACCCCACGAAATGAGCCAAGCGTTTGCTTTCGAGGTATCGTCGACGAATCCGGTTTTTGAGCAATTGAGCTCGTATGTAATGGGCCGAGTTCAGGTTGAGTCTTTTGGACACTACAGCAGCTTCTATAGTTTTGTAGAATTACTACGAATTGCAGACTGCGACGGGCCCGATCTACGGCGAACGCTCACAGTAACTGTCCCCGCGTACGCAGGTTGATCATAATCATTGCATTTCAGGGCATGCACTGCACGATAAACCGTACGTGTCCAAATGCATGCGGCGTAATGTGTTTTGTCCTGCAATTTTTACATACTCACCATCTGGGACAGGATACGGGACACGTCATATTGTCATACTGCCTAGGGGCTTATTTTGGACTGAAATGTAATTTTTACTCGGTTGATTCCACTCGAATGGGCCGATGCGATGGCTCAGTCATATCGGTCTTTTGATGCCGTTCATCGCAACAATGAGGCGTTCAACAGCATTGTTTGAGCGAAATATGAACACTTGCTTTTGAGGCGATCCTCTGATGTAAACAGTGTCTAGAGAATTTAAATATTTATTTTTCTTATAAATATGTTTATTTATAACGACGTTTGACGGGTGAGCTCCGCTCACTTGCCGCCGGTGACCGTTAGGTACTTATGGCAAAGCACGGTGGGTAGTAAGCCGCAAATTGTCTGCATTTGCCAAGAGGCCTGATCGCGTGTTTGCTCCGCTAGCAAATACATCATAAATGCAAGAAAAACGTGCTATTGTAGGGCCAAAGTGCCTTTCTGTACATATGTTTAGTTATAGCAGTTAATAAGCATATATATATATATATATATATATATATATATATATATATATATATATATATGTAAAGGTTGTGATGCATTTAGTGTAGAACACTTTTTGAAACACTCGATAAGAGAAGCACAACAGGTAGTTTTTCTATAGGTCTCTTTCGTAATCTAATCGCATATTGACGCTGACTGTGTGGTTGCGATCAAAATGTCCGGTGTATCAAATGTTTATCAAATGACGACAACACTCACTTGCGTGTGTCTGCTGCTGCTGCTGTCACGAATTGTTTGTTGTTGCAGATCAAGAGCGCCGGCCGTGGCGAACTTCTCGTTTCGCTGTGTCACCAGCCTGCAGCCAACCGTCTCACAGTTGTTGTGCTGAAGGCGCGCAATCTCCCGAAGGTCGACGATAGCGGACTATGCGGTGAGTATAATAGTAGTTGCTGACGTAGCTCTAACTTTCATTATTGCTTTCATTGAGTTAGGCGTCTGATTGGCATAGGTCCATTTTGCGATGAATTAGCTCGGTCGATCGACCGACCGACCAACCAACCAACCAACAGCCGGAGGCTAGAAGCCTAGTCTCGGCGAAATGTAGATAGTTAGCTTCGGTCAAATTGTTGGGCGTAAGCACACGAAAAGCGAACAGAAAGGACGCATTCTGCCACCGAATGCAAATCGGATGAATGCAACATCTTCTGCGTAGATCTAAATCTGGTTGCGCATCTCCGCAATCTTTCCGCGCAGGCGTGAATCGGATCAAATATTACAAACTTTCTCTGTTGATTAAAGTCTAATCGGATCAATCAAACGGTCATGTGAAAGTATTTCCGTCATCTTAGTTTCGTAAACGAACGTTCGGTTACATTTATAGTACTGTGTAAATATCCTGTTTCCTTTTTTAGAGTTTAATTTTCTGTTTATCTCTGTCTTTGTCTCTAACTAGGATACTTCTGTGTGTAACGAGTTTATATTGGACTTACTGCCTTCTAGTGTCTCAGCACGAACCTGAGAGTAGTGTTGATAGTATCATTAATTTAATAAATGTTGGAATAAATTTACCGTTCACAACATTCAGAGAGATCATGCAATATCGACGGTTATATCAGCGACAGTTAATAGCAATAACACTGAAAATTACAGGGCCCTAGCGGGTTCTCTAGTTGTCATGTTAGTGTTAAGCCCGAGTTTATAAGTTAAATCAAGCAAATAACAAGAGCCGAAGAAATAAACAACGACCATCCACTAAAAAACCAATTAAGCATTGTTACTACGGGAACTGGGTCGTTTATGGTAATTACATGATAATTTTATCATCCCGAGGCAGCGCATCGCCTTAGGAGTTCTTTCGACACGATTTCCAGTGAGAGAGGCCTGGCGGGATTTTATAGTTTATCGGCTGCCAATAGTTTGATAACAAAACAAATATGAATTGTGATTATCATTATAACAATAGTACTATAACAACAAGCCAAGTGGACGACAGATGGATTTTGTGTAAATACGGTGTCCACCCCGTACGTCGAGTTGAGATTTGACGCAAATGCCTGCCCGTCTGCTAGTAAGTACCTGGGCCCTTCGGCCATTGTGGATGCCGCACCTGCTATATTTTCGTGTTACCCTCCTATACTAGTTGCTACGGTCGTTGTTCTTTGCTTTTTTGCCGTTGTGTTTGTTGTTGTCAATGCTGCGGTTTTTGTTCCTGCTACATTATTGACGAGTGGTTGCAGTTGGCCGTCCGTCGATTAGGTGGAATAGTCTGTTTATAAAATTAGGCGGAACACGACCCTAGACAATGCAAGGCGGCAGGGAGGCGTTAATATCTGCAATTCGACCCGACCAGGCTGGATTCCCCAGAGGCCACGCCTTGTTCTCTAGTCTCGAAGTCGACCCCGGTAAAGATTACTCCCTCATTAATTTAGTCATTTGTTTCCTCTCGTTTATCATGCCTAGGGCCGTGCAAAAAGGAGGGTACAAAGGATGGAAGAAGCTGTACGATCACTTTCATTCGCAGATCCACCTACCATCCTCTCCCTCTAGTAGTAGTAGTTACCTGTACTTAATTCTAACGCTTCCCCTAATTTTAAACGCCTAGTTCTCACCGCCCCCCCCTACTCGTTAAAATTCTCTGTCTCGATGATCTACCGCTTCCTCTTTACCGGCAAGCTATTGTTTCTAATTCCTCTTAGCATGTCCGCTACACCCTCGCGTCAATCATACCTGCTCTCGCATCCGCTCGCCGACTCTTGTATATTTGTATAACTATTCTATCCACCTCTTTCTGATCTCATGTTGCCATATACTTAATTTAAACTAGTTTTCTCCGTAAATAATGCCCGCCATTTCTGTGTGTATGCTGCATTTATTCTACTTTTAATTTGCGCACTGGATACATCTTTTAAAAGAGTAACTGGAAAATGCGGTACGCACACGCGGACACCACTGCCAAAAACTCGTTCGCAAGTCTAGGCCGGTAGTGTGAGACTCCAACCTACTAAAAACAGTCATGCTCAATCCCCGCGGCCGATCGGAAACTGCATAAGCATAACTTCAAACTACGGGATCCATTGGTGGTGTCCATTGTTGACTACTGAGTCATATCTGTCTTGCTGCAAATTCCGCCTTTCTGTCCCATTTTATTTTTACTGCCATTGTCTTGTTTGCTTCCAGTATCTTGTTAACCCATCGTCCGTCATTTAATGCCCTAATTCTATACCTCAGCTTATTTTTACTTTCCTTTCGATACATTTTGCTATTCCGCATGTTTGTTTTTAACACCTTCATCTGTCAACAAATATTTCTTTGACGATTTAGTCGCACCTAAATGTTTATATTGATTCAGATACCCCAACTCTTTTTCATGCAAATTTATCTTCGACACTCATAGTACCCCGAAAATACTGATGCAGCGCCATTATTTTTGCTAAACACCATATCTGATTCATCTGCTACACCTCATAAGCATCAAGCATTCCTTCCTCCACGTCACTTCCCAATACCACCATTCTGTCTCACCCTTTTAGCAACAACATATTCAATCGACTGTTCCTCTTCTGGTTTGATCATTAATGTGTTTCCTGATAAAGATCCTATACCGTATGCTTTCTTTAACAAATATACCCTCTTCTCCAAACATACTCTCTCCTGTCATTATTTTTATTCGCCTCACACCAATTGTATCGTTAAGGTCCGGTGGGTTTTCTGCCTCGCATTTTTTTCTTTGCGAGGCAGAAGTATGTATATATATATATATTATATATATATATATATATATATTTTATATATATATATATATATATATATTTTTTTAATGCCTCTTTTCTCTATCAGTCGACACAATTGCTCCCGTTTACCCCGTCTCTTACTACCTTCAGTATTCAGCAATTCTGTCCTACCGAAGGGTGCTTGCTTTTTCTTACCTTCTCTCCGTCTTCGATCTCGTTTTGAGAGTCAGTTTAACGTCTTTATGTGATCCGCAAGGTTGCCCGTAACCAAATTCCGGATAACATCCAACGCCCCCTCCAGTCCCAACATTATATCCGTAATCCCTGCTGTCCCCTTTAATCCACTCTGAGCTGGTGCCAAGCAAGCCTACTCTCCGCTTGAATATCTGCCGGTCGCCCTCTTGTCTACTTGTGTACTGTAGCCGTTCTCCCCCTATTGTCCCCCTGGGTTCATGTTGTTAAATTGTACGACGCGATACCAATGTTCCCCGTCCGGTTTTTTTTGTTGTGTTCTTCCCATGCAGTATTCCTCCCTGTTGATATATCGTTTTTCCCGAACCCCAAAGGTTACTTTCTTGAACAAGCTCCGTTAAATTTCTATACTGCACCTGCCTCTGATTTACAAATCGCGCTGGCTATTTTTCCTGCCCTTCCTGCGAATTTGCGGCTCTCCCAGCTACTTGCTCTCGGCGTTGTTATTTTTACTCCGATGAATTCGTTGGAACGATATGCACAACGGTAGAATAGACCTTTTTGTTTCATATCGGTGCCGATGTCGGCAGCAACATCACTATCATATTACTTACTCGGACATCAGCATCTTGTTACCTAGCGGTGTGCTCTTTTGTCGTTTGGATCATGGTCACACGTCCGATGGACGCATAGAACACTCTTAGATCCTTATATATCTAGCCGTGGGTTCATCTGCTCTGGTTCTTGCTATAGTGCTCGACTTGCGTCTCCATCTATGCCAATCCAGGAGTTTCTCTACAAGAACATTGCATTCAAGTTATACATGCTTTTATACATGACACAGGGAGCGCACTAAGAACTCTGTCCTTTTCCCCCTCCCACAAAGGTTTCGATCATCTTACATTATTTTATTGTGCTCTGTGTGCAATTATCAAACGGAAATCTTTCGAACGGAAAAACTGCCGGAGTTCGCAGACGTTTTTTTGTATTAGACATATTTTTGAAACAAGCGGAAAAATATTTGTTAAGCTGCCGGACTTGTCGAAGCTGCTGCTTCCTTATCGCATCAAGAGGCTTTCAATCTTGCGGAGTTTGCGGTTTATGTATGTGTGTGTGTATGTATGCGCTGAAGTTTAACATTAGACAAAACTTTTTCATTAAAAGTTTACCCTTTATGTGTTCGTTGCATTTCGTACAGCCGGACATGGTTTGCCAGATAGGGGCACTTACGTATAGCGTACGGAGCAGCAAAGCATATTGCAAAGCGATTGCTGAGAAACAACATCAAACGAAGTGCCTGCTTGATCTTATTGATTACTTTTGTGTGTATGCCATTCTGAGGGCCGTTTGGTCTTGTTGTTTTAAAATGCGTCTCCACCCAACCGCACGTGGAGTCGAGAAGCAGACAGTTCTCCTAAAAAACTAGCATTGTTCTTTTTCAACGACGTTTTTGTTGCGCCGCTTACTGCTGTGGTACTGGCAATATCTCGAAAAGCAAAACAAAAACAGTTTTAGCACAGCGATATTTGCACAGCGAGGTCGGCGGCGACGAAGATAGTGGCGGTAACAACAGCAACAGCAATAACGGTAGCGACATAACAGTGATGATGAGTGAAATACAACACAAGAAAACCAATAGCCTGCCTCTACTGTTGTTCAACGACAACAGAAGCAACACAAGCGAACATTTTGGCGACAAAAAGAGCATTACTCATGATTTTAGCAACAGCAAGCAAAAGCCTTGACATGCAAAACAACAATAATAGCAATAATCGTAATACATTTGAAGGGAAGCCCATTATGCTCCGACCGGCAGCCTCAGTTCCGTCGAAGGGGCATTTCGTCCCCTCCACGCTTTAGGTGGAAGCGTGCGAGAACAAGATGCGAAATGCAGGTGAATCATTTCGAAAACGAATGACAATCGTGACGAACTAAGCTGGCGGCTCCAAACTAAGCTAGCACGAAAACGGGCCAAAGAGCGCTTTCCTCTTATGGGCCACGCTGATGCCTTCTGCTGATTCTGCTGATGCTGCCGCAGTGGCGTGGCCTTTGAATGTTGTTGACGTGCTCCGCGTCTGTGTGTGGATGAAGCACGACGAATAAATTCATTGTGCGGCATCATAACTACTATTGCTGCTGCTGCGGCTTCTGGGGAATGGCACTGAGCGTGAGCTTACTTCTGCGTGAGCCTGACCGTTGAGTGTACACAAGCAGCGGGCACAGATCAGGCCAGCGGAACACTGTCTAAGTCAGAAAGCGACGGAGAATGCGGCACAGTAAAAAAAAAGAGAAAGTGAAGTAAGCGAAAGAATAAAATAGAAAAGAAACACCAGGACAAAGGTGAGAAAGCAACGTGGGCAAGAGAATAGAAAAGAAGCAGCAGGAAAAAAAGGCAGCATCTCTGTTATGGTCGATAACCGGCCTTCCCAGTGGTTTGTGTCTCTTATTTTCGCACGACTTTGTCTAGGGTTACTTCTGTCTTCGCCAGTCTAGGGTTACTTCGGTCTCGGCCATGCGCGTGCGTACTGATTTTTTCTTATTCCCTTTAAGGACTCGAGAGAGAGAGAGAGAGAGAGAGACATACATACACCGACGGAAGAAAATAAATTTAGGGACAAGACGCAGGGGGAAAGCAGCATAGCGACCTCGAGGGGGCTGCGGTAGGAAGATGAAATCGCTAAGGTAACGCCGACCGGTGAAGCAGAGAGGACGACGCGTAGAATGCATTCGCCTGCAGCCAGCTGATGTGAAACTGGCGGCACTCTCTGGGCGGCAGTTCCCCCTTGGCCGGGAACCCAATGAGGAAAGGGGAGAAGATTGAGGAAGAGGTAGATGGGCACGGGGCCACTTAGCTGCTCTCTAGTTGGCTATGAACGAAAGCTGCCACCGCCGTCGCCGTAGCAGCATCAGCAGACGAACCGGGGGGAAGACTGGGCAAACCAATCGGAAGCAAACGGCAACGTTGGGCGCCCGGGGGGGCTGGGGGGGGGTATACCCCGGCCGTTAAGGAGACGTGGAGAAGACTGATCGAAGCTGCCGAAGGAATAGATCGAAACGTAGCAAATGGCCGTCGGATGGTGGTATTTGCCCTAAGTGGCTCGGGCTCGTGATATTGGAGCTCGGGTTAGATTGGGGGGGGGGACGAGACGGGAGTTTGGACGTGAGCCGGCGAACATCGGTCGTGTACGTGAGATAGCCAGTAGTACTACGCCTTGCGCATGTTTTCGTTCGTATTGTAGCCAGGCAAACAAACAATTCTGCTGCTGCTGCTGTTGTTGCCGGCGCCTCCGCCGTCAATTCTTGTCCGCCGCCGAGAAAGAGATGTATTATGGCGAGGAACTATTCAACCGAAGATGCATAAGTCACAATGCTGGCATATGAACGTATGCCATTACCTATATATATATATATATGTTAGTGTGATGCTTAAAAATCATTGTCAATATAACTAAGTCAATTAGTTATATTGACTAATAACTGGCTATTTCCTCTCGGGGTTAGGTAATTTAATGAATGTAATGTAATTGCTGACAAGTGCTGTAGTAAATTCCAATTAATGATATAAATTTATATAACCCATAGTATCACAATCCTGCGGACTTGCTTGGCCCGTGCGGAAATGTTAGCGTCAATTTGCTATGCGGCGTCAAACAGCGCATCTGAGCTGAGATTACCGAATTATTATTGCCATTATGTAATTTTGATAATGTTATGCGTCCGCGTGCAAGGGAAGGCTTCCCGTGGATGCAATCTTCAAGGCACAAGTGAACTATTGCGCGCAGGAGAACGTTTAGATGCGTCTTGCATGATCCGGTGCACATCGGATTCCGTTTAGCCGTTACTATGACTAGTGTCGCAAAGTCTTTGCAATAACTCTGAGCGAATATACGGGAATTAACCGACTCAGCTAACGATGGACTGATGAACAGGCTAAATATAAACTTGTCGTAGCAGACATGACGCAAAGAAATCCGCCATCCGACACCGGAACAGTGAAGGATTGCGCTACGTAATGATGAAGTTACGCCCCTCATCCGGTTGCCGGCCGCACTCGCGCACTCTCAGTTGGGTCTAATAGCTACAGGCAAGCATGGAACTTCACCATCCATCGCCGATGTCGTCAACGTAATTTGACTTACCTGTACGCACGGGAGTGAACTGTTGATTTTGACCACCTAATAAAGCCCCAATACTTTATGTCACCGAGAATCCTACGTAAAGTTACCTTGCTATTTAGCATTTAGGGTGACTACTGCCAATTGTACGTAAACGTTTTTGTAAACCTTAACCTTTCAAACGAATGGACGGAATGCACACCGATGCAGGAACGTAGCACATTCAACAAAGCAGAGAGAAAAAGAGAACTTTAAACTCTCAGCGAGGCGTCTTTTTGGCCTAACCGAGCAGTGTTTTTTAATGGCATCTAATGTTTTAAACGAAATCTGCGACAAGCAGCCACAACTTTCCGATGAACAAACGTAGCAGTTAGTAACAATAATCGTTATAAGTCACCATAATTACTGCAAGCAAAGTCTGCAAATGTTAGTAGATATCGCTTTATGTATATGGTTATGTGCCGTGCCCAGAGTCGAACCCCCAGTTCCTTTGTGGTTAAGGTCGCCGGCTCTGCGCCACTCGTTAATATAGATGTCTAAATCCAAAAGATAAACGCTTCGCTGGTTTCTAGTTTCCAAGGTTTTCGCTGACTGCGTCTTTCTTTCTATCGCATTTGTTAGCGGGGATTACTGCGCGTGCCGAAGCGCGGGGACGCCCGAACAAAAAGTAGCCTTAAGTGTGATTGACGCCACTGCGTCGGAGTAGAATTCTACATGGCAGGACACTATCGTCCTATTGGAAAACCTTTCCTAGCAAATATATATATATAGCCCTGGGTAACAAGTCGAAAACATAGCATGTATTCTACTGACTAAGCTGTAACACCTACATACCGCGACGCTGGTTGTAGAGCTGCTGCGGTCGTCGGGCAAGCGACTTTGCAAGACTTTGCTCCTAAATCTCTCACGTCCGGTCCGTAGTCGGAGTTCGTGGTCGTCAATCAATAGACGATCGACAGATTCTCTCCACGGTTATCATGATGCAGTTCAGCATTCATCATTGTTGCGCCGTACTGGCAATCTGTGGTTTTCGGTGCCAGGGCAACTTCTGTTTTCGTTGTTGCTGTTGTTGTTGTTGCTACTGCTGCTGCTGCTGGTTTGTCGTAGTGTCGATGCTGTACACGTATATCGCACTCTAGGCCGAAGTCCTGGTAATCCTACTGGGCAAGCCATATCGTCCTTGCGTTAACGCCCGTGTGCAACGTGCATTGTTGGAGCTGGTGACAACAGCTGAAACAACCGCGGTTTCAGTGGCTCGGCATTTCTCCTCCTCATTGGCACCCGTTTTCTTTTCATTAGCAACATAACCCTATCGGCATGTGTCGTCTACTATCGGTGGTGACGAGACAGACGAGACACGAATGAACGACAGTCAGTTACAATACTATGCATCGATGTGTAAAGAAGATGGCTGCGTGGGTGTGTGATTACATGTTGCTCGAAATTACCGTACGTGAATGAAGAGATAATGAATAGGCAGGCTTCAACCCTCTCGAATAGGCAGCGGCGAGACAATCGTCGTTGATAATAACTAGCCGTCTCGAATTGCCGTGGCTGGCCCTGCTTAACATTTTTTCCTATGGCTTTCCTATAGCATTCTCTGGGCGTACCCAATATAGACAGTTATTTATTATTAGTTAATATATGTTATTTTCGTATTTACATTGCATCGGTAAAACAAATAGGTTTACTACAGCTATATGTAATTATGTGTTCAAAGCTACCAAGGACAGGATTTGCATTATTCGCTTTTACAACATTCAACAAATTGCTACCAACAATTGTTTGGCTCCGTCAGACCTTTATTAAATAAAGCTTGCGATTTTATGTTTCAAACATAGCTTACTCGCGGAACTCTATTTTACAACAAATAAGCTCTCGCAAAAAATAGGTAACGTGGAAACATAAAAGAAGAACGTTCAGACAGTCTACAGCGTACAAATGCCGCGAAGGCAATGTACACGTTATGTCATTCAACTACCCAAACGCGGCCATAAAGACCTAAAATTGTGCACAGCACATAATTAATTACTTAAAAAGCATTACCGATCGCTTCTCATCCGACAGATCCAACAGGTCACGTTTAATTTGTTACAAAAACAAAAATCTATCGAAGCTATCAACCTATTTCATCAATATTATACATCACAGATTGAGCTAGAGCCATTGGCTTCACTAACAGTACGCACAAAAGAGCCAGAGATTTGTACGGCAACAAATCTACTGGGGAACAAAGGCCTTCAATTGGGATTGCCCGAATCGTCCTCATCATGCGACACAGAGCAGATATCACTGCATAGCATTTTGATGCGACGCTATTGAGGTGAGACTGCCATTTCATGTTCTCATGTAACACAAGTGCGAGACACACTCAGTTATCTGAAAACAGAAACAACTTGCTTTCCTGCACTCAGAAGTCGTTCTGTAAGCAAAGGGGCCTCTCGTCAGTACAGTACACGGTTAGGCTTTTTGGCGTTGACAACTACACTGAAGTTCTTAAAAATACCGATAGACGTTACCAATAGCGGTAGTGATACGCGACCGAGTAATAACATGTGTTAGCATCGGCAAACGCTATAACCGTGCCGGGCTTGGCCACTTGAATTTCCGGAAAAACAAAATTCAAAAAGGCTACAAGTATAAACGGCCAGAGCACCAAGCCGCGTTAAGCTCTCCCCAATAAGACTCGATCCGACCAACCAAGACCGCTTATCTCCAAAAAGAGAGATAGAACACCGGTGCCAATGGACCATAAAAGCACAATAGTTTCAAAAACATTTGAAATCCAATCAACAACTAAAGTAGGCCCATAACTGGCGAGCAAGTTATATTACACCGTTGTACGGGTACATAAACTGCGTTTCTAAGCCGAGATGGAAAGAGTCCTGACGTAAAAGAGAAACTGATTATGTTTGCCGGTGGGCCGGCAATGACTGGAACAGCCTATATGTAAATATATATGAAAATAAACTATTAGCGATATTTATTTAATTTTGTAGAACAGGAGGAGCTGCTTCAAACACATATAAACATTATGGCAAATGTATATATATATATATATATATATATATATAGCTTAAGCCACATAGCTTTAGGTTCACACATTACTCGAGTGTTCAAGCCTTTGCCTTTAATTTGAGCAATAACCTTTGACGTGCAGCAAGCATGAATTGCCAGTTTTCATCTATGCTTTATCAGGCAAAGGTTCGATTTTTTCAGCCAGAATGAGATGAGCGCACTGTTGTCCGCTTCAACCGAGGCAAAGTACCGATTTAGCTCATCGGCGTTCATCATCTCGGGTTTCTCGAAAGTCCGCTCAGGTTCGACAGTACGGATAGCAGGCATCCTAGAAGATTATCAATAAACTTTTAGAGCTGGCAAGTGTGCTAGGAAGTTTATATTATTATTATAGAACGCTCTTCTGGCAGCGCGGAGCGCACTCAGACAGCGAACACGGCTACTTAAATAGACAGCTTGGCTATGTGTTGAGTTTGCCTTTGGATGCCGGCGGCACATTTTGCTAGCATTTCTTCGTAAACGATCGAGTCCATTGGGGTTTGTTTAATTGCGGTACGCTAAGACAAACAGAATTCAAAGAAGAAGCACTTTAGGGAAAAGCTTAGATAAGTTTTTGCCGCCCTTTAATGACGAGCCGTGTCGTATGTCTGCTTCGAGTCGACTAGGGCGGTCCAGGCCCAGGATATGTCCACTTCCTCGTCAGACGAAGGAATGCACCGGAAGCCGTGTATTTTATAGCGTAGCGCAACAAGATAGGTAGAACAGAGTTAAGTTCGTTTGCTGCACGATGTTGCAAAGAGGTCAAAGGACAAAATGCAATGCGTATGATAGTGTCTGTTACCGAGATTTCGCAAACACACGGCGACATTTCCTCAACGCACGGTCTCGTTTCACCTCGGTTTCTTCCTTCCGTATGGAACTTTATTAGGGGTTCTGAGCTCCATGTTGCAACGCTGCCTGAATCGCTTGATTTGCTTCTTTGACTCTGCATTTGAGAAACTCGTTTTCCGCCACCTTGTTTTTTTTCGGCAACTTTCATAGAGCCAAACAAAGTTGGGGCTTTTGTGGTATGCTAAACTGCATAATACGTTTTTTAAGACAACAGGTAAACGATTTTTGGTTTGCCTAGAACATTTCAATAGGCCACGTTCAGCAGTTGAAGTTAAAGTATATACAAATGAGGGAGTACAAACGTTCAAGTTGTGAACCCCCTAAGTTATACGAAGTAGAAGTTGTTTCGGAAATCAGGTCATTTATTTATGTTGAAACGCTCAACCAGCTTAGATACAAAAAGATATGGAGACAACAACAGCATTCTATCACGCAACAAAATGAAGCTACAAGCCACGCAAGGCGTGATTGAGAATGACATTGCACACGTTATGTTAAAAAGAGATTGCCGTGCTCTGTAGACCTGACGCACCCATCTGATTACATTATGTATATATAAATATATATATATATATATACTTGATAAGAGTGACAGTGCATAATTCATTTTCCGTATATTAAATTATATATATAAGCCTTCCAAGCCATAACGCTTCGACTGGCCCTACCGCCTGACTATGTCATCGTTTCCTGTTAAAGACGCAACTTGCTAGTGATTATTACGGGACAATCTGTATCATCATCTAAGGTTCAAAACTGAACATTTAGCGATGTCTCAATCGAGAATTGTACATATATTGTACCTAGCCGTTCTATCAGCAGCATTTGCATTGTGCTGGTACACAAAATGCTATTCAAATTAGTAGTAACCTTCCTAGCATAATATGGTTTAGTTTTTGGTATTGCTGTGATCGCACGTACATTACTGTATTATGTCTCCCAGATGATAATACAGTAATCCTCTGTATTTACATGATATACAGATGTAAATACAGCTGTATATCATGTAAATACATACATGATATACAGATGTATAGCAGGTACACATCTGTATACATGATACAGGTATTTACAGAATATAATCCTTCGACGACAATTAAGGATACATGTCTCGATTCCGTTTATCTACTACGGGTCTATTGTGTTAGCTGCTACTCCGCGAGGACGTTTTGTATAACATAGTTCACACTGAACAGCATCATGCGCCACATGGAGCCACACTAGCGAAGCACTGCAAACGTGTTTTACCTAACGCATCTACTTATTTGCTGTTATTCTTGTTTTTTCTTCTTCTGCTCTGTTTCTCTGTGTGTGTACCTCTCTTCGTCCTTATCCTACCCTTACATTCTGCCCCTTTTTGTGTTTCGTATGGGGGTGCGTTTTCTTAACCTTTTCCTGGTCGTCCCTCGTGCTGGGGGTTGGCCTCACAGATCCCTACGTGAAGATGTACCTGCTCTACAATGGGCAGCGCATCGCCAAGAAGAAGACGCACGTCAAGAAGCGCACGGTCAATCCGATCTTCAACGAGAGCTTCGTCTTCGACGTGCCCTACAACGAGGGTCTGCACAACCTCAGCATCGAGCTGCTGATGCTCGACTGGGATCGAGTCACCAAGAACGAGGTTATCGGCAGGCTTGAACTAGGCGCTAAGGTTCGTACGTGCATGCTTGTAGATTGTGTAAAGCAATGGTAATTAAACACATGTTGCACTGTTCCTCTATAGCGGAGCTTCTGAAACAATAGTTGCACTTGATTAAGGGTGTGCACAAACATTTGTAAGATGATTTCACTTCGTAAGGTATTTCTTGAATACGTCCGATGTGGTCCATTGTCCCAAATGGAAAATTATTCTACAGCAATTTCAACACAAGTTCCGCCGCCATTATTTAATTTACTTCAATTTTCACCTCTTTATTAGCATGTCGTTTCAAGTCTTTAATGCAACCTGTGTCTGCCAGTTCTTTATTCTTAGCTGCACTTTCCTTCCCACAGAGAACATCTTCAATGTAATGTTTTCTTCTTTGAATAATGTTGTTACGCATACTTAGAACGCAATTAATGATCGTTACAATCAGGATTATTTTAACAATACTAATTATTATTGTTATTACCGATTATTATTGTGGACGACTTATATGCGCTCTTCGATTTTCACAAGACTATGCAAAGGTTATCTCTTAGTACTCGCTTTATGTCGACATTCTGCACAACCAGCCAAGCTATTAAAAAAATGTATGATTCTACCATTAGAACAAAAAGCTTAATTTTTTTTTTACCATTTTATTGTCGTATTTGTACTACAAAGACCAATAAATAAAAGTACAAAAGTTTAGCGTGTACGTTAGATTTCAAGGGTCGACAAATTGAGAGTCAAATAATGCACAAAAAATATGCCATGTAGCAAGTTGTGCGGTTTTTTAATTGGATATTTGATGCTTGCATTATTAACCTGAAACAGCTGACCTCATCTAAGAAAAAAGTCAACCTCTCAAGAACTGAATAATATTTCTCACCTATATGTAGCTACAGCTCTCAATTACGTACCTAGTTGTGTATATGAATGTCACTGCTTCGCTCCTTTCTCTCTCTCTCTCTCGCTGCTTATTGTTTAATCTGTTCTAGATGTTGTAACCTCATTAGGACTCATTGCCGTTGCTCTGCCTGGACAGACTTCGGATGGAAAATCTAGTCCTGATTCTACAATATAGCCGTGTCGCACTTAGCAGGAAAGACATTCAATATGGGGGTAGGGAGGGAGGGAGGGAGAGAGGGGTACGATACGAGTGTACGGATGGATTTGTGTGCCCGTAGAACGAGGAGGACGGACACGATGAGTCTGCGTACCAGAGTTACGCCTTACGAGTTCTGTTGCACGCGGTCTCCATGCGTCGCCAAGCAGGTTAGCAAAATCCAGGTAACGGGACTGTTGGATAGCGGGGAACCCGGTCGGGCTGGTTGCCGCCAGAGCTCGGAGGGTGGGTAGTGGCAACGAGAGAAAAATTGCTGGCGAATGCTGTGTGCAGTAGTTAACGGTCTCCCAAGCTCCGCCAGACGTCTCAAACGTGGGACAAGCTACGAAAGCAGCAGCAGTATCAGCGCGAAATAGCAGTAGCAGCCATTTCAATAGTTTTATTTAACTATTGACACTGCCAGTTGTTCATTACAGTGCCACCCACTCGTAGTTGACGACAGTTTGTGAGTACAGCAGCGGCAGTCCCTTCCTGTGTTAGATACGCCTTTCCAGCATTGTTGATGCCGTGTTTGCTGTTGCTGGTGCTGCTGATATTGTGGGGGATGCTCTATTTCTGCTTGCCAGCTCTCGCTTCGCCGAGCTTTGTGGGCACACCGTCTATCTAATATACCTCATATTAGCCAATATATGCGTCCACAAAGCGAGCGAGAGAGTGAAAGTGAGCTTGGAACCAATTGTCTCTCTTCTTCCGTTGCCAGAACCATTTCCTGCCACGGGAAATTCTGCCAAGTAGACTGGAACTTTTTTTTTGGACTATATGTGTATATATAAAATGTCTCAAGTACCGACGTATAACGACGACGGAAGCTGTGTCATGAACGCAGTAAATCGTACTTACTATCGAATAGAGGCATGATGTCACGTTGTGATGACGTTTTTACCGGCAGCGCTACGAATACATACCCTTTTATCGTTTACGTTTGTCATTTAAATATTCATTTGAGGCGGATATTCGCCTAATCGGCAAACCGATGGTCAGAATAGTAGCTTAAGCTCCTGCTGTTGTTGTTGTTGTTGTTGCTGCCAACTCCGTGAACTAAAGTGGGCATTGTTGTACAGCTGCACTTCATCTTCATCCGTACAAACACAAACGTACAAAGCAATGCTTGAAATATAAATTGATCACATCTGTCCAGGACGTCTGCCCGGGCCGGACGGATTCTGCTCCCCACGCCATCGTCGTCGCCGCCGCCGCAGGAAGACGTTGCGACTTGACTGTTCTGGCCGAAGGACACATAAAAAGAGGGCGATAGTCACAATGGCGCCAAGCGGTAGCAGCGCCCTACCGACGTCCTGACGTCAACGGCCAGCGGAGGTGGCGGCGGCGGAGGAGGCAGCGACCCAAAAAAAGGTCGTTTCAAAGAGCCAGCTCTCGAGTTCATAACCCTCCCCCCTCCCCCCCCCCCCCCCCCCCCCCCCCCCCCACGGCTGACGGAGGACTCAGCAGTTAGGTTCTCACGCTGTTTAGCGTGACTGCTGCCGTTCTGACAACTGATCGTTTCTTGCTTGTTTACGTATTGTACTTTGTTACTTTCTATATATATGTATATATATATATATAGACAATTCTCGCGATACTACACAAATACACACAACCGCACTATGACGTGAATCGACACACTGGTCGAATGAGTAGCTTCTAGAATAGTAATCGAAGTCCTACCATCCGGCCTTGTCGCTGTTGTCGCATCTCATAGTTAAGTCGTCGGAGTTTGCTGTAGCCAGTGTAACGCAATGCAATGGAAGCCTGTAAGTGAATCGTCCCAGCGACAATTTGTCGCTACGTTCATGTGATTCGCTTCAAGCCTTGAACTTTGTCGTTTGGGTCCCGTTCGGGTCCCGGTCGGGCCCGTTCCGTCGGCTGGCGAAGTCGCACACATACTCGGGACTGACTCGGGGGTGACAACGCCTCATGCAGCACTCGGGACGGCGGGAGAAAGTCTGAGGACTTCCGGAGGCTGACGCGACGAAGTAAGGCGCAATACGTATGACCGATGATGACGACGACAACAACAACAACAACAACAAGAGCACAGCAGGCAGAACAGCTTGCTGGTTTCATTGTTGGTCGAGAGCACGGCCAAGTCTAGGTGGTCGTCAGACATTATTATTTTCATCAGCGTTACTTGTATTAGAATTTCGGCAGACGTAGTAGTAGTAGTAGTAGTAGCAGTAGTAGTTGCAGTAGAAGAACTAGTTGTATTGAGCTTTTGACGAAGCAGTCTGGAGTCAGAGTTTGCCTTCTCAGCGAAATTTGCTCTGAGGCAGAACTGGTCATATTGATGACGAGGCCGACTGGGAGAGACTTGTTATAGTGAGGCTGAGAACGTTCGTTGGAATACGTCTTGGCCATTGAGACAAATCTCGAAATATTTATTGAGCCTGCTATAAGGATTTGCCCCTATGGCAGCCAGTGAGGACGTCAGACCGTTCTTTGTTCTCTCTCCAAAGAAGGAATGTTCGATGTATTGTTTGCTAGGTCATAGTAATGCAACGAAATAATGGGGAATGCGATGGTCCGTATGGGCTGGATTTTCGCCAGTTCTGCTCCTCTTGTCATCGGCGCCGGAAACGTGTTTGCTAGCTTTTCTAGCAAGAGCAATGATCTACTAAAATTCGAAGTTGCTGCATCTTCAGTATTTGTCACTAAATAATAATCGTAATTATTTGTATAGTGACTATCGCTTGTACGACATGTCGTTGCCGTGTTTGCCACCTTTTATTACTGCTGCCGCGTAGTTATGGGGAAAGAGGTGATGCCAGCAACGAAAATGGATATGTTTATCACAAGAGAAAACGCCTTTAGCAGAAGTAAGCAATGTCGCAACAGTTGTCGTCTTTCCTTGTCGATCGATGTCAGATTAGACACACTAAAAAAAGTATTACAGAAATAATGGTTTTTATTTTTAGCCTTACGTATGTTATTGGCATCGCTCCTCTGTTTGGGCCAGCTCTAAAGCTCCCTGTTATGATGACCAGAGTCTTTTTGTTGCGTATTTCACGCGTACGTATGTCTGGCCTCTGGCGACGCTTTTAGTTCATATTTGATAAGCTTAGGTGGCCAAGGGCCAAGATTTCAAGTGACGCGCACCGAAACGGACGTCAGCTTGACCTGGTTGTCAACGTCACCATCGCCAGTGAAGAGGGGGCATTATTTTATGCGCAGTGCTCGAGAGTCCCCATCGTCGACGATGGCCTCGTAGAGAACCTCGTTTTGCTTCGCCTTCAGCATGGTGGCAGCATGGCGAACGTCGCCCATGAAGTGCTTAGGGGATGACAAACGAGGTGCTTTTGCCCCTTCGCCTGTTCCGTTCCTCGTTCAAGGCTGAGTCAAGGTCTACTGGGAAGAGGTGCTCGAGGGGAGAGCAGGAGGGGGGAGGAGTGCAGGGAGCAGAGGAAACGACCCACACACAGCGCAGCCTTTTAAACTTGTCTCCGCGGCCGCTGGAAGAGTTGGCAAACTTGTTTACCGCTTCAACACGAAGAAAGAAGTACCGCAGCTGCTGGGCCCGTGGCATGTTTCAATTTGCTCTGAGTGCACATGATATATGTACATAAGCGCACACATACTACATGTATTTATCTTTTGTAATGCAATATATATATATATATATATATATATATATATATATATATATTAGAGCTACAAAAAAGTCTTTTCGGTTTTGGCCCTATAAAGAAAACACATATATAGGAGACACGGGAGGTCTTATTTATTGACTTATATATTCTCCGCCGGAAGATACAACCTCTGCCCAACAACTTCCAAGGTTTTCGATTCCTAAGTAATCTTCCAAATTTCCAAATATTCTTCCAGTCCAGAACGCACGTGTTCGATAGAAGTGAATTTTTTATCGCTTAAAAATGTTTGTATCGATCTGAATAGGTGGTAATTAGATGATGCTAAGTCGGGGGAATACGGTAGATGTTCCAAAAGTTCCCATTTTAGCTGGGAAATTTTCAAAAGGGTCTCCCTACTCACGTGGGGCCTTGCGTTGTCTTAGTGGAACAGGACACCTTTCCTTGAAATGAGTGCAAGGTACGACTGCTTACATTTTTCGTGAACCTTTTCGAGTTGTTGACAGTACACGGCCGTATTTATCGTCTGGTTACGCGGTAAAAGTTCATAGTGCACTATTCCGCCCACATTCCACCAAATACACAATAAAACCTTGTTTTGTTTCCTTTCGGAACTTCTCAAACCACTGTTGGCACATTCTGTCTGTACAACAGGCATCTCCAAACGGCTTTTTGTGAGCCTGCGTTGCACTCAGTCCATTTTTAAACTCATGGAGTAGAATCGCCCGAATTTTGCATTTTTCTACCTCCATTTTCCAGCACTTTTACGAACAAACGGCTAAACAGATTTCAAAATGGTTGAGACCAGCATAATCCGCGCTCCTTTTCACATGAAAACAACAAAGAGTGAGCCAATGGTCTATGCCTAGGCGCCGGGGCGGGCGCTGTGAAAGCCGCGCAAGCGCCAATCAGAAAAGACTTTTTTGTAGACCCTATATATATATATATATATATAAATATATGGCCGCAGCAAGCGGAACTGTCGCATGGCCAACCAGCGACGGGCTTTCGGGAATTGTACAGCTAGCACAAAGTTCGCTTCGTGCCAGTGTGATCGCACCCACTTGGATTCTATTCGCAAGACCAAAACGACTCACTTCCAGCCGGTGCCGCCAATCATCAAGTTCATCACCAACCCTTATTTATAAGTGACGGTCGCTCAAAAATGCCTTCACCCATTGCACTGTACATATGTATAAACATGGGCGCCCTAATTTGCATAGCAGAACAGAGTGATCTACCCTGTCAAATGCGTTCTTTTGGTCAAAATAGACGCAGCGAAACGTTCGTGCAACTCTGATTTCGCGTTAGACTCGCAACATTTAAAGCTAGCACAAAACGAGAGAGCAAACCACATGCGTGCATATATATTTACACATTTTGAACACATCGAGGGAGAGAGAACGAAAGGAAGAGAGAGTAGAGTCGCAGTGCTCAATGTACAAAGTCATTAACACATAAAGAAGGATAACTAGACAGGATAGCGTCAGCTTTCTTGTAGTGGGCTATGATTGCTGCTTGCAAGGCCTTTGACAAAGCCCCTCGCCAACTGCTGGTTGAAGCATTCCAACGAGCAGGAGTGGGTGGCTCTCTCCTGAGTGTAATAGCAAGTTTCTTTGAGGAGGACACCTTGTTGGTAGACGGTGAGCAGGGTGTATTAGAGATTAAGCAAAATGTGGGAACTCCGCAAGGAGACCCGCTAAGCTGCGTCTCGTTTACACTTCTCCTTGCTGACCTCGTCGGTTACGTCCGACAGGAGTACCAAAAAGCCGTAGTGGTAATGTATGCAGATGATATCGTGGTCGCTCATCGCGATTTAGGTGCCATCAAGCGCATTACCTCTATGATAGAGGCGTTCCTTGTCTCGAAGGGACTTGAGATAAACACCAGGAAGACCAAAGCCATGAAATTCAGGCGTGGAGGTCGATTGGCTGCCAGAGACGTTATACGTTGTTGCGGCCAACCATTGGAGTTTGTTAACTCTTTCCAGTATCTTGGTACCTGGTATGTTCAAACGCAACCTTTCACGAGGAGTACGAGTTGTGCACCTGCCGGTTCTGCCTGCAGAGGTGCGCCAAGTACCATGCCGTGGAGTGCACAGCGCTGGACCGAAAATCGCTGCACTACTTCTCTCGTCGGAAGCGTGAAGAAGATAGAGCTTCATGAGGAAACATTTTTGAAATGTATATTATACTCAATTTGAGTGAAATAAACATAATTGTAATTGTAATATGATTGCTGCTTGCTCTGACCGATGTCTTCTTCAGACTGCGTGACTCGTTGCGTCATGCGGCCGTTTGTGTGTACCTCCCCTACTTATCCGCAAGCGGCCAAGTTAGAACTATGTAGTTAGAATCGAAATAAATAAATTTACACCTCTGATACTATGTAGTTCGACAGTATAGTGGCCACCGAACAACAACCAAGTGGACCGGGCGCTATCGACACACTCTGACACGTGTTCACACAGCCCCCCCCCCTTATTTCTATTGAGCAACGCATTAGCTTGACCTGTTTGCGCGAGGTGACACGACGATTACTCGTTACGCGTGTTTGCTTTCTTCACCGTCTCCTGCTGCTGCATGTCGTTCCCCCGGACGTGGGCTTTGCCGCCTTCTTCTTCTTCTTCTTCTTCTTCTTCGTAGTAGTAGTAGTATGCGCAGTATCTATTGGTGGTCTTGAAAAGTGCCTCGTCGTATTCGTCCGACGTAACATCAACGACGACAGCCCTCCTCGTCTCAACCGCCCGGAACGCTCTGTGTTGATGTAGAGCTTTGGGTAGAAAGAATACGGTAGAGTACGATCAGCAGCCAACCAGCCAGACATCGTAGGCAAGCAGGCAGTAAACCACTAATGGATCAGAAGCTTTCACCAAAGCAGCAGCAGCGGTGCTGAACGCGCTAACGGAGAAAAGCGACGTAATGTCGAACAACGTAATTCGGCGTCATCTCAAAGTGCGATATTCGCGATCTCACCCCGGGGTAAATAACTGTTTGCATGGCAGCGGTGCGTCGTGCAAATTAAGCAATTTGAGCGTTCTGTCTTCGCCGATCCAGAGATAGGTTGACCTTCTTAAGATTTTCAGCGAAATCTAAAATGACGTCTAGATTGGAGATTGGATCAGGTAGTTAGCCCCCCCCCCCCCCCCGGAGTGGCGATTGTAGCTCGTGTGGTGGCACACGATAAATCTTGGGACCCTTCCACGTTGCGGCCGATCTCAAAACGGTGCTGTATCTACAAACTACTTTCAATCATACTCAAGATCCTTGGTTTTCCTGACTGCATTGGCTATCCTTCCAAATGAGCAGCATAGCTTCACGATTGGGCGTTTTACTAGCAAGGCTGAAATCGGACCAGGAATGCTCACTTTACTTGGCGCACTTCTGAAGGCTAACCAGATTAATCTCGATGATGACGCGTGCCGGCAAGACACGTTTGATACGATAACAGGATATCGGCAAGCCGACAATCCCAGGCCATTGTCGTGCGTAACGTTGCTGAGCGATCTGCCACGCATCGTGAAAAAGCGGCACCCAAGGGTCATGACCCTGCTCTAGGCAGATGTCCTGGTAATTTTCAGTACAATTTATTCTAACCAGCAGGCTTGCACACGTAATGTATATTTATTGTAAAATGTTAATGTGTAAGCAGCAAACTAGATTTGAATATAACGAGTTGTAGATAGGCTGAGTTAGAGGTCGATGTATCGAAATTATCTTTATATCATGATAAATGGTTAGTGAAAAGAGACCATATTTAAACTGTTTTGCTGTACAAATGCCAAAAAAAGAGGCCAAACAACCTGGACTTACCGAAGTATAGTTGCGACCTTAAGTGGAAAGCCGCATTATGAGGACGTCTATTTTAACGATCAAGGTGCTTCTATGCTACGGAAGGTTTTTGGTGCGAACTATACTATGTCGGGGGATACGGCGAACACCAAGCGACCTAAAATTAGCTATACGACGGTTGTTAGGATACTCGCCAAACTTCGAGCTATTTTAAAACTTTGTAATTGTGTTCAATACTCACAATTGGGTGACCAAAACGAATGTAGTCGTGTACATGTACTGTGTTTGCTATCGCCAAGTCCCGTTTATTGGATAGCATAGTCAAGGGCATAAGCCGAAAGCAGACGTCTGTGACAGTCAACACCAATGAGATGTACACTTAACAAGGACTTTGCTATAATACTAATGGGATATTAAGGGTAACGGGTCGTTACTGCCATACATTTCATCGAAGTTAAGGAGATGGTCCAGACGTAACAACAACTAATCAACAGCAAAATGGGCTGCTTGTCATGTGAGTCATTCAAGCGTCCAAAAATGAATGGTCTGGGATAAGAGTTTAACGCAAACATTCATTGCGGTCATCTAAAAACACGTTTTAATGAGGAAAGTGTCTTAATTTTTTAGCAGAGAGCTCAGTGGCCAGCAGGGATAGATATCCTCTTGAATCAAACGTGTTTGGTATTAAGTCCTTAAAAGGAAAGCGGGCTGTTACGACCATTTAATTAATGAAACAATCCATTTATTACTCGAGTAGTCGAGTTTGCGTTAAATATGAATTAGCCGGAGTGCTGGTGCGTTTCGGCAATTCAATAGAGGATAGGTTGAACAAGTTGTTCCGCAGTGCCAACGAGTGCACTGCTCGTCTGCCTTATGGAAGCATAATAGGGTGACGAGTTTTGTATTGGGCATCTTTCCACGAGTTGTACAGTATAGCTTGCGTCCGATAGAAGTCCTCATGTTCACTTGACAAATCTTACTTTAGTAAATGCTCTGGATACTTGGAAGTATATTTTTTAAGTTTTAATTTAATTAAACTGTAAGTGCTTGCACATGCTTGGGTGACGGGACGTGAAGGGGGCAATGAAAAAAATAAGCCAGTCAAGAATGTGGCTCATTTCGGTACGAGGCAGCAAGGAGGGGGTATCGGTTGTCCGCACGACAATCCAGTGGTCATGCTAGAACTAAGATAACGGTGATCACTACTATTATATCAGCGGCGACAGCGCAGCACAGAAGCAGAAAAAGAAGATAGACTGCCACGCTGGTCACCTTCAGTACACCCAGCCACAAACGTGTGTGTGGGCTAGACGGTCATCGAGGACGAACAGTCATTAAACGACCACAAATATATATGCTTTATATTACGCATCCCCCGCAAAGGCAGATCGCAGCCGCCCGGAGAACCTAGCAGCCACGGATGGACAAGAACACACGGGTAGTGAAAAAAAAAGTGCCAAAGCTCGACGCATAGAACGAAGCGGGGTTACTCCGGACGTACTGGCAGCCCAGTTGGAGACAGCTTGCTCTGCGACGGGTCTAAGGCTACCCAGAGGTCCTTGGCAGAGACTCCTAAAAAGTTGGTGGGCACCGCAAGTGGAAGCAGCGTTCCCAGCTCAAAGTTTTGTTCGGGTACACTGTCGGAGCTCGAAAACGCAATGCAGATGCTGGCTTAGGGAAACGCTCCGGGACCGGACGAGATTCCTCCGGAGCTGGTCCACACATTAGCGAAGTGGCACTATCGAATGATCGCACAAGCTATCATAAACATTCTACGAAACGGGAAATATCTTTCTTGGTGGAAATAAGCTGAGCTGGTTCTAATGCCTAAGTTAACACAATTGGCAAACTAATGAAAAATATCATCGTGGCTGGAGGATTCTCTCGTCCTATCTCAGCGATTGGCGCTTCTATGCTGGCGGGACATCACACAGTGTAGCGGCGGCTATTCCCCAAGAATCAATTCTGGGATCAGTGATGTGGAACGTACTTTTGGATGATGTTTTCCGTATCCCTTGCCAACCCCCGGGTGTGAAGGTTGTCGCGTATGCTGATGATCTAGCCATGATTGTCTTGGCCCACAGGGAGGCGTGGCTACTCTTTTGAGATCGTAGAGACATGAATGGCCAACAATCTGCTCCAGCTCACTCCTCGTAAATAGGGTGTATTGTACCTTACACTCGCAGGTCAAGTACTGCCCATCAAGAAAAACGCCAAGTGCTCAAGAGTTATTCTCGACACGGACCTTACAGGAACACCGCATATCAAATACGTGGTAAAGGATATAAAGCAAGACGGGGCTTCTCGCGAAAGTCGCGAAATCGATGGCACTATACGCCGTCCCTTTCAAGGGCAGACACGTCTCTTTGCACAGTACGGAGCAAAACTACTTTACGCTCGATGTAGGGTGAGTGGGCATGCGTGTTAGCCGGCTTACAACACCACTTCAACTGAGATGTTTCTGGATGTGGCCCGCCTTTTGCCCTGCGACTTGATGGCCAGCGAGCGCAGTGAGAGATTCCTCGAGGAGATCTGGATTTCTGGAGAGCTAAGGAGGCAACAATAAATGCGTGGGGGAAGAAGTGGCAAATGGACGCGGCTACTCATCCCATATAGTCGGACATGGTCACACGATCGCCTCTGTGAAGAACTGACGTATAGCGCCTCGCAGGTACCAGGCATAGACTGTTGTAATTGCACTTGATGGGAATTGGCAAGGCGAACACTGACGTTTGTGTACCCTGCACCTCGACGTGCGGCGCTGCTCAACGCTCACATAAGCAACGGGTCGCTTTTGCTGGACTAAACTCCTGCCACCATAATAGCACATATGGTGAGCTCGGCAGCGGAGTGGGAATCTCGACGCATCCCTTTTAGGTGGAAGCGTATTGGCGGGGCCCATGGAGCGCTAAAAACACAAATTCTCTCCGAGGGTTTTGAAGTAGTACCATGCAATTCCAACCATCTCACAACAAAAACCAGCATAGAGGTCTCAATAAGGCTGTAGTTGTAACCATAACTTGCAATTCTAAGACGAAAAAAAAATGTATGCCTGGAAAGCAGGGTGAAATAATAAGCGTCTGGTAACGGCGTGTGCAGCACACGGCTTCCACTACACGCTGTGTCATATAGAGGATTTCGACGAGCATCACGATTTATGTATGAGATATGAAATAAAGTGCGACAGGTATCATGCCGTACAATGGACGGCGGTTCAATTTTGAGTGGGCTAAGGTGTTAAAAAAGAACTAAAATATACATTATTATTATTGCTCAGTATTCTTTCGGTGAGACAATTGTGGGGAAAGACTACTGTTACCGTTCCATCGTTCGCCGGATGGTATGCCTGAGCTCCTGTTACACTTGTAATACAATATATATATATATATATATATATATATATATACAAATTTATATTAGTTGGCCAAGTAGTGTTTATATACAAATTGTTAATGATTATTACAATGACTGTGCACAAATTATGGATGTTTTTGTCAAGTACGAATAGCCGACATTTTAGTCTGTTAGAATGGCTACGTAAGGGTGGACAGCTTACCCAATCAATATAAACATATAGCAAATTCCAGGACCTATATAGTCACAGTGTATCGGAGCTAGGCGATACCTCCATTTTGCTCACTCTAAAAACGCCCAGTAAATGCGTATGTCAAATAGTGGCCGTATGATTTCATTCGGCCACCAAGAAAAACGTTAAGTGCATCAGGCAGCTACCGGCTACTGATGATACGTATCTAAGCGAACGCAAGCGTGATCTACATAATTGCTTCTATGTTCGTCGTCATAGTTTGTGTTGTTGCTTCTGCAAGTTATGCCGTGGTTTTTCAACGCTGAATCACCTTAAACCTTTACTTTTGCCCGTGGTCCCCACAGGTGGAGTCCGGAGCAGCCCGCCAGCACTGGTCAGACGTCTGCAACTCGCCCAGAAGACAGATCGCAGAGTGGCACAAGCTCAAGGAGTAAAGCCGCGGACATGGGCGGTAACATCTTCCTTCGTGCTCCTTCGTCTGCGGCAACCTTCATCTCTATGTGTTCGACAAACAAGAAATATATGCGCACGAGCAAACAGAAACATACACACATCCTTGTACGCCTGCCTGCCCGTACACGTTTACTTGCTTACAAATACGTAAATACAAACATACATATATATATATATATATATATATATATATATATAAATGTGTGTGTCTGTGTGTAAACAGCAACAAGGGTATCTGGCCAGAATAATTGTTCAAAGCAAAGCAAATTATCTCTAATTAATCACCTATCGACGCTTAGACGAGCAGAGACCTTGCTTAAAGCAAACAATTACAGTCCTTTCATCAATAACAAACGCATTGACAACAATGACGATAGTTGTAGGAGGCTGCGGGCGAATAATAGCGAAGGTTTCATCGATTTCATCATTATTTGCATTGGTCTTATAACTCGGGGCCAGATTATCATAATTAGCATCGCTGTCGTCCTTACGCGTCGTCGTTGCGCTCGAACGCGATCTATACAGCAAAAAAGAAGTCAACATGCAGACGGTAGAAGCCAGAGAAATGAAAAAAAATAATTGCCAGCAACACGCAGACACATACAGGAGCCAGAAAACCACACGCTTATATGTGCACACAGATACAAATTGACATTGCGATGTACTGGCAGGGCATCCACTGATTTGTCAACTCAAAACCCAGACGCCACTGTCACCCCCCTCCCCCACATCACCTACTCGCAGACACAAATTTCCATTTCCTCGCTTTACTGCTGCAGGGGTCTAAAATTCCGATAGGAAGAGTGACGAATTGTTAGAAAGATGGATATGTAAACAGGAACTGTCAGACAGAACAGCCGAAACGACGCGCTGCAACAACCTCAACCACAAGCACAACAACAGCAGCAACAACAACGGCAACAACAAAATGAAACAAACACAACAACAGCAACAAAACAATGACATTATCTGCTCACCGACGAAAGACTTCTTCGGATACCTTTCAGCAGCAGCAGCAACAACAGTAAAGCTATAAACAACAAAAGGCCATAAACAAGTATGGCGCATACTCGATAACCATGATGTGCGTACACACACACACATATATATATATATATATATATATATTCCTTTTTCTGACAATAAGCAGCAGACGTAGTAGCAAGCACAAATTGACAAGAATCCTAACGACGAACGTGTGACAACGGCAGCATCAATACTAACAACAACCACGACACGAAATAATCTACACTCGATTTAGACCAATTGGGCTGTAGTGATAACCAGGACAATATAAAAAGAAAACACGTAGCACCAACGCCATAGCATGCCGAACAGTACGATCGATTTCAAGAACAAATACCAGACACTGTTAACACTGCAACAGTGGTAAGTCTCAGACTTGCAGAACGCAACCGAACTAAACGTAGCAACCATTACGGTTCGAATCACAACTTCAGTAACTTATAACTGAGCTAATGGATCACGTACAGCTGTGAATTCGCAGCAAGTTGTGGCACCTAAGCCTAGGTCAAGTAGTTTGACAAACGTGCGAAATATCACATCTAAGAACAACATACACGCATCATATATATATATATATATATATATATATATATATATATATGTAAGAAGCAGCAGTGGTCGATTTAACCACAAACGGTTCGGTTATGACGATATGAGCAGCAAAGCAGTCATAGACAGCCCTGTTTTCTTTATTTTTCATGTTGATTAGCTACCGAGGTAGATATATATATATATATATATATATATATATATATATATATATATATATATATATATATATATATATATATTACAGAGAAAATAAAGGGCATATAGAATAGAAGCAGAGCGTGGTCGATGCAGGGCCGGTTTGTGAGAGGCCGGTTTCAGCTCTGCTGACAAATAAAGTTGAAGGAACAAAATAAAGTGCGCGGCCAGGAGAGAGCAAGCCACGGCGGGCGGGAGCGAACTGACTTTAGCGCTAGTTGTAGTACTCACGAATAGCGCGAGAGTGCTATAGAGCAGCAGATGAGGGTGGCGATATCGTGAAGAAACAGTGAGAGAAGCCAAAGCGCACCTTTTTTTTGTTGTTGCTGTTGTTGTTGAAGTTGAAGTTGTCGGTTTACTGACTCGAAATTCATCGGCCTCAAACGAAATGCGTCGTTAATGCAGTGTCCCGCATCGAAGATGACCACGAAATCTGCTACTAGACCGCTGCAATCACCAGCATGATTATGATTATTGCTATCGTCATAAGAATCAATACGCCCATAGAACAGCCCGTCGCGTCTTGCGGGCGCGATAGGTTATTGCTACCAAGCACTTATAGATCATGCGCTTCATAGTAGCAATACAGCCAGCTTCCAGATCATGCTAGCTTATCGAATCATTGTTGGTCGACTGTCACTGTTAGATATATCTATCGATTGTTGCTGCGCCGCTAAGCAACACAGAAGCAACACCCCACTCAAAAACGACAACGGCAACAACAACAACAGCGACAACGGTAACGGCAAGAACAGTGCTAGAATGTGTGCTCTTCCTCTCCGACGATCATCGACAGAGAGGTGGGAAACCACCTCACACCACGCTACGGAAACAGGTTAGAACAATATTAACAAGTTCAAATGCAACAAATTCGCAACGGCAAATCATGATCGGAGACACACGGGAGTGAACGCTTCAGGCCAGCACCGAACACCAACAACCGGAAATTCCGCTAGCTCACACGTAGCGTTATGATTTAGTGAGTTAACTGACAAACGTCTTCTCCAAAGGCTGAACTCGATAGGCATTCGTCATCACATCAACCTAGCGGTGCCATGAGCCGGCCTGCTCAATTGACAAGAAGGAACGCGAACAGTCATTGCGAGCTTCACATCCTATTGTTGTCTACGTTTTTTTAAAGGAGTATATCAGGATGTGAACAATCGTAAACACGATTCACATGAAAACGATTGTTACTACTGGCGGAATGGAGAAACACGAAGAAGCGGAGAAAACGGCATTGGAATCGATCGAAAAACTCCGTGATGTACTTTTTAGATGCAAACGAATCGCTTTTAGATTATAATTGGGTGTAACCATATTCCATACGAAACGTTGCCGTAAGCTCACTACTATACACGTATATATATATATATATATATATATATATATATACATATATAGCGAGAAGGAGATTCTCCCGTTGTTCCCGTCGCTGCGGGAAGAGATTGGCCTTAGCGACAGGCACTGAAATGGCTGTGCTTTGCTAGGTCAGCAGGATGTCTTCCTGAGAAATCTTGTGGCTTCTTCAACAACGTAATGACGCTGGAGTTGTACAAGAACCTAGCCGGCGAACAAGACAAAGCTTACTGGCTGCATACACACACACACAAGAACTCCGAAGAACACATCTCGGCTGACCTTACGTGTCGCCGCTTGAAAGACTTCAACCAACCAGGCGGGTTTCCCGAAAGAGGTCAGGTGGGTTTCCGATCACCGTGCAACATATGACCGCCCATCATCGAGGCGAAAAGCACTTGCCTAAAAGTCGGGATGTAGGTTACGTATATTGGACGTGTACCCATGCCCTTCTCCCCAATGTTCAATACCCGATGACTAAACAGCATCTGTTACAAGAAACAAAAACGTCAGCAACAAAACATTGAGAACTATTAAAAATGTTAACAATAATAACCGCAACGACATAACAACAACAACAATGACAACAGCAACTATTATGAGAACAATAACGCGGACTATTGATAAATAAATAATACTGTCGACAACAAGAACCGATAGATTCACCGTATACATTCTGTTTATTTCACCTAGGTACTCAGACATTTCTTGTTTTTTTTTTTAATTTAATACTTTGTCTGTTGAGGTTACGAGAAAATTATTGGCTGTTTCTCAGGGCGATTATTTGCAGGTGCCGCACTTACCATTATAGGTAGATTTTCGCAATATATGCGGGTTATTCCGCTCAAGTAAGTCAAATATAGCAGTTATTAATGAGTTGGTGTTAATTTCTATAAATTTCAGTACGTGATATCGCCCGTTGTCAATTTCATCACAATATTTTCAAGCACATTTGTTGATTTGAAAACATGTCCCCTTTAGACAGTGGTATTAATGGTATCCGTGTCAAGTTATTTTGCACACCACTGCTCTGTTGTGTTGCAGATCATCTTTCTATCTGTTACTAAGAAAAGCGGGTCTGTCTGTAAAATGTTGTATTACGAAATTCCAGTTTTGCCTTTCTCTTTTGTTTGCTTGTATGCTTCGAGCGCTTCGTGATCAAACTGGTAATTACGATGCTCTCGATCTTCTTTTAATGTAGGTTCATTGTACATTTGCTGCACCAGCGTAGGTGAGGCGGTTTTTGATAAACCAAAGTGATACGTTTTGCAGAGAAGAAGCATATGCTCAAGGGGAGGTATAATATAAAGATAAGTAGGCATGCCCCAGAGTTAGTTAACAACTTCAGATACTTGGAAGTAACACTGACACCCAAACGGTGTTCTACTAGGCGTATTGAAGAAATTAGAGTGAAGGCGGTTTCCTTAACCATAGTGTTGAAGGATCTCCGACAAATTGACCGTAACACTGCACTCAGTATATTTAAGGTCAAAATTCTATCCGCAGTAACATATTGTCTCAGACCTATATATATATATAGAGAGAGAGAGAGAGAGAAAGAGAGAGAGAAAGAGAGAGATATATGTACTCAATTTTCTTTAGATCATGGGGTTTAACTTGATGTCGAGTGGCCCAGCCTTGTTAGTATGCCAGCGTGTTACGACCCTGAGTAAAAGTAGAGGCCCGTGCGTCCTAAGCAAAATGAATTCTAAACGGTCCCTATTATATTATTCGTCATAAAGTTATTCTCCGTTGCGGTCCGCCACTAAGAACTATCACCATTGGACGTGTAGCTTGTGGCTAGGTCGCTCAACAAACCTGGAGGTCCCGTGGTTTGGACATCGCTGCTAACGTAATGCTGGCCATGCACAAGGTCAGTTTGCGGTCTGTTCCGCAATTTGCGCTCATAAATTGGTACATCGACAAACATGTTTAATATGGGCACCGAACCAGGCACAAGCGCTAAATTGGTATCGGCCTATATATAAACTCTATAGAATATTTGCTACAGATGCTAATCCGCCTAATGTAAATATGGAGGAATACAACGGGAAGCCCTGGCATTTTGTATAAAGTAGCATTTGCCGCTTGCGATAGATACATCACTTGGCCCTCAAACTTTTATGGCAAGCGGCCTTCTCTGAAACGCACCCTTGACTTAACGCGACTGCAAACAGTTTCCCGAAGTATTCTTCCTGTTCCAGTTCTGATCGACGTGGACGCCTACACCTGCCGGATCCGTAGCGACATAACCAGTAGCTCCCGACCAAACGAGCTCGTAGTAGATATGCCCCCATGGTACAATCAGCAGTGCTGCTCCTTCAAACACTACACGATGTAAGCTGGTCGGGGCACATCAATCGCCATACAAATAGTTACGTGTCGATAGACGCGCTACTGCATGTCCAATCCAGTCTGAAACGTTACACGAACACTTCCGTTAGATGTTTGCCAGCGCGGTAGCCATTCCGAGCGGTGCTCTGGTGCTTCTGTAGTACGTTCAGCGTAAAGCGAGCAAGTCCAGGAAGCTTGCCGGGCCCTGTCTCGCCTTTTTAGTAAATCGACCTACGCAGAAGTAAACGCGACGCTGGGTAAGACCCCCAGACCCGACCTAGTCAAAAATGAAAATCGTCAGCAGGACACTTTGCTTGTGCCTCGTTTCATTGCTCTCTGTAAGTAGGTGCTCGAAACGTCCCAGTTACCCGTGGGATGAGGAACCAGTCATTTTAGTAGCATTGCGAAGAAGACTCGCTCGTTCCATTGTCTAGGGAACAAAAGCATAATATATAAGGTTCTGTCGACAAATTTAACCCGTCGCCTGGAAGTATTTTTAGAGGTTACCGGGACACTCTTTATGCAACAACACGGATTTAGGAAAGGCAGATCAAAATTGAATGCGTGCGCCGTGCTTCTAAACTCTGCATCGTACACTTCGGATTGGGGGAAGTTATCTATTCGCTGTGTTCGTGGACTCCAAAGTGGCCTTCGATACCGCGCTAACGATTATCTTCGACAAGTTTGTACACTGTGGAGTTCTACTGAGTTTGCTAGAACTTCTAAAAAGAACCTTGCAGAAAGGACTGATAATAATAGACGATGGGGCCTCTGAACACGCGCCGATCACCCAGGCCACCAATGTGATCATCCAAGTCCCCTGTTGTGCTCAATATTGGTAATTCGGATCTGTGGAAAGGCTGCAGATGCATAAGAACCGACATCTAGTCCCCAGCTTTGTCCATGGGTTCCACCTGAAGATCTGTGTGCGCGAGAAGTTTCACGAGATCCTGCCGAAGTGCATATTTAAACCTTGTGGCCGCCCGTGTGATCTATATCGGGTGTTGCAAAAAAGCAGTTTCGTTGTCTCAACTCTGGAAATGTGATGTTAATTATGTATATGCGTAAACCAGTATTTGGTTAATTGGACTACTATCACTACTACAACGACTACTATAGACACCACTTCTTTGTGTTTCCCGCACGAAATAAGATTTGCTGTATGCTTACTTTGCGACGACCTATATTAAGTTTACAAAATAACCAAGCCCTAGGAGGAAGCATCAAGGGGATACGTTTAAACTTTTTTTTTTTTTGTTGAGGTGGAAAATGCTTTACGCACACCCTCCGATGTTAATGGAGGGTAGTGTGGGACTAAACGCCGGGAAAGAGTATAATACTCGATCCAATCCGCGCGTTTTACCCACTAAAAAACACCTCTCCGACCCTCTCCTGGTTCGCAATTGTGAACCATTACCTCCAGACCAGAAGAGGGGAGTCCCGTGCTGCAACCCTCTCCTTAGTCTACGAGTATGCCCCGAGCAGGGAGTGGGACCTGCCCGGGAGTGGACACTAGAGGCCTAGTGTTAAATCGCGATCTGCGGCGATCTTTCTGGCGAAATGTTTCGCGCATAAGGCCGTCTAAGTATTGAATCCTAGCGTGCCAGTTCGTTGTCGACTTGAGCATGTTGGCCACGATGGTCGTAGTCGGGCTACATTTGTGGACATAGGAGGAGCCCGTGCGGTAGGCCGCAAGGGCCTCGCAGTCCTCTACGGTGTGCGCCGCGTCGTCGGGTGCGCCTGTGGTGCAGAGAACGCAGATATCTGCATTCGAAACGTTTTAACTAGAAAACGTTGCCATGACAATGGCTGTTTTGTATGTGGGTGCTTTGTCCTGGCATAAAAGCTTTTTATTGTTATGATTTACGACGTTTAGGTTAAATGCTTTCATCCGGACGGTCAAAAACAAACGCACGTTGTTTTGCAACCTATTTTAGATCAAGGAAACATATAGCAATGGATGCCCTTAGTCTCGATGCCTTGCGTATTGGACTGATTTTAAATGACATGGAAATATTACCTCCACCCACCGATTGCTTGCAGTATTTTCTATAGCAGGGTAGCACGTACCGACATTATTTTTAAACGAGCATGAATGTACGCTAAAATACTATTATGGTTCAGCAAAAGAAATTTCGACCCCACTTAATTGAAATTCCCGTCCGTCAACACCCCTTAGCCACAAATGAGCAAATTTCGTGAAACGCATCCTGAGACTTCATCGCTCAAGCAGCGTTTAATGTTTTTGTTCATTTCCGATCTCAATTATCAAGATTATTTGATTGGGTGGTCGTAAGTTCTTCTGATATTTTTTGCATACATATTTAAGTATGCCAACAGGCGCGCTGATATACTCTTACGCAGAGGTTACTTAACTGCTCCCTTCTCGTCACACGCCAACGTTTCGACTAGCCTCCAGATGTCAACTGTTATTAGGGAGATCGGGTTCATCGCTTGAGGAGACAGTCCACACCAACTCATATCGAGCACACCCACGCTAACCGTATATTGCTGCCGAAAGGCGTTCGCTAAAATGGGCTCCTTACGGCTACTGTAGCTGCTTTAAACGTAGCAGTATTCTTTAACGCTATCGTGTTACTTTTAGCAGCAAAAATGCTTGAATATGCTTGGACATGCTGGCAGTCCAGAGGGTGCTCTTTAAACATCGCACCCCTTTAAGAATCACTTTCGAGTTAACTAGCCTTATATCATTTTAAACATAATATGGAATAAAACACAGCCATTATGAAACCGCGTAGCAGCAAGATTCTTGGTATTCATACATTCCCGTCCAAAGCGTAACACAGACTTATCTCGCCCAATGCTTACTTACAAAAATAAAAACATATGTACCTACGTATTTCTAACATTTTCCTAGCTGTCTTTCGTCTAATGCAGTTATAATCGTTGAAAATAGTGCTATAGATGCTCTGCACTTATATGCCAAAACCTATGAGGTTGTTCTGAGGTTGTTGCAGTGGGCATGCCATTGGAGTCAGTCTGATAAGCTAGAATTGTCAATTCGTATCTTTTTCACTGGGGCAACGTAAGATACGTAGACCAAAAATGGCAATTATATAACGGTTTAGGTCACCCTGGCATTAGGTGGACCACCATTACAGGTTGTTGTTGCAGGTTGTGAAGACAATAAGCCGCATATTCTTACTTGTTTTTGCGCCGTTAAAGTACCATCTTTACTAGTACGGGTCATCTATCTGCCTGCTTCGGGAATAAATTAGAGCAACCTTAGTTAGCGCTGCAAAAGCCAACCTTACCTTTATAATAGATAAAAAATAACTTTGCAGTAACAAAACGGCGACGCTTCCTTTCTACATGCGGCAGTACCGACGATCGGTATTGGCTCGTTGTATGTAGATACCTCGGCCACTTTGTTGAAGAAACTTAACCCTCAAAGTACGCCAAATTACTAGAAGTGGAATTTCCCTGCCAGTCTCTAATAAGGGTACTGCTATATAAAACGAAGATAAGGCATTCGTCCTCATATATAAAAGGGTGCACACATACGGGCTTTGTGTATACCACGTACTGTACCGTCGTATGTATTTAGAAATCGACTCAATCATATCAAGTTTACGTCTTAAGGCATGTATGCTTCCGGCCTGCTGATCCACTTCATATGAACTATAAAGAGAAACAAAAACGGTTCCTGAAGGTAGAATCTAGGCAGCCTGTATTTGTGTATTATCAAATAGTCAGCACTTACCATATATATGGAGAGATCGCATTTTTTATGCTTAATGATTGATGCTAAATAAATAAAAATAAATAAAAGTTGTATTTTTGTTCTCCGGTTTTGTTTTAATATCAAATTGTATAACATTGACCAGTCCAGTAACCGGTAAACAAAGATAGAGCAAAAAATATTATAATAGTTAAGCATCGCTCACAAGTTTGTTGCTTTTTAATGTCGAGACGCGGCGTAGTCTCTGATGTCGTATATTTGATTAACCGTGACCATACCAGCCAGCAGACGCCTTTCCAGAAATCGTCAATAGACCTTTTTATATCAATTACATACGCAGCCACGCGAGCTCAATAGTTCTACAGGCGTCGAGAACATAGGTTGCGAAACATGAGGCGTAATCTCAGTGCGCCCCTTACGACATCGGGCGCGAAGCACCGCACAACAAACACATCGAATCGTCGCAGACAGCTTAGACAGAGGGGCTAACTCAAGGTACATTTTTTCCCTACAGGTTGCCAACGACAAAAAACAAGCACCACGAGGTACTTCATAAAATAGCAAATTTTATTCATCATATTTACATATTTTTACAACTGCGTTCCTCCTTTCGGCGCGCTCTACGGGTACCCGACAGACGCCTCCATCATCACATGCGAGTGGGCCTACCTAAAATAAATTACAAACGAACCTGCACAGACAGACCAACTTGCGCCGTTTTGCTTGCTTCCTACCTTACGACGCACGGCCACAGAAGTCTCACCACTCGTCATCAGCGCTGGCTACTAATAACGTAACGAACGTAACGCTCGCGGCCAAAAGTCTTGTCGGGAAAGCTTCGACAGCATAAGTGGACAACAATTCAACAAACCCCTTTTATTGAACTCACGATGTTCTGTCATTGATCATCGACCCGTTCACCCACCGGCCAACTCCCAGCCCTGGCGGCCGGATTACCAAGCCGAGATCAAGTGGTAATTCGTGATACATGCCGCTTCCTTACCCAATGATCTTTCACCTAACACGTTAACAGTAAGTTCAAGTAGAAGTCGTCTTGCATTTCAAGCCAGCGGCTGCAACGGGGCCCAACAATGGAAGATGTTCAAAAACTGGTTCTGTTCCTGCCGGATTCCCGCAATCCGTCCGTTGACCGATTTTCTTCGAACCAGTAACGCGTATTTAGGAGCTCTGCTTTTTCCTGCAGCTACCTTAGAGACGGATTCGCCTTTTACAACCTGCTGAAGGGTTGCCCAAAGAGATCAACTGCCGATAGAATGAACGCCGCTAATTAAATTGGAACAACTAAATTCTTCTTCGCCTCGTTTGCTATGTTGCTGTTGACGATCACGTGTTCTTTCGTTATTTCCCGTTGTCCCTTCGCTCACACTATCACTCCCTGGGCTTTTAACGCGTGCAATCTGTGGTCTTTATTAGTCGCCTTATGGTAAACGTCCACCACCGAAACCTTCGCCGATGCCGAATCAGGGATACACCCGACAGCAAACAAATAACGTCGACTTTCCCTTTGATGTTGGATCGGAAGTTCCTGCGCTGCACCTGTGAGCTGAAAGGGGTTTTGCTTCGATCAACACTCATCGAAAGTGGTGCTCAGAAATAGATGGCAGTAAAATTGTGCTCTGGTGGAGGCGGTAGTGTGACGGTGGCTAGTGACACACGGCACAGATTACATATTGAACGTAAAGTGGAAGTTTCCATCCCCGCCAGGGAAGGGATTAAAGCCGCCTCGTCCGAATGGGTTGAACTCCGTGCGACCGCTGTCAGGGTCCAACGGGTCCTCACCTAAAAAACGTCACAAAGACCAGAAGTAAACCAAGCGTTAGACCTTCGTTATAAGGAGCCGCAGAAAGCACTTGTTAGCACTTATTGAGTATTAGTAGAGATGCCGAAGACAAGCTGTAATGTAGTAAACAACTGAGCATCAATACTCTTGTACGTGCTAGAAGGAAACACTCAGGTGTCCTCTGACACAATACAGAGCAGATACTGATTCTAAAAGTACATAAGCTGAAACTCTTATGCCCGTATATATATATATATATATATCCGTTTGCCAATTTTTTTAACATGTGCTACGCAATGCATTATGAAATCGTCAAAAAGATCCCAGCCAGGGCGATCGAAACATACCTCGGTCGAACCTTGCCCGCTTTTCGGGGTTCGTAAGCACCTCCTTAGCCGCGGCAATGTCAATGAACTTCTTCTCGGCGTTTTTCTTGTCATCACCCTGATACTGGTCAGGGTGCCACTTGGCAGCCTGCTTTCGGTATGCCTTCATAATTTCGCCCTTGCTGGCCGCGCGCTTCACTCCCAAAATCTTGTAATAGTCTCGCTTTCCAGCGGCCTTTTCAAGCTTCTGAACCCGCTTCAGGCCTTCGGCTGCCCTTTGGTTTTCCGGATCGAGTTCACGTGCCGATGCAAAGTCCTGCTTGGCGCTGGCAAAGTCGTCCTGGTTTAGAGATGCCTCGGCGCGGTCGCAGAGAATGTTCGAGTTCTGAGGGTCTTCGGCAAGCGCATCACTGCAGATCTTCACAGCGTCGTCTCGGCCGGCCTTAAGTCGCGAAAAAAAGGCACGCTTAATCTCTCACGCACGTTTTTTCTCAGCTGACAATATTACACGATTTTACTCTCATGCATTTGGCTTCCGTGAAACTCCCATGGAGGATGTTGATTTTCTTCCCACAAAGCCGCTCCAGTAGGCCCCCGCCGCCATGGAATTGGCACTTTTATTACAATATTTTGGTACATCTTACTCAATCTAAATTTAATAATTTAATGTTTAGCGATTTGATTCATCGGGCTTCACTGCACTTACGGTTCAAGCATATATATATATATATATATATATATATATATAGAGAGAGAGAGAGAGAGAGAGAGAGATTCAGCAAATGCTGAATCTCAATGGAGTAAACAAATTTAAACCTACAATTACTACTACGGACAAATACTAATATTGCTACTAACCTTGCTCGCACACTGGCACTGCTTGGTCTTGATCAGCGCGACGACTTTGGGCGTCTTTTCCTTAGACAGCGCCTGGCTGCCTTTCTCTACACATTCGGTGTACTGACCGCTGCCGAAGAACTCCTGCATACTTTTCAGCTGCGCAACAAGCTTCTTGACACTCTTATAGAAGGTCATGCAGTTCTTGTGATCGGGGTCGAGCTTGAGGCACTCTCGAATCGTTGTCAGCGCCACGTCCGGTTCACCGTGTTTGTGGTAAAGCTCGGCCAACCGCAGGTAGCCCGCCGTGTTATCGGGCACGGAACGAATGGCGGGTCGGAGGTCATTGATAGCGGCCGACACATCACCAATCTCCTCATAGCATGAAGCGCGCATCTCTCTAAGGTGAGAAGACGTCACAGCAGCACAGAACAGAAGCGGTTATTGTCCCAGCAGATAACACGGACATTTTTTCCATTGAAAATCGCAAAGCGTCCCATTCATGAGTTCATTTAATTCAAACTCACAGGGTAGAAATGCGAAACTGGATGGCACTGAACAACACTGCGACTGGCCGACCTTGCTCGACAAGCGCTGGACAAGCAATTCGCCATGCCAAGTAATGCATACATAGTCGTATCGAATCGACGCCAATGCACAATATAACCTCTCACTGATCAAACTACTAAACTGTTCTTGAATACCCCGAACGACTAACATAAAGCGTGAGCACTAGTTAACGGTTATAAAGACGGAGGAGAAGGTACTTTGCAAGGCCGCCTACCTGAATTTATGGTTCCATGGACATTGTTCAATAACGCGCTGAAGGACGTGGATAACGCCCATGCAGTCGTTCTGCTCACGCGTCTGCACCGCAACCGCAATATCGTTTTTAAGCTCCTCGATCATTTGGTAGTGGTGCAGAGCCTCCATGTTGTGTGGATCCAGACGAAGCACAAACTCAAAGTCGATGTGCGCCTCGTCCAGATTACCCTGAAGAATTTCCAGCACAGCAAGAGCAGCGTAAGTGGACGAAAAACAAACACAGTCTGACAACCTAACATATATATATATATACATATATATATATATATATATATATATATATATATATATATATATATATATATACATATATATATATACGTTGTAAATAACTAAATTGTGAACACTGAGCAAAATATTACGTCTAATTAACTAAGCCATACCTGCTTAAGGAGAATATTGCCTCGTTGTTCTCGCGCCTTTATGAAATCGTGCTTCAATTTGATCACCCGATTCAGGTCCTCGACAGCCAGCTTTGATTTCCCCAGAGCGAGGTAAACTGTCGCCCTGGAATTGAAAAGTCACATTTATGACGTTATTGCTATACATATACATATGAATGCTGATATGTGACGTTTAAAAGTCCGGCCGACACGTTTGACAGTATGCAAAACACAAACTCTCTGGTCACCATCAAGAGTGCAACTAAATGTGTGCAAATAATCACAATATGTACTAATAAACGAAAAACAATAATACACTAAACCAGGCGATATTTCTCTGTCAAGCTACCATCATTCTAGTTTTTCCTTTTTAACATTTCGTAAGGAGACTGTTTTTAATCTCTAGACAATCCTTCGTCCCATACCTGCTTTATTAAATCTTAGTTAAGAAAGCCAATTCCAATATAAACTCAGTGGCAATGCAGATTATTACTGCAGATATGATGGGACATTACATTACATTACCGAAAAGTGGGAAAGAAGACAGCGAGTGGCACACTAACCTCCAATAGTAGGACTGGTAATTGGTGTCGTCGCCCTCGATCGCGGCGTGGTAGTGCGATAGGGCGTCCTGATAGGCGCCCTTCTGCAGGAACGTCATTCCCATCTGCAGGTGCTTGTCGACACCGGATGCCGACACGAACTCTGTATGCAGCAGCAACATCAGCATGCAATCAAACAAGGAGTCGGAGTACGAATGCAAATGACAATACGCCGGTTAGTAACGTAGCCTTGCATCGGTTAGACATCATAACGAAGCAACATACGGAGACAACATTGACAACAACAAGCGCAACAAGATAAACAAAAAAACTAATCATAGCGTAAAAACAAACAACAAGAATAGAAGTAAGGGCATAAGTCTTGGTATCGAGAAAATCCAATGATAAGATTGAATTATTGAGAATTACATCCCATCCCGCGGCAAGTGTGAATATCGGTAGAAAGATTTCGAACTCGACATTTCACTCTATACGGCAAGCCCTGTCATGGATGTTTACAAATGTCAACGGGGGACGAAAAGTTGGCTCACGTAAAAGCGGCACTTGACGGGAACTCAAAATAGCATAAACATTGCTAAAGAGACTTTGGACTGCTTGGTGGGTACCTTCTGGTTTGTCACAGTAAGAAAATGCCCGGATTTCCTTGGCTCAGGAATATCCGATCAAATTCGACAAGGTTTTGGTGTGCTGCCAAATTCCTATCCAAAATATTTCGTCATTCACTAGGAAGAGCTCTAAAGCGTCTCTTAGACGGTGATTAACCCGTCACGACAACGTGTCCGTCTACTGGACTGAAAACACAAAGGCTTGTCTCTTCGCATCTGGAATCACGCTGGTGATTGCCGGCTTATTCAACTTAGTTTATTCCGAGACTTAGTGCGGTTGAATAAGCCACACTGGAACAGTGGGAGGAAGATGTCTTGATTCATGCGAATCCGTGCTTGAAACCATCGAAGTAGGGCTGTATCAAAATACTGGAGGTGAGCCTTGATGCATGGATCCACCACCTCTATAAACGTATCGACATTGTTGGACACTAAAGTCTAGATAAAAAAATCTAATTTTATAAAACAAAATTGAAGACATTTAACCATTCAATCACATACATTGTATACGTAGTCTTATTCATTATATGTCCTCATGTAATAAATAAGGGTGCGTAGACATAAACGCTGAAAGAGAGAAAATATGAATGCCTAGATCTTGTGGACACCATCTCGTTGCCTATGGAAATACTTAGAAGTACCGACAGAAAGTCTTCCAGTATATATTTCAAAAAGTTGCGTCTTGCAGTAAAGAAGAATAAATTAATTAATAAAAATCACTATTATTAGGCGTTTCAAAAATATATTCGGAACGTGGCCTCATGATGGCAAAAAGTTAAGTTAAAAAAAGGGTAAAAATTAATTGAATGTGAGAGCGTATATGTTAAAGTCGTTACAGACTATGTGAATTCACAGGTTGAGTACCAGGTACCCACTTCTCTTATTGTTGTTCATTGCCACAGCCATCAGGTACCAATTACCAGCTTATGACATTTAAAATAAATGTTATTTTTTTTAATTCAGAATTATATTTTCCCCATCTTTTATCATATATATATATATATATATATATATATATACATACATACGTCAATTACAGCCGAAAACGTTGAAAAGTTCGTGACATCCTACATCCACAATCGCCAAACTGCTATCAGGAAGATAGCTGATATTTTATGGATCAGTTGCAACAGCCTCCATATGATGGATGGATGGTTTTGTTGTTAATGTTACCGCGAAATTTTTAAGAATATTGCGCATGACCGTCCGACGTAGGGCACTTGAACGCGGGGAATACAACTCTTGGGTCCTCCATCACGACAACGCACCGGCGCACAGATCGTTCCTGATTTCAGATTATATGATGAAAAATTCAATTTCTATATATCCACAGCCTCCCTATTCGCTGGACCTGTCTGCGTGCGACTTTTCCTGCTCCATAACAGATACTAAACGACCAGATTTTGATATTATAGAGCAGATAAAGAAAACTTCGCAGGGCCAACTCCACTTAATTACGAAAGGCGCATACAACAAATCAAAAATTGCACAAGGAAGTGGCACAAGTGCAGCGGGCGTAAACAATAACACTTTGGAAGATTGAATAAATATTCCTTTTTATAGATGTGAGTCAGAACTTTTCGACCCGCCCTCGTATATATATATACATAGTGGTGAGCCATATATGAACCCAGCCGCGCATATTAAGAATACAAAAAGCGTCTGAATCAATGCGCGTAAGATGAAATCCCACGTAGCCTCCCTCCCTTCCTGACTGATTACTCGGGGGCTGATAGATAGCCCATGGCCGTTTTTTATCGAAGAAAGTAAGAGAATTGCTAGAGAGATTAAGGATGTGATCGCATGGGCCGACAGATATCGTTGAGAATGTCACGGAACGCCGGACCTCGGCCGACGATGATGCGTCTACCGCCATACGGTCACGATTTTCGTCGACGAGGACAACGAGAACCGAGGACACAAAACCCACCCGACCCGGTCCAAGTACCACAACTTCAAAACTCAATCCTACCCGTCCGCATGCAAGAATGGCAATTACAATCCTCTGTATAGCCTTATAGTGAGCGGGTAACAACAATAGCATACATAATCATCATAGAGAGTCGAACTTGCTCGCTTGCTGCCTCCACAGACCAGCTACACAGCGGTGGTAGGTGCTCCTTCTATAGGCTATATTAGAGTATGCAATTGTTTAGTTCTATTCGCCATGTTCTAATGCCGCCGCCATCGAGACTGCAGACAGTGACACGTTGGCTAAGCAGTGGCGAGCTTAGCCGGCAAAGATCTACCTATCTATGCATCAATGAGCGGATAAATACCGATCCAATCTTCGGCCAATCAACCAGCCGACGCAAGACGGTTTCCACCGATAAAGGCCGATACCGAGAGCATCTGACGGTTGCTTCCTCCATTCGTGCAATATAGGTTGGTCGGTGTTGCTGCGGGAACAACTATGACTGCGAGCGCCACCTCGGGCGCCGTTACTAGTTACACGAAGAAGTTGCACCATAGAATGCATCATACGAACATTGTGTACATCAAACGAGTATGGTACAAACGCGCAACAACTACACACGTCTTTGTTTGGTAACAAAATGGTTCTGTAAAGTCATCAATGGCTATGTAGAGTCATCTTGTTGCAATGACCAGCCAAAACTATCTCTATTTGCTAAGGCCATCAATCGCTCTCTAAACTCTCTTTGAGATCAGATGGCCACAATCGTCAATTGTTTTTTAATGGCCCGCCCGCCGCTCGCCAGCGTGTGCTGTCCACTGGCTTGCTTGCCTATTAGTAAATAACAATGTCATCATCCTCATCATCTGCTGCAGCAGCAACGCCAGTCACAATAGCAACAACAGCAGTAATAATCGTACAAGGCCAGCTATAAAAATCCAGAACATTTGCGCAGCATCGCTTCCAAATACTCAGTCTATCGTCAGTGTTAATTTGAAGTTAGCAACAACAACAACAACAAAACAATAACCGGTACCGCAACAGCAAACGCGGCAGCAGCAACAACTCCAAAAAAAGTCTGCTGGTAGAGCCCGCGTGTCACTGCGGCACCTACGGTGGAAGCTGACGACGATAACGACAAGGCCAATGATCCTATCTACGGCAGCGTGCTCGACTGTTTGCGGCTGATGTGTCCCTCACTCCCAGCGTCTCCCACTTGCCTCGAACACTGCAACGAACACTGTTCGAAAACAATCCGTGGCTAGTCGTGGAGAGGAATGGGAGGAGTGTGGCGGGAAGAGACAAGACGGAGAAAAGGAAAGACAAGCGGGATAATAAATCTAAGCCAGTGTCCGCGTTGTAAGTTCTCGCGCACGAAAGATGGCGAGCAATGTACCACCCATCCGTACATGAAATACATAGCTGCTCCCAAGTATGACCAGCCGATCGACGGGCCACCCAACAACATCGGAGCAACATACAGCAACGACATTTGCACAATTTCTCCCATCTAGGCGGCGGTACCCTACCATACGTAGCTCTGCCAAAGATCAGCTGTTTCGCGTCCAACTATGGTAGCCTATCTCCAGTCAGCTGGCACCTGTGATGGCATAAGCTGACACCTGTGATGGCATAAGCTGGCACCTGTGAGGGCATAAGCCGGCACCTGAGATGGCATAAATGCTAATAGCTGTGAAGACCGCCGCCAGGCGTCACTCACTTCACAGATAGAAGAAGCATCACGTGTCGTCATGTTCACAATCGCGACTCAAGTAGCCAGGTACTACATATATGCCAACAGTTCTTCTCTTCTGCATTTAACCGGTCTTCTGCTTCTCTCGGCATTTGGCCATTTAGCGTTATCCTACTCTGGGCTTTCTCAGCAGAGCAGACCGACTGCTAACAGTGGGACAACATGCACCAAAGATCCAGCACGATGAACATCTCTAACCACAAACAAAGGTCAAACCCAGCCGCAGTCTTCTTACTGATCGTGACTGGTACGAAAATGCCCGAACCCCCGCTAAAGCCACCATCGCTTCGAGCAGTAACAGTCGCCAATAGCATCAACAACGATCACGACAATGAATAACATCGTTTCAACTAAACTCATCATATTCGTTGCCAGCATCATCATCATCATCATCATCATCATCATCTTGCCATTATGATCATGTCGTGGGCCGATCTATGTGTGTATGTATGGACACGTATACATATGGATACGTGTACATCATACAATACATCATTCATTCAACTGAAAAGCGAGAGAGAGAGAGACATGCTGACGTTGTCATATGTACAGCTCCCTTAGATGACCTCTCTCTCTCGTTATCATGGCGACCGAAAAATAAAGCCAGTAAAGCAGATTAGATACATGGAGGGGAGTACTAAACGATTTTACTAGAGCCACGTTTACAGCTTAACCTTACGGTTGGTAACGGTTCGTTCTGATACTCTATATGTATAGATAAAATAAAGCCGCCCCATTTTCGGCCACTTGGACAAGAGCTGATAGCATGCAATGTTACGGCAACGTGTCACTTACCAAGGCGATTTAACAAACGATACTACTACCTCTAGACAAGAAAAAAAAACTACTTGCTCGGGTGCCGAATAAACTAAAAACCAATGTCACAGCTCAATAGATAGATGTTATCCAAACCAACAACATAGGCATATATATATATATATATATATATATATATATATATGAATCGCGTAGATCTCATGGTAGCAGAGAAAGGAAAAACATGCTTTTAATAAATATGCTTTCCCTTCTCAAGTGTCGTTCGTATACGGCTAGGCTTGTCCGCTGTTTCACGTTAAAGCTGCTATCGCTACTCTGTAGAGTACAATAGATATATCATGTCCGTGTGCTACTATAACATAATGTCTGTCATCTCATATACTGTTTGTCTGTGTGTCATCACATACTGTTTGTCTGCCACCATAACACAGTGCCTGTTTTGGGTGTCTCCCGTGAGACTTTTCAGCCACTCACCTAGCATCTCCCCATAGGAAACGACGAGCACCGCAATCAGTCTCGCCAGTGCCCCCATCGAGTTGGCGTTTTTGTGTTCCTGTCAACCAGCTGATCCTGTCCTGCTGCTGCTGCTGCTCGAATGATGCTGTGCTGGTTGTTGGCAGCTTACCCCCGTCAATGTCAGATGACTGGGGAACGTGGTGGCCCGGTGGCCGATGGCGATGACTTTGTCTCTCACTTTTCGGCTAATTTGCTGTGCGTCGTTCACTCCAGCCGACGATCAGATACGATGTTTGCACAGTCTGTCTGCCTCGAATTCTGTCGCCTGCCAGCCGTCGCCGGCAGTGAGTGAGAAGCAACGCTGTCGTCCACAGAGAAGTTTCCCTCGAACCTCCCCGCCCGGCTCGACGAATACGAACGCGCAGACGACTGCAGAGCGTCGAATGTGGATGCCGTGACGCGAATACTACACGTATCAATCAATCAGTCACTCACTCACTCACTCACGAATCTACACGATATCATGGATCAATATCAATTTGATGCTCGTAGAGATGACGTTTTTGCTGGAAGCAGGACGGGGTCCGGGGGTCCGGGAGGGGTGGGTCTGTCGGGAGATGGGGAGAAGAGGGGTTGTGATATGGACTTGGGTTTGCAAGAGTGGTAAGCTGAGGTGGAGGTGGTGTACTTTTCAACAAACAGTACTTTCACAACTGTGGCTAACAATCAGTCAATCTTCTGGCAGTGGGTCAGTTGGTGGTGGTTATTCGATTGCGAGTCGAACGCGTGTCGATGATTGTTGGTGGTATGATGATGTCGCTCGTCGGTTTGTTGCGACGGCCAACACCAGATGATAGCGCTACGTCAGTCAGTCAGTGATGATGATGGTGGTGGTGGTGGTGGGCTGCCTCCCGCCAACAACAACAACCGCAACAGCAACAAGATTGAGGACGAGATTCGCCGCCGACTTCGAAGTATGTTGGTTAACAGTTGTTCTTGGGTTTTAGGCACCACACTTGTCGTGTGATGGTGGGCGGGCTGTACGGTGGCGGTCAAGTACGGCAAAGTCAGTCGATCAGAACAGTGAGCTACGGAGCACGTTTTGGCGACGACAGAAAAGTCAATAATGATGATGATGATGATGATGACGAAGACGACGACGACGACGACGATGGAAACAACATGGGACACTCACCGCTGACGGCCACAGCACAGTATACTCACAATGGTGCCACACGTCAGCTTTTCGCTCGCGCGTTCGGCCGCCACACTTGTGTTCGACAGATAGATAAATGTCGTCAGCACAATTAAAGAGCCTGCGATCTAGCCGGCCAGCCAGTCAGCGGGTCAGTGCTGCAGAGCAACAAAGCAGCGCCACAGAGGCATATAATATATATATCGGCCAGCGGAGAGACGGCACGAGAGAGAGAGAGAAGGAGATAGGTAGGTTAGATTGATACACGCATACACGGCCGACCGAATAATGGCTAATGCTGATGCTGCTGCAGCAGCTGTGTAGCCCGGCTGAGACAGGCTGTATACGTACGATACGCTCAAATTCGACACTATCGCGGTCAGAACCGCTGCTGCTGCCGCCGCCGGCGCCACCGTAGTCGCCGCTGCTACCGCGAAAAACAACACTCGTGTGCGGCTCTCATTGGTCGACACAGCCGGCCTCCGGTGGCGGCGCTAGTGTCGCTGGCACTGCCGCGCGAAATGACAAAGCCGACGACGGCATGATGGCTGACAACAACAACAACAACGACGACGACGGCGACGCAAATAACAAAAACAATAACAACAACGACAACAACCACAACTACAACAAGAACGACGACGACGACGACGACGACGACAACACAACAAAAACAACCGTCGTACCAAACGCAACCGCAATTATACCAAATGTCTTCTGCACGGAAAGCGATTCACTTACTACAGACAGACCGACCGACCGACAGAAAATCAGTACTACAGTAGTGTTTGTACACGATGACCTCACCCAGAAGCGTAACAGTGGCCTCGAACTTGCAGCATCACATCGTCAAGCCGCCACGCTGCTCACAAATTCAAAGCAGACGACACCCGCGAAGAGCGCCTGCTAGCGTTCAAACAACGGCGATGGAGAATAATGCTCTAGGCAAAAACAGCGAAATCGAGCTTCCACCAGGAACGAATTAACGAGCAATTGGACTGAAAGCCGTCGCCACTACACAAACAGGATCGACGACCGATGCTGATCGTGGTTGTGCCAACGATTAGATCAACTGGACAGCAAATCTCTTAGATGGGCGGGAGATAGAGAGACGCAAAGAGGAAAAATGCAATAACGAAAAAAAATACCGCAAATGGTGGTCAGGCGGCATGCAATCTACATTTCTGACAGTAGCGTGTTCGTATACGTAATAAGTAATATGATTTATATTATTATTACTACTACTTCAATTATTCATTCATGATGATAATCGATCCACGAAGAACTAGTTGATAAAAAAAGAATCGACGGCTGCGAACACGTGTAGACTCACCAGCAGCCTAGGCATATACGAAGTCTGGGGTATAATCGAGGCCTAGACACGTTGAGATATCTATACTCTAGATATCTCAATATGTCTAGGCCTCGGGGTATTGCAGATTGACTGGAAACCTACGTTTCGCTAACGTAATCTTCATTATTTTTTCTAGCTTTGTCAGAGTCGTTCAGCCAAAGGACCGGGAGCGCCTGTATTTCAAACGTTACTGGACTAAAGATATATATATATATATATATATATACCATTTATTTCCGTAAATTACATTATGAATGTGGAACACATACCACCGAGGATTAGCTGAGTCAATGTATATATATATATATATATATACATATAACCATCTGTGAGACTTGCAAGCGAATCACACTGAAACTCTCGGCAACGACTGAGTTAGCATACCCGGACAACGACAAGAAGAGAGCTCCGATGCTCTAGTCCATGGCTGCGGCTTCGGAGACGGATGCAAGAACGCTGTGTTCTGAAATTGCCACGAAAGGCTGTATCCATCAGACAAACACGCATTGCGCGCCAACAAATAAATCACGTGAACAAACAACAACGATAGCAGAATTACGAATTACAGCAAACAGGTCCATCGAGTTCGATAACAAGAGGAGTAAGCTAACACTGCAGATTGAAAAATCAAAGAAAATTTACTATCCATGTTCTTGGAGCTGCCAAAGACACACAACGTATGGCGTTAATCGGTGTCTAAAAAGAAATATGGTGAAAACGATCCGTAAAACGATAATCGTCAAAGATGATCTAGACTTAGATTTTTTTTACCGAAGTTGTTTTTCATTCTAGACTGCCCTCTGTGATCCGTTTGGAATCCCCGTGACGCATATCTCTTATGAGCCGACGGCCACAGCGACATGCTAAAACGCGTAGGGTTTTTCCAACAGACGTGGTAGCATGGCCGCCGCATGACTCTTAGCGACTTGGTTTATTATTATATCTACTCTCTATCAGCGGCATTAGCATAAGAACTATTGATTCAAATTAATTCCGTTTTTATTGTTTTTGCATACCATATACTTGTATATTAGCTTGGGTAGTCGATATTCCTTTGGTGTGCCAATACTATACCGAGAGTGTGCGTTTCTGACTCTTACATATATTTGGTGAATTCATTTATATTTTTTCAGCAGAGAAAAACATGCAAGCAAACAAACGAAGAAGATGCTCTAAGGTTAATGTGATAAAATTAGGCTCGTTAGTGCAACAACTTCAAAATTCTTACATGCTTACGAAAGATAATATCAATGTTGTTTGTGTTATACTTTGTGAGAGATGTCATACACAAAAAAATATTCTTAACAGCATTCGTCAAACGTTTCTCAATATAATTATACTGTTAAAAGGCGGAGATCGTCTGTACCGAGACAACTACAGACCTTTCAGTATTCCCGCGCCAATATCGAAGGTTGCTGTAAAATCGAATAATTTATAGACGTCAATAAAATAAAACCTTCTACATGATAAGCAGTTCGGGTTTCGACCCAATATGTCGATTGTGGTGCATGTGATCGATTTGACATTTGGTCTGGAGGTGTGCGTCCTTACTCATGCGTGTCATATAACGGAACATTTAGTGAATATTACTTTTAGATCAATGGAGCAGACAAAGCTCTGGTTTAGCATAATAAACTGTCCAAATACGAAACATCGCGTGCATTGATATCACTGCCTTGATCACACTATACAGGGTAATTTATAAGAAAATGTACACATTTTAATGTTTGGTTGAACTCGGCAAGAATATTATTTTTTTCTAATGGAAGGAGGGTGCGCAGACGTCTTGTTTAGGAGCGAGGATGAAATTGATAAAAGTAGTTATTCTGCTTTCTGTTCTCCTACATAGTTGTGCAAAATCTACGCTTAAGGGAAAACCAGTCAACGCAAGAAGAAACCGATTATATCGGCGTGTTCGGCGGAAAAGACACTTCACTATTATGCGTAGCGAAAAGCGAATAGTCAGACTAAGTAAAGTCATAAAAAGTCGATATGTTGTTATGTCTTACGTTAACTCATTTAAGTGCAAAACCATAAACTTTTGCCATTACGACCAAAAATGTACATCCAAAGGACTACTCCCAGGCAATAGCAAATTTAAGTGCTGCGTGACGCAGTTGTCAAGTAACTACGCTTTTAGGATAGCCATAGTTGTTATGTTTTACGTTGAAGCTTTCACGCTCAGAACAGTAAACTTTTGCCAAGATGTTTCCGCTCCCTCCTTCCATTGGACCAAAATGATTTTCTTACCGAGTTCTACAAAACCTCAAAATATGTATTTAACTTTCTCATACACTCTATGCAAGTACGCATGCCTTCGTTTACGATATGACCATCGCAAAAGCTGAGTTACTCGGCAACTACGTCTCGTAGTATCATCATTTGGGTACGAAAATGGTGGGCATGAAAATTGCTATTGCCTAAGAGTGGTATTTTGAACGAACACTTCGGTCGTAATGGCAACATTTTACGGTTTTGCACGTAGAAGCGTTAACGTAAGACATAACTACATATCGACTTTTTATGGCTTTCCTTAATTTGGCTATTCGTCTTTCGCTACACAAGCTAGCGAAGTGTCTTTCGCCGAACTCGCCGGTATGATCGGTTTCTTCATGCGTTGACCGGCTCTCCCGCAAACGTGGATTTTCCACAAATATGTAAGAGAAAAAAAACGGCAGAATAACTACTTTGATAAATTTCAACCTCACCTCTAAACAAGACGTTTCCGCCCCCTCTTAAACTAGTCTGCTTAAACTAGCAAGATGTCTGTAATTGACTTGAATCAAATAATTAGGGTCATTTGAAAAATAAATAAAACAAAATAGCGACGGAAAAGCACGAACACTCGTGGAAGCTATAGTTGTACCTTTTCCCCTCGTAGTCGTTTAAATTCAAGACTTAAGATTGTATATATGTAGATTGTTAGATAGCTAGATATATAAATAAGTATACTCTTCAGACAAGTCGGTTCACTCATGACTAATTGTGTGTGTGCCATATTCAACTAAGGACGATGACCGTCCCAGATTGAAATTTAGTGCTACAAGCGTTAATGTCAATAGACTCGTGTGCTCTTGAAATATACCTTATGTCTGCTGTTCCAAACGCGTAGGGGACGGACAATAGTATATAATTTTGAAACAACCTCCTTAAAAAACGATATGAGTATATCGCCGAAAACAATCAGTTTAAAGTATAATTGCCATGTTTATTATATTGATTACCATCATTGATCATCACATGCACGCATACACATGAGATAGAGTGAGAGATGTAGTGACCTTTAGTCATTCGGGCAAGTTCAGCTTTGCTCAATGTACGTTCCAATGCAAGTACTCGGACTATTAATTTGTGTTCAAATTAAAGGCGAAAAGTTTGGAATCACGCACCCACCCACCAGGAGGATGTAGACAACAACAACAACAACAGCAACAACGACGACAACAAAAAACAACAACAACAACAACAACATTGAGAATACGCCCCAGAGCCACGAGCACCAGCTGATGTTCGGAGCCGTCAAACAGCAGACGATACCGAGTGAGAAAGGGACCCACCACCCAGCAAAACGGCCACTGATTTTAATGGGAATGAATGGGCACAAACAGGGACGTACACACACGTATTCGTGTGGGTGAATAGCAAGAGCTGCAGCCAGCTGCTAAATCGAGCTGAATCACTTTCCGGCCTAGTTATTATTCCGACGCAGGATAGAAGAGGTGGTGGACGTGTTGTGACTGACCAGACGCTTGATCGCATCGGTAGTATTTGTTTGTACGCAGATACATGTACATATTTGTAGCACGAGCAGAACCAGCTGCATTATATATCCATCTCGCATTATATATACCTGTTTCTACCGTGGTGGACAGTGGGCACGAGAATGGAATCGGTGCAATTCCAACAAATAGACAACATACTTTGACAAGTCACCCTGTCGTAGGACACGCCTGTCAAGGCTGTCAAAGATGAAGATTCAGCCGAAGTGGTTATCTCTGTTCATAGAATCGTAATTGCTCGACGCAACGCAACCTAATTGTAGTTAAGTTGCGATACACGCATTTGTCTGTAGTGGTCGAATTACCACAGAAACTCATTATTGTTATTCGATTGTTTTTACTGTTGTTGTTGTTGTTACTTCAGATAACTACTTCTACTACTAAGACTGGCGCGAACGTTGTAAATTGTCTGGTAAATAGACATGGTTGACATGTTGCTGTATTTTTAATCATTGTGGATTGTTGGCAATGGTGAAGTTCAATTGACCAAGAGAGGACATCGTCCTTTTCCATCGAGTCAAGTAGTCAGTGCGAGGCTGGTGGCCCGCCAATGCGAATGTTCTAGCCGATATGGTCGTGTGGGTGCGTGAAGGTAGTGCTCAGACGACTATTTTCCTGATCTTCTTCTAGTTCGTTTTCGGGTGTGGTGGAAAATGCATTTACGCACACACCCGGGGGTAGTGTGGCGCCACCCCGTCGGGAAAGAGAGAGTATGACTTATCCCCAATGAGAGCGCACTACGTACTAAAACCATTCCCTCTTTGTTGAGAATTGTGAACTGTTGAAATCTGACTCCATCGATTGAGTATATATTGATCTATATGTCCATCCATCAAGCAACTGTTCAACTGTTTCAACTATTTGTTTGTTGACTTCCTTGTAGGATAATTGCACACGTTACTTTCAAGCTCTATTAAGCACATAGCTTGTTCGGAGCCCCATTTATGAGATCACAATGTATAATTCATATATGCTATTTTCAACAACATGGTTGTATTTCTATATCACTTTTAATCAGATACCAAAGTTTCAAGATAATGCTCTTTGAGATCGCAATTGAATTTGAGCAGAGACTCTGTCTATATATATATATATATATATATTTTTTTTTTTAATCTGTGTATTTCTGTATATTTAGTTATCTATCTGTTTATCTATCTAAATATATATTTATCGATACCAATATATGTCGACACAGTACGACAACAATTGCATCGCATACATTCGTCCCTATACGATAGAGCAGCAGCTGGCTTTTGTTGTCGAGAGGGAACGCCTCCAAGCAGACGTACACCAAGCAGGAGCAGTACAGTTGTCAGTTCGGAGAGAAAGGGAGAAAGAGAGTGGTACAGAGAGTCGTTCGATTCTCACTCGTGTCGGCATATATATATAGTGTGGGTGTGCTGACTATTCGTTTGTCGATGCATACATTCATGGTCTGTACTGCTGGTCGTGGATGGAGCTGAAGAACGAAAAAGCAGCAACAACAACAACAACAACAACTTCAATTTCGAACAATCAACCGACGGGCCAACATACACACAGTGTTCACCAGCCTTGCGAAAAAAATCTAGTTGCCCTGTACTCGGTGCCGGTTTCGCAATCAGTCCAACTTTCTTAGTTGGATTCGACCAGATTGAACTGTAGGAATAACATAAGGCTTAGGCGAACGGTGACTGGATCGTCGAGATACTGGATCTCATCTGAAGTTCCGAACCTTCGAACAACAAACAGGCAGGCAACGACGAGACGCCGGGGTGAGACTGCCGTCAGAGAGGCCCTTGACGCGTTGTAGCTGACGCAGTCGTTGCGTGCTTCACGAGCGGTGGCGGCAGCGTCTGAAGACGCCGACGAAACTGAAGGTCTGAAGGTCTGAGGTCGATGCGTGACGACGCCATGTGGCCGCTGATTGCGATTTCTGCTGCAGGCATAGCCGGACTGTGCCTTCTGTTCTGGAAACGCGACCTCAGACAGAGGCTGTTCGGTGGTGCAGGCCTCGCTCCGAGCATACCTCCTCCACCGGCCAGCGTACGTCATGCGTCCATTCATCAGCGGAATGCCGCTTTCTGTCCGCCTTAATCTTATGAGAGCTTTTTCTCTTCAGCTGCGTGAAGGCTGGAGTTGGTACTCATTTAGGCTGTCGTTGTTGCTAATGATTTCTGGTTTCTAACTAACTGAGCTGCCCAGCTAGGGTGAAGTCCTCTAGTTCCTAAATATGCAAGGGTATATATATATATATATAGAGCTGTATTATTAGCTAACTATTTGCCCTTCTAAGCTACAACTCTCGATATCTCAATGTTGGCATAGTGTATGCCAACTTTGTAAGTAGTAGTATATACCGAGTAAAGTATATAACGAGAAGCTAGAAGCCGTTGTCGAAAAATCTAGAATTCTTGCTCGTAAAGACTGGGAGACCTAGAGTTTTAGACCAGGAGAATTAAAGCTTAAACCGTATTTAATGCAGTTAATGCATGCGTTGTATCGGATGCTGTTACTGGCTATCAGGCTGTGTAACGAATGATGATTCCTTTGTTTTGCGCTTATTTTCGATTGGCTTCGTGATCTTCTACAGTCCACAATGGATATTCTGCAAAAGGCGACCGTTGTAAAGGTGGACCGCACACCTCGACCATTTGCCGAAGCGTTAGGTGACAGCGAGCTGATCGCTCTCTACTTCTCTGCGCATTGGTGTCCGCCTTGTCGGTAAGTTATATATATATATATATATATATATATATATATATATATATATATATACAATTTGCTTCCATTACTTGTGAAGTTCGATTAAATTACTGTACGTTCTTAGCACAAGTACAAGCTCTTAGCATCTATACATCATAACGCCGCGTCAGAACCTGCCAGTATACATACACCGACTCGCAGGGCTTTTTTTGAAAGTCAGAAAGATCGATGGAACCTTTTGGAATATTTTCTTTTGCAGAGAAAATCTGAGAAGAGTGCCTGCAACAGTCGAGAAGCGTTCTATTCCGGCCAAGTTAAACTATACCGTGTTGTTGTCGCTTACAATATATATATATATATATATATATATATAATATTGTCGTTTTCGTATGCAGGATGTTCACTCCGGTTCTAGCAAACTTTCACAAGCAATTGAAGCAGGCGGGCAAGAAATTTGAGGTGATCTTCGTATCGAGCGATCACAATGAGGAGGAGATGTATGGATACATGAAAGAGTCTCACGGTGACTGGTACGCGGTTAAATACGACGATCCTCATCGAAGGTAAATTGCGCGTTTTTCAGTCAATTGAAAGAAATATTTATGTATATATATATATATATATATATATATATATACAGGGTGTTGCAGGACAGTTTGAATATCGATAATAAGAATTGCAGAGCTCGTTTTCTAATGGAACCGGGTTTCTGAGAAGTCTTGTTTAAATTACTACCATTTGTGACACTGGTGTTGTTGCCCGACATTGCCTCCTATACAGAGACTAAGCACATCGTTGTTCGTAAGAAAGATCTGCTCCTTCTGAAGAACACATAACGACGGCCAGAAGATGCGACATGGTCGTTTATAAAAGAATTCGCACAAAAATTAAGTTCTTTATTAGCCTTTCGGCCAAATTCTTCAAGATCATAACCATACGACCATTTACAGCGCTCGAAACTAACATAATCGGACAAATGCGCGATCATTTTGGTACCAAACATATAGCAATGCGAGCCATGATTGCGGAGTAATTAGAATGTTGCAGCGGGCATGTCGAGATTGAGTGCGGAAGCAGAATTTTCTCACGAACACGATGGTATGCTCAGTTTCTGTACAGGGCGAATTGTCTCGCAATGGCACATTTTATGCTCTTTTATCGGACAACAATGCCAGTGTCACAAATTTAATTAATTGGCTCGAGCAAATTGACACATCCGATTGCACATTTAAACCCCGTTATATATATATATATATATATATAATTCCCGTTTTTTAAACTATAAAATAAATCTACTACTTTACGTATTCTGGAGTATTAGTACGTATTAGTAACGCTGTGCTTGAGAGATGAGAATGATAATTTTTTTAATAATAATAACATTCTCTATAACCATGTGGTAAAAATTCATGAAAGATGATTCCCCTGAAGTCGAAAAACAGTCAAATAGCCTTGGTTCTAAATCTGCTCTGAATCTGCATTGGAAGCACCACTAGGAGGACAAGGCATTCGTCTCGACAACTAATTCATCAGATATATCCAATTCCTCAGCTATCTCCCTGATAGTAATTCGGCGATTGTTGAGTACGACAACTCAAACTTTTTTAACGTTTTCCTCTACTATTGACGAACGGGAGCAATCTTCGGTGTCTTCACATCCGTCCGAAATCGACGGTACCATGTATACACAGTGTATCGAGACTTGCTTGATGGCCGTAGAGAGTTCGCAACAGTTTTACCAACTTAGAACGTATGATTTGGTTTTTAACACAGAACTTGTTGCGAATCTTGTTTTTGAACCACTTTTTTGAACCAAACTCAAACAATAGGTTGCCCTAATATGCTGTGTATTCAGACTTTAGATATAGCGATCCTGTTCCAGTACATATCGGATGCACTACCTTATATACATTGTAACCTGAATTTCTTGAAAAGCACATTCATGGCGTAGAAACCATGCTATCATCACGGTCGCCAATGGGTCCTAACAATCCTAGACCTAGCAACAAATCCATAATACTCGGTGATGCAAATCTCAACAATGGCGGAGTCTGGCGAGGCACTATGACTAGGCGAGGTATAATTAATTGAAATTTTAGAACAGTTGTGATATAAAGAAGTTGTCAATGTGCCAACCGAATACGTAAAGAAACCAAATATAATTGTTTCGATTGCATCTTCATTAACAATAAATTTAGCGTAATGAAACACGTACAGTTGTCAGGGTAACAGAACACAAAATATCTGGCAGTAAAAATATCTGGCAGTAATGCAGCTCTATATAGAGCTCGACGAATTCTTCCCCAGAACTGCTTAATGGCAATGTATTTCATTTACGTCCATAGTCTTCTGACTTGCGCTGTAGAAGCTTATGGTTTGACACAGATGCGTCTTATCGGGCCGCTTCACCCACTCCAAAGCGAGCACTGAGAACAACCCTGGTCCTCTGGATGTGAGACTCAATGCGGTGGCACTACAGAAATATGAGCATTCCGCCGTTTAGAATACTCTCTCGTAGTTAAAGTTAAGCGTGTACTCCTTGGAGCGGCCACAAACTTACCGGGTTTGCAACATCAGCAATACCCTATAAGTACTGTCAGGGCCTACACTGGGTTACTAGGAGGAAGACACGGATATTGACCACCACGGCTGAGGTTTTATTCCATCCGACGCCTTTGCTACTTCGGTACAGCACCGCCTCTCTGGCCTCTCTCAGCACACTGATACTTCCTCGACCGCGACTCAACACTAACTGTCTCCACTCTCTGTAGTGTCGTCCGTTATAACGGCTCCAGATTCAAACCCTTGCTGTCGCTGCTGCCGTAACGCGTTCTCCGCTAAGTGCGCCGCTACCAGCAACTGTCGCTAAGGTCTCTCTCTCAACCTACATAGCCGCTTATAACAAATATATCATTCTACACTCTTACAGTACTAGGGGTAACACATCTAACTTGCCTATTCTGGCACACATCACGTCCAACCAGTCAAAGCTACCGATCGGAACATCGGAGTCTTTTACTGGAATAAAGTACCAGTCTCCGTCAGGCAGACAAAGTCTCTGCTTAAATTCAAATGTGTCAGAAAGCATTATCTCAAAACTCTGGTATCTGGTTAAAAGTAATATAAGTTCTACAAACTATTATATATTGCAACACATTGTAAATGGGTGAAAATGGTAAATATAAATGATACTCAGAAATGAACACATGCTTATAAGAAACGTCAGTAAACAAATTTAATTCACTACACGCCTCCACTGATTGGCAAAACTCTTGTAGTTGATGAATGGCGCTTCTAAGCAAAACAAACTGATTGAGTCTCGGTTTAATTTTTAAAATTCAAAGTACTAGAACTTGCCGATCGGCCCTCTCATATATGCATATACTTTGCATGTCAAGATTAGGCTTCCAAAGAGAAGACAACTGATTGTAAACCGAAGATATTGGCTATGAACATTATGTTGCTACAGGATTTTTCGGGGCACGTAGGGGTTTATTTAACAGAGCTTTGCTTTTAATTCGCACGTAAGATGCCTACTATTGTGGACGGCCCAAAAAAAAAATCGTGAATAAACCAAGTTAACGTTCCGTTCCGTTATTGAATTGCAGGCGACTGAGCAGCCATTTCCATATCACTGGTATACCAATGCTAGTGATCCTGAACAAGAGCGGAAAAGTGGTTGCGCAGGACGCACGCTCCGACGTGCAGGGAAAAGGATCCGCTGCTTGGGATGAGTGGGTCAAGGCTTAGATCGTTCAGACCGGATCCAGACACCTCCCGGATGCCTGAGAGGGCAACCGGTGCGCAGTGCTTCACAGTGAAATCGTACTAACTCTGCCAGAATTGTACGCACTTTGTCATTCAACACTGGGAAGTTACTCTGGCGGGAAGACCTCATAGGGCAAGATTGATATTATTATGTTGATGATGATAGTTATGAAAGCACGCACCAGATTAAGAACACCGGAAGCCGAGGAGTGAAGCGTCGAACGATTGTGTTAAACTGTAAAGCAGTTCATTTCGCATTTAGATATAATAAATGCAGTGTATCAAGCGGGTCAGTCTCCAAAGGCTCTGCCAGATTATGAGCTACCGCCTCCTCAGCCCTCAATGAAATCGCGATGTTGGCCAACTACGTTTATTAAACTGCGTTACATGTGCGTGAGGAGGTTACATCGTCTAGAATTATACGTCGTATATTCTGCACTGTTTAGCTCCTGTCAATTTATTATTTTGGTTTCTAACTCCCTATACGACAGCTCACTAATAGTCCTGACTCTTTAAAATACTTATTTCTCATTTGTAATATAATAAAACGATAAACAGGAATTTTCTTTTAATTTCGGTACAGTTCCAGCTGGCTTTTGAATGCTATTTGCTATCGCGATATGTTCACCATGTTGAATTTAAATTTATATTGCTCTCCTCCACATCAGTAAAAGTAATAAATCTTCGAGGTTTATCTACCAGCTAACTACTTTAGAAACCACTAGTTGGCATATGCTATATATGATGCGTTACGAGTAAATCTTTTTCAGAATTTATAGTCTTTTTTTTTTAAGAAATCAAGCTGTAGTTAGACGAGGGGGGAAGCTTCTGCTCTATCGAAAATTTGCAACTCCATTGAAAAATGCTCCAAATCAGCTGCAAGTTTCTTTTTTCTCGAACTCGATTTATGTTCACAGTATGGGGCTTATGTACTACTGGTTTACCTGGAATATATCTGTTCGAGCATATACTCCTATGTCCTGATCATTCAGCGCGGTGGTGATTTTTTGGGTATGCTCATTAGCGTTCCTCACATCTCGTTATTAGTATTTATTGGAATAGTTTTTGCACGGTGTTTTATTTTATGTTTGGCGGGATAAGGACAACAAGTGCATGCATCTGATTGCTAAGGCTTCTCTGATAACTTGATGACAATACATATTGGTAGGGGCTGCGTACTTTATAGGATATCGTATGTTCATTACTGTTGCAGTGCAATCTATACTGTCTTTTAAAGGTAAACTAGTGCATTCGGCCATCTTTTGCTTTACGATTAGTATTTTTGAATACGTGTTCAAAAACGTAGCGGCGCTGACGCTACTGTCTTCTCCCACTTAAAGAATGATCTCAGTTTATTCATAAGGCTACACACCTTCAATGGTGCCTGTTATATTATGTATAGGCTTCTCTGAAAATAAAATCAACCCATTCTTCAGGCCAGTCTTTTAACACCCATTCCGACCAGTCTTAAAGTGGAACTGAAAATAATAAGGGTACAAGTTCGTTACGCTGGCCACTCCAAGTTGATCTCCATTCCTGCTATTTATGCATAAATATATACACTAAGTTTGACCCCCTTAAAGATATTTGATAAGAGTGATTCAAGAACCTCTTTCCTAGCTAGCCTATCCACAATCTGGTTCCCAAGTGTCAGATTAAACGCAACCTTTGGTTCCACAGAAACCGCATATAAAATATTTCTGGGTTTGTACATTTTTCCCATTTACCTTCAAGCAGGAGTCGTAATGCCGTGTAATCAAGGTTTCCCTTTTACATGCATGCTGTTCCTTAGGGTTACTTCTATATTCTCTAAAAATACACTTAGTCCTTTTACTATTATTTCCGGAAGTAACTTTTGCTTATAACTACTATGTCTTTCCTTGCTTTTGGCCCGATTTCATTTCTCTTACATTTGAGGATAGCTCTCAATGTTGGTTTACTTCAAGCACTTGGAGTAGTTTCTGACCTTAAATCTTAAAAGACCTTAAGAGCGTACCTTAAGTACCATTCCTTATCTTACTACTTCCATGTGCTTTTCCAATCGACGCTGTACTGTTTCAATTGAAATATCCCGTGTCGCCCACGTCGAGCCTCATGTGTGTTTTTTCCCGAGGACACTCGCACCTCATTTTCTCCTTCAGAAGAGCTTCCCCGACAGAATGCCCCAAAAGTAGTGTAGGTGTTTCTTTACATTTATTTTCCCCATATGTTTATGCCATTTTAACCTTTCGCTTTCTCAGTATTGCCAATAGACCTATCACGGTTTGCAATTTTTCCTACTCTACATATTTCACTAGGCCTCCATCCCTACTCGCCACTAGCCAACATTGCTAGTGAGCAGGTTTGCTAAATCACGCTTGTTTCGATCGGAAATCATCTGCCAGCTCTCTACCAGAATCCTCTAAACGGATTTCAGCACCTTACACACTCACTACTCTTGCTCAACGACCTTTGCTTTCCCGAAGAACTATTGTTTCCTCAATCCCGCCCTTCCTTAAAAAGTGACTTTTTCCACAGAAACTTTTTAGCGCTCTGATAACCACACTTTAGACGCTCGTAATTGGCTAAGTTGCCCGTGACACGATAGGGCATACATGCATAAATTGTCATTGCGTTCTCATTACTGGATTCATATAGGCCAAAAAGTGGCAAGGCAGACAAGTATTTTACTAAGAACCCCGTATTACAGTCGTGCTTTGGTTAAAAATCACAAAACTTTTTTTCATCAAGGTATGCCAAAATGGAATGTTCTGCTCACGCTCCCGTCGTCTAGCCTTGCGTTAAAATCCTTTACCAGAATCAACGGGGCTTTCCTCGGAGCTGCTTCTATCCCTACCATAATACGCCCAGTCATAATTTCCGCCGATTTCACGTCAATGATTTGCACCAAAATACTTGGCATACGTCGTGACCCCTTCATTGCTCGGTGATGCAATAAGTGACTACATCCACTCCCGGTTTAGCAAAAAAATAGATACACTCCCACTAAATCTCCCCCGACTTTTACATGCCCTAGACATACTAAATAACATATCAACACCCTTGAGAGCCACACGGTCCTAGAGCGCTATGCCTTTTACAATTGCATTAATTATCTTTAATTCCCATCCCCCGCCTCCCATGCAGTTTATTATGCACCCCGCTTAACAAGATGATTACGATCCCAGCAGTCTGACGCGCCTTCATTCTATCTTCCATGGCAGGATGATCTTCCATGACGATACGATGATGCGGGTGTTCAACCATTTCTGGCAGTGACTCCAGCTGGACAGCCGGGGTGAGGTTCATCTTTGGTTGGTGCCCGGCCACGTTTAAACTCAATAATCCAAAAATAAATAATCGCCAACGCTCGTACAGAATACTCGTAACCTAGTGCAACTGGACTTTGATTTGTGCAGATGTGTTTTCGAAATGCCTAATCATCGTACAGAATTCGACATGCTGACAAAATCCAGTGTTTCAACAATGCATCACAATATAGTCCATTCTCCGTAATACCACGCATGCTTTTTAATTAGCTCTTTATCTAGCATATTAGCGCTTTTAAATTATGTATAATTTAGCAACAAACAAGAGCATTGCTTTTTTAAAGTTCCGGACAGTTTCAGCAAGTTTTTGAATGCTTTTTTATAACTTTGTTTTGTTAGCACCTTGAAGTGAATAATTGCCTCTGCGTGTACGTGTGGTCACGAGTTCTCTAGCCCAGGATTAGCTCAGTTTACCGATGTGCCCCAAACAGATGCTGCGTGCCCTCATTGAATGGCGACGAAAGCTTCTGATGCAAGAATTCCGATGCTCTCCGAGGTTCCCGTCGAGCGATTAAGGCTTCTACTCACGCCCTGAATCAGCTTGAGTGTAAGAAGACCTGGTTCTTCCAGTGTTTCGAGAGCCAACAGACCGAATTTGTGCGGATAATCAACGCCAGAGTATATTCTGCATTTGTTAGCCTCTGCCAACCTGGAAGCGTAACCTGCTGGGTCCGCACCTGCACCGATTATCTAACGGGCTAATGAGTCGGTTACAGTTGCGTCCTAAACAAGCATATGGCCGCACTCAAAGGGGGTCAGAGTGAGACCGTCAGGTCTTTTCCATAGTCCAAGTCCCAGTACATACGGAAAACCAACAGATTTCAGTGCTAGACTAAAAGTGTCATTTAATGCCGGGTGGTGTGCGCGTTGGCCTGCATTCAAGGCACGTGACAAGCCATGAGGGGCCAACGGATCCACAAGGTAACCACAATGACATCAGTGTGGAACGACTAGGTCAAGACCAAGCCGCAGTTCTGTACGAATTCGCGGTTTCTTATGATCCAAAAGAGTACTAATTCGTGGACAAGGTAGGGCATGTAATCCATCTCATTGACTACTAACGCTTTTCTTGCAAGGAGTTTGTTCAACTGCTCTGGTTAGCCCTATCATCGGGAATGAAGTCGAATAAAGACGACAATCTGTCGGTCAGCGTTTGCAGTTCAACGTTATTAGCTTCCCACCTATTTTGCATCGATTCATTTCTTTGCCTAAGACAAATTGTTGGTTAATTTACAGCAATTAATTGGTTATACTGATAAAGGCGACTGTGTTTTTTTATGTTTGCAGCAAGTACTATTTTTGTCTAAAATACAAGTGTTTTGTATCGCATTGTAGTATTGTCGCGGAGAGTATATATATATATATATATATATATATATACAGGTCGTTCAACAAGCTCTTAAAATGAAAACCAAGAATTTTCCAAATCTTGTTTTTCATTTTTTCTTATTCGATATACTCCCCGAGAAGCTCAACACACTTTTCCCACCGAGATTTCAGAGCATTTATACCTCTTGAGTAGAATTCCCCGTCTTTAGACTGAAAATAGGCATTGACAGCAGCCTTAACCTCTTCATTGCTGTAAAAACGCTTTCCACCGAGACTATTCTTCAAATGTCCGAAGAGGAAATAATCAGAGGGGGCCAGGTCTGGAGAAAAGGAAGGTTGTTCAATAAGTTCGAACCTCAGTTGGTCCAGTTACGCCGTTGCTTGCCGCGACTTGTGTGCGGGAGCATTGTCCTGGTGAAACAGGACAACCTTCTTCTGCAAAGCGGGCCGTTTCACGATGAGTTCTTGCTTCAGGCAGTCCAACAGTCTTGCATAATATTGTCCCGTGATCGTTTTACCGCTCTCAAGGTAGTCGACCAGAATTATTCCACGTTGGTCCCAAAAAACCGTAGCCATCATCTTTCCGGCCGATGCCGTTGTCCGCACCCTCTTCGGAGGTCCTTCACCAGGTGCACACCATTGACGAGATGCTTCTTGGGTCTCGGGAGTGTAGTGATGGACCCAGCTTTCATCGACGGTCACGAATCTGCGCCAAAAATCCGACGGATTTTTCGACATCTTGGCCAAATTTCGCTGTGAAGCGGAAACACGCGCGTCTTTTTGGCCTTGGTTGAGCAAATGCGGCACCCATTTTGCTCTAAGCTTTTTCATCTTCAAGTTTTCGTGCAGGATGAAATGCACACTACCCAAACTGATCCCCAAGGCCTCCGCTATCTCCCTAATGTTCACTCGCTTATCTGCGGCAAAGATTTTCCGCACCTTTTCCACGTTTTACTAATCAGTTGCCGTTTTTGGGCGTTTTGAACGTAGTTCATCCCGGTGCTCCTGCGATCTCTTTTTAACTCATTAATCCAGTTGGAAACAACGGCAAAACATGGCGCAGAGTCACCGTACACCTCGTCTAACTCAGTTTTCACTTGGGTCGCATTCCAACCTTTGAAATAAAATGCTTGATAACCACTCGAAACTCTTTTTTCTCAATTTTTCAAAATCACGCCGATACGTTGCACGGGAAAAGCGATCAAACGAAATCGCAACGGCCAATCACCATAATATTTTGACTGCTGGCAGTCGAAAAGTTGCCGTTTCCAATAACGGTGAAAGCGCGCCAAAATTCGAATTCTGAAAAACTCATTTTAAGAACTTTTTGAACTACCTGTATATATACATATATATATATATATATATATATATATATATATATATTCAATTAACGAGAGGTTCGTGCCACCTTCCCATCATAGACTAATAACTTGATTTTAGGTTCCTCACAAAATAACACTGCTGCTTCTAATAATAATTTTAACTCCCTTAGTACTTTACGCGTCTCCCAGTCAAATTGTAAATGTTCATCTAGTACTTGCTTAAAGGTTTTAAATTCTAAATCAGGTCTTAATTTACACCGTCGTCGTGCCCATCTGGACGAATATAATGAGAACATTTTAGCCCCCCTCCTCTAAGAAGGCCACATAGAACCCACAAGACCGTGAACTTTTAGCAACATTAGAAGCAGATTTTATATTAGATGATAATAACAAAACACCTAGAGAAATTGACCGTCTTTTAGCTACTAATTTTAGCTCACGCACACCTGGGGCGATTAGAGGCCAACGCAATTCTCAGGCGCATAAGAATCCGGTAGAGGACCTCCGTAAAAAGAGGTCTCACCTGGATTCCAACCCTGACGGATCTGAGCTTCCTGGGCCTAGTCGGCCTCTATACTCTGAATCAGATGGCCCCTATAATCCATCCCAAAGATATTATTATATTCGAAATACAAGCCCTCACAAACACATTTCCCAAACGCAACATAATTTTAACAGATCTTACTCATCTGTCAAATATAATTTGCTCAGGTGAGGACCACACTATCGCCTTAAAAGACTTTCTGAACAAACATTTTACACACACTGTCCGACGTCGTGCCTTTAGAGAAACTCCTTCCACTGAAGCGCGAGTATCTAAAAGGCAACAGCGACGTCAAGACTACGCAACCACTCCAAAAACTTTTTAGCCAAAACCGATCCAAATGCGCTCATGAGGCGCTGGACGGCAAACACACCATAACACAACATGGAGGCCACCGAAGTTGAAGAACACTGGGCCAACAAGATGTTACAACCACCCCCTGAACCACTCCCTTGCCCCGTATACACTCCTAACTATGATCTCTTTGAGGTTTCCCTCCCTATCTCCCTAAAGGAAACCCACGTAGCTCTCTGCGGACCTTCTAAAGCACTAGGATTAGACGGGATTTGTTTTTCGTTTCTTTGTAAACTCCCGTTAGAAGTAGTCTGTTGTATTCTTAACATACTATTAATTAGCGATATTGCCTCAGCCCATGAAACTGTCCGCTTAGCGTTCATCCCTAAAATTAACAATGCCACATTCCCATGCGATCTGCGACCCCTATCTATTAGTTCATACTTACAACGAACGCTTAACAAAATTCTCTCTAGACGCCTCCAGAACTCTATTAAGCTTCTTTCAATCCAGCGAGCGTTTTTCCCCTATAATGGTACCTTCGAGAATCTTGCGGTTCTGGATGGTATCCTTAACGATGCGAAGTCTGCAGGACGTGAGCTCAGACTCGCCTCAATCGACCTTCGTAAGGCGTTCGACATGGTGAGTCATGACTCCGTCCTGTGGTCACTCCGGACTCGCGGATACCCGGAGGTATTCATTAATTTTATCGAACGCTTGTACCTCTCATCTAACACTCATAAAATTTGGACAAGAATGTTGCACATTTCGGCCAACTAGGGGTGTTAGGCAGGGAGATCCTCTGTCCCCCCTTTTATTTAATCTAGTTCTCGACGATATTCTTTCAAAATTAGACACAACTAATATCGGGTACCAACTTACTGATGACTTTCGCCTCATGTGCTTAGCCTTTGCGAATGATCTCATCCTCCTAGCCTCCACGAAATCTACTCTTCAACGGCTGCTTAATATTGCGGACCCCCTTTTGAAATCACAAGGCCTTAAAATTAATAGTAATAAAAGCTTTACTATCTCCCACCTATTTGATAGGAAGGAAGGTAAAGGTTTTATTAACACCGTACCAGAATTTAACGTTGGAGATCGGCAATTGCCAGCTAAAGGTATGAGCGATCGATGAAGATATCTTGAAGTCGACTTTGACAGCAAAGGCAGAGTTGACTCCACCAAGGATATACTCCTTAATTTACTCAACAGACTCACGATAGCTCCCCTTAAACCCCACCAAAGACTCATATTTTTGAAAGACTTTCTCATTCCCCGCCTCCTATATAAACTGGTCTCCGGTCCCAGACCACCTTACGCACTCCTTAGCGACCTAGGTAAAGAGATCAGAAAGGTTGTTAAGTCGAAATGGCTTAAGCTCGAAAACACGGTGCCGAACGCCTACCTGTACACGCACACAGCACACGGCGGTCTGGACATCCCCTGCCTCCAAACATTTATCCCCAGACTCCGCCTCTCCCGCTTGACAGCATTACAACACTCCACGCACCTTGGGGTCCAATGGATGCTAACCACCGAGCACTTAAAAAAATACCTTGCGAAAACAAGGGTCAACTTCTTTGCGAGCGCTTGGGAACTTCAATTGAGACTGCTACACAAGAGACCGATTACTGGTCTCAACAACTACACAACACGTCCGATGGAGCACATTTTAAAAAAGCACACGAAACGCCCTTTGTACATTACTGGATTAAGGGTATGCCCTACCTATATGGTAAGGAGTATTTAAACTTACTAAAGCTCAGGATCAACGCACTACCAACGCGTGCCAGATTGGCCAGGGGACGCCCGGGCTACAACAAACGTTGTAGGCACGTTGGCTCATGTCACTCAGATGTGCGATTCAACACACAAACAAACTATAAAGGGGTCGAGGGCCGAGGTCTGGGCTTTAGATGCCGAGGTTTGCAGCCCGAACCGGGGCCTGGCAAAAGCGCGACAGGACAAGATCACCAAATATGACGTCGAGTTCCTAAGGGCGGCGGTCCCCGACCCGCAAAAACCTTGCAGATTCGGATCCATCACTATCTCTATGAGTGGTGTATGGGACTCCGAATCTGCGAAAACGCTCTTAGGGCTCGGCGTCACGAAGAGGAATCGTATGGATCTTACCGTTTTAACGTTGCAAGGAACCTTGAGGATATACTGCTCGCACCGGGTCCATAAAAGCGGGGGCTACCATCAAGCAAGGACACGGACAGCTGATTCTTAACCTCAACCATTTTTATTAAGGCAAGCACTGCCGAGTGTGCAAACGTAGTGTAAATGATTAATAAATCATCACAATATTATATATATATATATATATATATATATATACGAACATAACACCAAATTTAGAAGAATCTTACGAATATTGTTTGTTTGGTGTAAGGAGCTAAGCATTTAGCGGGTGTCCATGAGTGGGACATAGGCTTTCTACCAGGTTGGACTGCACAGCTTGGAATTACTTATATTCGTATGTTCATCGATCACGAATCGGGCGGTCTGTTGAGTTGTCTTGTATATAATTTTATTGGCCAAAACGTTTTGTCCACCACGGTAGAAAATTTTACAATGGTTCCAAAAGGCAGCTTGTTGCCTTTGAGCGATGGTACTTTTACGTTTACTACGACAGGAATTATTTCTAAAGTTTGTTTTATTATATTATGTTATTGCTATGTCATCATAAAAGTCTAACCAGCATTGCGGATGATGTGTATCTATCTTTTCTGAACTCCTTTATTTTGACCACCAGTTGACCCGTTTATTCATGTGTGTCTGTCTGAACAAAGCCTAGTGAGCAAGCAACCGTATTGTTTTATAATACGAACGCTTGCTCATTAACCTTTGTTCAGACGGACATGTTCTAAAAAACTCGTGGGTCAATTTTTTTCCTGCTTTATTTTTATAGCAAGATTTTTGCATGCGGGGCACGATGTACGCCGTTCTCTGTTTTGTTCCTGAGTTGTGGCGATGTAGGGAGAGCGAGGGACAGTTGGCGACTAAGTGATCTACCGTGTCCGGATGACCCGAGTCACATCGGACGCAATGTCCGTCAGGGTTTTTCTATTTTCTGCATGTAGACCTGGAACTGGCCATGATTCGTCAGAGCCTGTGTGACAAAGTACGTGAACGGTCCTGGTGTCGGGTACCAGGCTTGTACATCCTGCATGAGGCAGCTGGTCCACATATCCCGCAAGTCGTCATGAGGGTGTTGACCCACGTGGCTGCCCAGTCGTGGAGGGTCGAATCCCTCGCCTGAGTCTAAGTGAGATCCCCATCCAGCTTCTGTTTAGCAAGCTTGCCCGCGAGTAGGTCCTACGGGAGCTGACGCGATAGCACCAGCAGGACGCCGGTACTAACGGTCCTGTAGGCTCTGCAAACGCGCATAGCCATAGTGCGCTGGGCGTCACGGAAGGCCTGGCAATTACATTAGGTCCGTAGGGCTAGGTCGGCCCAGGGGGGCTACGTACCAGACCGTGGATTTTCCCCACCATTCCCTCGATAGAATTTTTGAGAGATTGCGCGAACCCTGCCGTACCTTCTTGGCGACATACTCGATGTGCGCCTGTTCTGCAAAGCCGGTGTCCAGCTGCACACCTAGGTATTTTGCCTGTGTCTTCAGGGAAATGGGGTGGCCTGTCACCTCTAGGTCGATTCCGCGGACAAAGCGCTTTCGTCTTCTGCGCCGCCCGACAAGCGAGTGCGAGCGCGTCGACATCAATGAGAATCACATTGATGTCGACGTCTCTTAGTCGCACAAGACGGTTGTGTAAAGTAGAGGCTAAAATCTACTTGTCCATTCCCTCATCTGCCGATGGTCGCTTAAGGTTTTTCATTTAACTAGACCTTCCATGATTGTACAAGGGTCATCCAGTCCAGGAGGGAGCAGCCCCTGTTGCTGGTTAAGTGCGCCCCTTAGCCGTGTAATAGACGTTAAAATCGCCTGCGATCACTGGCCCTTTTCGGGTGGTTTCTTATGGAGGCCGCTAGATTGTCAAGATATGCTTCTAACTGCTTATCACTGAGGCTGGGTCGGCTAGCTCGATCCGCGTGAAGCCCCTCCCGGTGGCTGTGCCGGAGATGGCTAGGTATGGGGCCTGCCCTGTCCATCAGATAGATGTATCACTGTGAGTATTCGTAATGTAATTATTTTGGCTATCGCGATTTTCTTATTGTGCTCAGGCAGAATGAAGATTCCAATGTGATGGTACTGGACTTAGGCGTTGAGGACGTCGTAAGCAGCTCGGCATGGGTAGAATACGAATTGATATAATTAACAGCATCAGTGACCACAATATATATATATATATATATATATATATATGGTTTTATTTCATTTTGTAGTTACAGTGGAATATGAATATCTAACTACCCTTGGGCTTGTGAGGGGTGCTACCAATCGAGCTTATCCTCGAGGCAGCCCCTCATTGTGCCCATAATTGCTGCCGCATTGCCGCGCTGAACCGCCAGAGATAGCCGCTGGAGTAGAAAGTCGAAAGCTCTTTTGTCTCCCGTCGTGAGTTCAATTCGTTTGCCAATCTTCTGTAAAAGTGACCATGCCTCAGGGCCGGGTCCCCCTAGTGTCTCCAATACTAGTGGCACAAAAATAAACTCGTCGGTGAGCTGGGCGTATTTGTTGGTCTTTAGACGTTCAGCCTTGCGTGCTGCGGAGCCAGCGGCTGATGCGCTGGCCTCCATGTTCGACGGGGCGAGCGTGTCGGTGACTGTAGCATCCCAAATAAGCGCCTTTCCCCTTTCAAAAGGGATAAGGGTGAGACCGTCAGGCCTCTTTCCGTCGCTTCTCAGGAGGCCGGTTGGCTCTTGAATGCATGGCAGTAGAGCTGACCTTAAGGCCCGGGCGGTAATCTCGTTAATCTCGCTGTGACGACTTTGACGTCCTTTGCTTCTGTTGCAGGATAGCCCGTGGGTTCCCCAAATGTCCACTTGTGCTCCGCACGGACACCGGTGTTTCTCCGTTAGTCTTGTTCCCAACCTCAAGCCGATGCACAGACGAAAACTTTCGTGATCAAGTAAAGTGCCAAGGTTTGAGGAAAGGATGGCTTGGAGCCATTTGCTAGCCCCTTTTTGGACAACCGCCTGTAGTCGGGCTTTGTCTGCCGTGGACAGTGCATTGGACAGTAAACGCTGATATTTCTTGGATATTATGAGATCGTCATAGGACCTCTGCAGGTGTTTGTTTGCCTCTGGGAGTTGGCCTGCGAGGTTCTCGAATCTTGTATCAGCAGCTTTTTTGGCATCCTGGAAAGCCTGCAGGGCTATGGCCGGGCTGATGTGCTGGACTGTAGCTTCTGAGGCGTGTAATGAAGCAACGTGACAACTGGCTGCCAGATCTGCTGCAGAGCGGATTCCCAAACCTCCGAGTGTGAGAGGAAGGGTGGCTTGAGCCCAGTTGTTGTCGGCCAAATTTAGATTGAGGAGGTCGCTAAGGCTGGTCCTAAGGCTATTGTCTAACTCCCACAGCAGATCCTGGTTTGCTCCGACGTCCGTGCTGCGGAGGAAGTGGACAATTCTTGATGAGCCCAAAGATGATTTTAATAGGTGATATGCGCTATGGGGATTAAGCAGATTTAGCCGGTTTAGGCGAGAGCAAAGGCTCTTTATTTTTCCTGCGAGTTCTGGGCGAGTGGCGGCCGACCCCACAGGGGACCCTAAGAGCGTCATATCTGCTGCCTCGACTTGTATGCACCCCGGAAGAAGTGCCTCAAAGGCGGATATGTTCGGCTGGCCTTTGTAAATAATTTCGCACTTCTGGGGGTTGAGCTCAAGACCACTCTTCTGACCGAACTCTCTTGATATCTGCCTGTACCACAGATGCTTCTCCCCCAATAGTGCCATCGTCTAGGTGCCAGAGATTAAAGGGGGACTGGATAGAATTGACCAGTTCTTTGATTGCTAGGCAGAATAGCGGCGGACCAAGGGGGTCGCCCTGCTGCACGCCGCTGCACGAGAAAATTGTTCTTTCACCGAATGAGAGCTCTGAACTGGACCTGTAGGTTTGGTCAACTAAGGGGGCTGCCTCTGGCCAATCCGTTTGTACAGTTTTTCGTATGTGGTCGCGACGGACTTGGTTAAAAGCATTCTTAAAATCGAGTTTGGCGGTGACGAAATTGTTGGGTGCGCTAGACATAAAAGCTCTTGTTGTGTGAACCACTGCTTCGATGCCATTAGGTGTATTGAAGCCAAGCTGGTGGGCCCCAAGCTTTTCGCACACGATATTTGTTCCTAGCTTGACACTGATTTTTGCCGCAATCCTCCGAAAGACTGAGGAAATGACAATTGGACGAAATGACCCACTCGGCTTTTTAATTGCGATGAGGCGTCCACCAAAAATAATAGGGCGGATGGCCTCAGGCACTGTGCCACTTCTGATAATGTCAATCACTTTCGCTAAGTCACGCAGTAGACAACTGGCGATATTTGTATTGGTCGTGGCAATGAGGTCTCTGAGGTGGCGCGGCCGCAGGCCGTCCATACCGGCGGTAGACCCTGCCGGAGAGGTTCGTACGGCCTCGCGAATCTCTTCTAAACTGGTGACTAGCGGCTCGGCGTGGGATAGTCTTGGTGGCAAGTCAAGGTCGGCCGGTTCACTAGGGTGTTTGGAAGTCATTTCTACGAACGCTTCGGCTGCGCAAACAGGACTTCCCATAGAAAGCAGAGCTCTCGCAACGCCTCCAATGTCGCCTTCGCCTAGTAGCCTGGTTGCTCGTCTAGCGGCGGCGTTGTCCTCGTTAGGTCGCTTGTTCCAGTGCTTCCTTGGGACCAATTCGGGTGAAGGCCCACTACCTGATCTATGTTCCTTGATTCTGTCTCTGAGGTATGTGGTCCAACTAAGATTGTTCTGTTTTCGTGATGGAACTCTGAGAACTGTATGCGCGAAAACCAGTAGGTTGGCCCAGCTATGCGCGTCATTGTTTTGATGTACGAGTGAAAGTGTGTCGGCCAGCGCTACCGCAACTGCAGGACGGGCACTTTTAGGGATGGTGTCAAGCCGTTTGTATGTCTTTGTGTACTCGGCGAGTTTTTCACGCAGGTAGGTACCATCAGTGTTGTCGACCGGATTGATATAATTATACCGGATTGATATAATTATTCTAGAGACACAACTGTAGTGTCCACAACTCCCATGACCGGCCGGCGATCGTTACGAGTTACGCTATTCTCGCGCTCAAACAACACACGTCCTCTGCCTGGCTCGCACTAACGACTACTAACTCATTTATTCCCATGCCTTCTTATATACTCACAGATTGCCCGCGCATTTAGTGACTTCCCGCTTCTTCGCTAATAGAGTGGCGGCATCTTCTATTTGTATTTATCTTGCCTCACCATTGCCGCCAACCGACGCTGTCTATGCCTGTACTGCCTAACGGACGCTGCTATCCTACATTATCTCCCCCTTCAAAGGCTTGTTTTGAATTCTATCCCGCCTTTGCTCACGAACTTCCGTAAATGGCTTGGTGCGCGTCTAACTCGCGTGGACGTCCTTCAGAGGGGTGCGCTGTCTTCTTCATGTCCTTCATGTGGCGCACCCGGCGGCGGCTGGCCTCCGTATACTGACCCAGTAGCCGGGCACGACCGCACGAATCTGGTTCCGACTGCCGTTATTCTTATGTCTGCGTATTCCTTTGATTCGTCCACTCGCGCTCGCTCACCCTTATGTGCATCCTCCGCCGCCTCCAGACATTCGCCGCTGGTCCAACAATCCCAGCGTTGCCGCTCCTTCACGTCGATGCCTGTACATTCTGCCGCGTTTGTACACTTCCGGCCGAAATGGCCAAACTTGCCACACTTTCGGCTCCTCACTTGTTTTGCCGAACACATTTCGGCCCCGTACTCGTGCCTCGTCCATCCGCACGCCTGGCATCCATCCGTTCCGTGTTCTCGCCCTGCCGCCAGCCTAGGTCCGCTTCGTTCCGCCGGCCCTCGCTCATCAACTCGTGTCGTGCTGCAATCCATACTGACCTCCGTGACGCACCTCTCCTCGTGTAAGCGGCCGTTAGGGTCTGTTCGACTGTCCTGTACTCGTGGCTTTTCCATCCGCGCGCGATCCACCCGCTCCGCGTTCTCGCCCTGCCGACGGCCTTGGTCCGCTTCTTTCTGGTGGCCCTTCGCTTCCCGAACCTCGTTTAACCTACTCGATTCCTCCTGCGATCCATCTGGCTTTCGTGACGCACCTCTTCTCGTGTAGTGCGACCGTCCTGTCCTGTTCGACTCGCAAGGCCTTTTCGAGGAGAGCTTTTCTCTCACCTGTGGCTTTGTTGCCCCAGAATGAGGTGGTTCCACAATACCGGGCCCCGAACGTCGAGCTTGCACCTCACCACCAGTCACCGCAGTGCCGCTAGGTACTCACCGTTGTCTTCACCGGCAACGGCTGCCGAATTCGTCCTGGGCCGTCTTCCTCCGGCTCCGTACCTGGTGCCATTTGTGGTGTTGTTGGCCGGTCCTTAAATGGCAGAACCGTAGGTGGGGGTGGTAGACCTGTGGCATTGTTGCACTGTCTTTTCATTCTTCCGGATCCTGTCGACTGCGCCAGTTGTAGCGTCCACCACTGCCAAACCGGCCGGCGATCGTCACGAGTTCGCCATTCTCGCGCTTAAACAACACACGTCCTCTGCCTGCCTCGCACTAACGACTACTAACTCATTTATTCTCATGTTTTCTTATATACTCACAGATTGCCCGCGCATTTAGTGACCTCCCGTTTCTTCGCTAATAGAGTGGCGGCATCTTCTATTTGTATATATCTTGCTTCACCATTGCCGCCAACCGACGCTGTCTATGCCTGTACTGCCTAACGGACGCTGCTATCCTACATTATCTCCCCCTTCATAGGCTTGTTTTGAATTCTATCCCGCCTTTGCTCACGAACTTCCGTAAATGGCTTGGTGCGCGTCTAACTCGCGTGGACGTCCTTCAGAGGGGTGCGCTGTCTTCTTCATGTCCTTCATGTGGCGCACCCGGCGGCAGCTGGCCTCCGTATACTGACCCAGTAGCCGGGCACGACCGCACGAATCTGGTTCCGACTGCCGTTATTCTTATGTCTGCGTATTCCTTCGATTCGTCCACTCGCGCTCGCTCACCCTTATGTGCATCCTCCGCCGCCTCCAGACATTCGCCGCTGGTCCAACAATCCCAGCGTTGCCGCTCCTCCACGTCGATGCCTGTACATTCTGCCGCGTTTGTACACTTCCGGCCGAAATGGCCAAACTTGCCACACTTTCGGCTCCTCACTTGTTTTGCCGAACACATTTCGGCCCCGTACTCGTGCCTCGTCCATCCGCACGCCTGGCATCCATCCGTTCCGTGTTCTCGCCCTGCCGCCAGCCTAGGTCCGCTTCGTTCCGCCGGCCCTCGCTCATCAACTCGTGTCGTGCTGCAATCCATACTGACCTCCGTGACGCACCTCTCCACGTGTAAGCGGCCGTTAGGGTCTGTTCGACTGTCCTGTACTCGTGGCTTTTCCATCCGCGCGCGATCCACCCGCTCCGCGTTCTCGCCCTGCCGAAGGCCTTGGTCCGCTTCTTTCTGGTGGCCCTTCGCTTCCCGAACCTCGTTCACCTACTCGATTCCTCCTGCGATCCATCTGGCTTTCGTGACGCACCTCTTCTCGTGTAGCGCGACCGTCCTGTCCTGTTCGACTCGCAAGGCCTTTTCGAGGAGAGCTTTTCTCTCACCTGTGGCCTTGTTGCCCCAGAATGAGGTGGCTCCACAATACCGGGCCCCGAACGTCGAGCTTGCACCTCACCACCAGTCACCGCAGTGCCGCTAGGTACTCACCGTTGTCTTTACCGGCAACGGCTGCCGAATTCGTCCTGCCTCGCACTAACGACTACTAACTCATTTATTCTCATGCCTTCTTATATACTCACAGATTGCCCGCGCATTTATTGACCTCCCGTTTCTTCGCTAATAGAGTGGCGGCATCTTCTATTTGTATTTATCTTGCTTCACCATTGCCGCCAACCGACGCTGTCTATGCCTGTACTGCCTAACGGACGCTGCTATCCTACAACAACTACGTGTCATACGGCGGTCAGTCGTCGGACGCTACCACTGTTCCCTGGCGGGACGCTCGTGATTTGCGCTGACTTTGTTTAGAAGCAACTGGACCAGAGGAGCACTGACCAGAGGATGTCCCCAACGGTGTATGCCAATGATTGGGCCGCATCTGCACCACTTGGCGGCACCGTCTGCTAGGCTTGTTTGCGTACCTACTGTACCTGAGCCCTGTAGGCGGGACAACCCATGCTGTCCGACTTATGACCAGGCTCCGCACACACAATGCAGTGTGGAGTGTCGGCAGTACACTCCCGCGTGGTCAGGGGAACCGCAGCGATGGCGCCGGCGGCCAGTCCGCTGACCAACCTTGCATGAATCCGCTCAGTGACCCGGCCGTTGGTACCGGAAACACTCTGCAAGACGTGTCCAGTTGCGTCCCTTCCCCGTCGACGTCCGGGACTTCACTTCAGATCCTGTCGAGGTCGGCAGGCTCCGAGCCCAGCCGTGCTCGTGAAGGCGTTCGTGCCAGCTTTCTTGATGCACTAAACGGGGTCGCCAGTCATTGCAACCCTGGTTTCGCAAGGCAACTGCACGCCTTTTGTGACGGTTTCGCAGCTCTCCGTAGTGGAAAGCGTAGCAGCTGCCGTAAGTAGCACCTTAGCGGCAGCCGCAATACGTTCGTGTGCTCGTCCCCGTGCGCGCCCCATCTCACTCAGGGGCCCCTACACGTAGAACCGCGCTTCCGCGACGTCGAAACGCGCGTCCCGTCAAAATGGCACACCCACACACACGTCCGCATGCACGTCCGCGCACGTAGCAACCGGCAAGCCGGCGCGGAAGATAGGCGCATCACTAAATCACCACCCAAACCAAATCGACCGCACGGGGAAACCACCAGAGACAACACTACATGAGCAAAGCGCCAAAAGTCAAATCAAAAGCAGGCGGCACCGTCGGGAGCGCACGTCCGCTCTCAACGGCGGTCAGCGTGAGACTGTCCTACTTGTGGCTAAAAAACGACGACCGACATGACCTCCCACTAGGGAGGGCAAAACCGAAGTTGGGAATGGTTGATATCTGGTGCTCTATTATATCTGGTGCTAACGGTGGGGCCTCCAAGAGGTCCATATCTGTGTTTCCCCCTTCCCAAACTGTGCAATTTTTTCCAATATTGTGTGTACGCATCATGGCAATTCAAATCAGTCCTAACCGACCACGTCCAGCGGCCAGAGCGTCCCCGCCAACGTGATTCAAATGAACCCTGACTCACCACGTCCAACGGCTACAACGTCCGCGCCAAAAACCTCAACGTACCGAACGTTCACCGACCGATACATGTCTCAACCAAACAATACTTTTCGGGCTGAACCTCAGCCAAGATTTAACGTCCACGGGTTCTGGCATCCTTTGGGGTGCCAGCACGCCGCGGTGCCACGTGAACCAATAAATACACCGATATAAAGTAGTTCAAGAGCGATTTTCTTCTCGGCCGTGCTACGCAACGGACCTCTGCCCGTGTGTCGTCGTTCATTGCTGCTAGGCCTCTCGTGTTGTAGTTGCCGTTCTACTGAGTCTACATCCCTGGTTCACTCAGCGTAACAAACATCGTTACAATATACTCATTGACTCATTCCCTTATCCACAAACTCGACATCCTATACTTCCCCATATATTTAGCCCACTGTATCCTCGTATACAAAGCGCTTACCCTGGCGTCTGCTGATAGCCAACTCCCTCTTGGATCATATACATATTCTACGCCGCCTATTTCTCGCGTTTCCTTTCCAGATACTCAAATATCTGCTAAACGCGATCTAACCCCATAGCTTGTCCATATGCCTGTTTTACCCTTGGCTCACCTGAATACCATTTCTTCCAATGCTTTCGCTCTTTTCCATTGCTGACTATTGCATCAAATCTCCCTAGCTGCGATCTCTAATCTGCGAGCCTATTTTTTACTTCCCTTTGTACAATTTTTGTTGTAAAAACATTGCCTCAAGGAACTCCCTGGCTCTTCTGAATAATCATCCCCTATATTTATTGTCACCCCAATATATTTGTACTGGCTTGGCTTAGGTATTCCAATTCCCTCCCCTGTAATAATTTTTTTCCGCCCTAGTCCCTTGAAATTTTAAAGGTGCGCTTTTTTTTTTATTAAACACTAAGTTCAGTTCCCCGTTGCATCCGTATAAGCCTTTAGCATTTCCTAAGCTTCGCTAGTGTCCCGCCCTAACAATACCATAACTTCAGCAAACAACAGCACTTGTATTTTGATTTATACGTCATTTTCCTCTACTTGCAATCCTAACCCCGTTACTAATAATTATTCACGCTATTCTATCTATACACGTCACTAACAGATATACCGATGACAATGGGCACCCTTGTCTCACTCGTTTAGCGACCATGAACCCCTAGATTGTCCTAGTAGTATTATTATTCGGACTGTTGTTACCCCTGCATATGTCTTCCATTAACTCTATTGGCTTCTTTCAAAACCTTCCTCTAACATAGATTGTCACAATTTTGTTTTGCCCGATCGTGCGATAACATGCTTGTTTTTTCTAATCTAAAAATCCGGCCACTCACTCCTGTTTCCGGCTGCAATCTCGATGCTTCCACAACCTGACCTAATAAGAAAATTTGATCATCTAGCCTACACTCTTTTCTAAATCCGCACTGACACTTCCATATATTCCCATTTGTCTCTAGAACACTCTATATTCTATTCCTAAAACCCTGCATAAATACTTGTGGGCGTAATTTTATTTAGTTGACTTTCAATCGAGAGCACGTGCCGCGTTTGTCTCCATGTTCTTTCCCACGCATTCGTTTTCATCTGCTCGGTTGTAGCCTCGGTGTTAATTCCTGCGCTCTTTCACACTGGTTACGACGATGTACTTACCTTAAACCTCTCTTATCTTATCTACCTTCCTTCCCGCTACCTTTCTATGCTCCCTGTTCTACCTTTTACCTCCATTTTGAAATTGCCCCATTTATTCAGTCACTCCACCACCCTCGTGTCCCTCCCTTGAACTCTCCTTTCTATCTTAGAGCAATTATCAAACGCGTCCTTAATTTGTCTATGCATCTCGTCGACCTGCTTTTACTGCTCACTTGCTTACAAGGGCTGTTCCATGTATTCTATTTTTGTATATATTTGTGTATATCTAGAAATGTATGTTGTATCACTGTACGCCCTGAATTCTTTCCCCCTCTCTATCTTCTACATAGTTATGATTACGTCCTTGAAGTGCCAAAACACGGCCGACTGAGCCGTTGTGCTGATGACACCACAACACTCTTTGTCGGCGGTTCCCCACAAGAGGTAAATAAGATTATCAAGGAAGACCTTAAACGATTGTCAGATTGGTTTGGAGCCATTTGATTGTCGAATGAATTAGACAAAGATCGTTATTATCCAGTCCTAATCGTTTAGAGGTGTCCAAAGTATTAGCCGTGAGGTATTTCAATGTGGAAATATTGGCATCAATAAGACAACATTCTTAGGCGTTTTGGATCCCAGGTAATCATTTGAAGCTCATACAAAGCATGCTTGCACGAAACTTGTAGGGAGTTTCATCAAACGCCGTAATATTCTGGCCCGTGGCTGTTTATTTGCCATGTACTACGCTTACGTGCATAGTTATCTGAACTATGCAGTTGAGATAATTGGAATAACTTATATGAGCCTTACGTTACAGCCTGCAAAAGAGAGCTTTACGAGTTATATTGGGATACCCACTATGGGTCTTCGCGTTATAAATACGCAGAAATGTCGATTCTGCTTTACTCTTGTTCTTTGACAATATTCAAACAAAATACCAAACACTACTATTTAAGTGAATTACTCTAATATCGTCCGAATACGCTAATAATAATGATGATATTAATATACAAAATGGATGCTAAGACATGCAATATAACTAGCGGCTGACAGTTGTATGAAAAACTGGGAATCTCTGTATAAATAAATGTAATCACCTATGAAAATATTAAAACCTATTTAGCTATACCTCCAATATTGTATGCTTCTGTCGTCATCTACTTTGATTTCCTCTACCCAATTATCTATTTAACCTTTGTCCACGTCTGATTTGTACGTGTGTTATTCGCGCATCTAAATTTAAAAGTTTGATTCTGCCAGCTCTGTCCGCTCTCTCATACAGCTGTTCGACTCGAAAACTCTTGCATGTGATTTAAATAAGAAAGAGTGAGGTAATTAAGGATTGAGCGATATTAAGTTTTATCTTACATATATCAAGAAAACTGGTTGCCCAGTTGCTAATGGGCAACGTTAACAGTTGAATACATCTTTTGGAGGCGGAATAGTTGTTTACTTTCTGATACGAGAGTGCATCCGATTGCAAGGTGTTCCATGTCTAGTTCTAAATGATCTGTTGTTAGCTGTTAAAATTTCGTATGCCTGATACAATAGTTTATTTTCGATTCTATATGGGGTAATGTACCTGCGCGGTATAGCCATGGGTCACAAATGTATCAGAGGTCTAGGAGTGCTCCAGAAATTCCTTACGGGTGCCAATCCATTTTTTTAGATACAGTGCCAGAAAGATTTCAGAAAAGTGTGGTCTGACTTTATTTTGAATTCTCTTCGTGTTTTACTACTACTAGTACTACTATTGAATGAGTACGAAATTAATTTGGAACGTTAAAGTTATTCGATGATAAATTTGGTCATTGAAACGGATAGTTTAATGCTAATGTGTCAAGTTCTGGTACAACTGCATGTTTCGCGACCTTAAATTTTTAATGTGGTTCCGTACGAGATGTGTTTGATTCCGAGGAGTACTATGATGACCTGATGACAGTGGTAGCAGCAGCAGGAATTGGTTCTTTCAATGCTTATTTTTACGTATTTGTACAGTTGTCTATTAATGTAAGCACTTTTTCTCGGGCGTATAAGTTGTCGAAAACATGGTTTAGCAAATCTATTTCCTTTTAGTGCGCGTATGTTATCCTTGTCGTGTAGACCTAGCAAACAGTGGCCTTTTTACGTACATTATTTTGATTTAAGACTTTTTAAGGGCGTGGCCATTGCAGCCACTAAAAGTGAACCACTGCGGGAAATGTATGTGATTGATATGGTTAGACTTTCTTTTTATCGGCGATCTTTTTGATTTGGTTGAACAACGTCCTGCTGCTTAATGTTTTCTGCGAAAAAAAAATGACTTAGAAATCTAGTATGAGAAAGGTCTGACTAAGACTGAAAGAGATTTATAAATCCAGTATGAGAACGGTGTGACTAAAGGTAACAACGAACATTTTCGGGTTTAATACAACCTATTGCAGATGCTATTAAATTATTAAAGAAAGAAGAATAATAAGAAGATTTTTTTGTGTTCTTCGATCTTAAAGCCAACACTAAGTACCGGTGGATTCGATTATGCGTAGAGCAGCTCCGCCCCAACTCCAAACGTTGGTGTAATGGCCATCGTTGCCTTTCCAAGGTCACCTACATCGGGCTGAGATAAAGCGCTTCGGTCTCAGCTTTGGGAAAATCCTTAGCATATCGGGCACTGGCAGTAGGCAAGAACGCGCGTGAAGAAATTTGCATCCCTGCAGCAAAACATTGGCCGAAATATAACAGTGTAAAAAATACGAGATAAACACAATCCGCCATTTGATCGCGTCTTGTAGCTCCGTAGTTAAATCATACTATAACATCCCATACCACTTATAACCTAATTCTCACAGTTTGCTTCTAAATTAAATGTACACACTACCAAAGAGCACGTACAAGCCACCATAAATTAATATGTTTCCAGACACGCTTTCACATCATACAGCTTAGCTCGATAGTTTTAATTACGAATCGCAAAAAATAAAACAACACTGATAGAAATAGTGACATAAAGACCGACCCGTTTCCCCGGCGAAAATATTTGGAATCACGGAATCTAACAAGTTAGCAGCTCGAAAGACGCACCCGGTGGTACTAAGTGAACAGAAACTTAAGACTTGCAATGCGTGTTATGGGGCCGCTACTGCTTGTGATGTACAGCAGAGTCGAACCTGCCGCCTACGAGGTCGTGGATGTATATATCCGTTCTGCTCACATTCTGATCCAACACATGCTATTGTGTACTGTTGTTGCCCTAACCTTACACGGGTTTCAATATTTGCTAAGCCATAGTTCGTGTCATTTTATACGATTGCGCATTTAGTTTGCGTTTTCCCTTTACCCTTTATCATTGGCTATGCTATTATATTTTGCTGCTCGCTGTTTCTCCACAGTTTTTCATAACAGTCTTCACCGTAGAGCATTATCGATTAGACAGAACTCGCCGAACGCAGTTGTCACAACATACTTCGTTTATTTGCATGGGTCTACCTTGTCACATGTCTCGATGACAATCGCAGAGTCGAGCCGCATAGGCCAGCCTTGCGCTTGTATTGTTGCTAACGAGTTTGCAGCCAAATATATATATATATATAAGATACACGTATCTATTAAAGCATCCGTTTATCTGTTGTCTATCAGCGCCTCCTCTACGAGTTATATCTATTTAGTCGCATGTGACCTGTGATTGCGCCTTCAGAACAGCACATCTACAACACATCTACACATACAAACGTAGAACAACAGAAAAGAGAGCTGACAAAGGGCCAGAGAGGGAGAGAAGGAATGTTTTGACTAAGCAAAGAGGTAGGTACGTAATGGCATTGTCATACGGTAGGCGAAACTTTACTGTCTCCACCGTTTCTATTCTCCCTCTTAACCCCTTTCATGTTGGCGCTTGCTTTGTTATAGCCGTCTAGGCGTCTTCTACGAGCTCCCTCTCTGCGTTCTGGACACCAAGAACAGGCGTCGTGGCGGAGCTGTTATCAAAGTTGTAAGCACAGATTATAACCACTGATTCGGCATATTGCAACATTCCCGCTGACGCAGCTGTTCCAAGGATTTCCACGGTCGCGCTACGAAAAGATCTAGATAGATCCATAACTCTACTCATATATCTATCGACGACTACATTGTATCATCGTTCATCGGGTCATCACTTAACTTAACAACACATTCATCCATCACACAACAGTCATTAACTTACAACCTGGTATTCTGCCGCGCGTTGACTGCACAATTATACATACATGTGTACAACAGCTAACAACTGCACGCGGCTAGCGGTCGCAATGCGCGCGTAGAGATAGAGAGGGAGAGAGAGAGTGGGTCCCATGCTGGGCCGGTCGATGAGACAAATCACTTGTTGATCAAGTGTCGTTATACTACATTTGTGTATCGTTCGTTCTGCTCGCGGACGGCGCCAAAGGTTTAACGATATTTAGAATGTCAGGCGTTCATCGGTAACAACCAGTAGCCGTCGACGTAGCTACAGAGATCCGTGCTTGGCGTAACGGAAACTGAGGACGGCAAGGACGCTACACAGCGATTGGCAGAAGAATTACCTTCATCGTGCCTTTACTACAACGTTATATATATATATATACACACACATATATGCAGATGTGTGTGTATATGTATATATATACACACATATATGCATATATATATACATATTTATGCATGCATATATATGTGTGTGTATATGTATATATATACATGCATATATATATATATATATATATATATATACATATATGTATATATATATATATATATATACATGCATATATATATATATATATATATATATATATATACATGCATATATATATATATATATATGTATATATATACATGCATATATATATATATATATATATATATATATATACATGTATATATATGCGCATACATGCATAAATATACAGGCACTTATTTATACTTATACACACGCTTATATACAGATATGCATACGCACATCGATCGTCTATGGCCGTGTCAAATCATCACCGGCTGCAAATATACATGTACATGTGCATTCACATACGACACAAATATACGCGCCTAACAATGTATGTGCTTATACGTTTACATATATATATATATATATATATATATATATGCATATGGACATATGTGCGTGTGCGTATATATGTATACAAAAGTGTACATGTGCCAATAACGTAAACAATTGGGCGTTCTACCGTTGTCTCTTGACGGTGATCATGGCAAGGCCGAGACCAATTTGTTTATAATGGAAGGTTCCCTCAAGAATGACTACAATCGCGGCTGCCGGTTTAGCAGCTGCCCACAATCGGCACAGGCCAGCATCGATCGACGCTTCGTTGTCATTGACGTCGTCGTAAACGAGATGCGAAACGACAAAGTCGTGCGAGTCCAAACAATGCCGGGTTGTGTCCACCGTTGAGCTGAGGAAGAAGCGGGCGACAAGAACAGCAGAACAGTAAAAGAATCAGCCGTTAACGGGACGTCGGTAAAATAACCAACCACTATTCCTACGCCACACTAACTTAGTAAACATTATGGCGCTAAACAACACTAGCGCCAATACCTCCTAAAGCAGCAATAACACTAGCGATACGCGACAACACGTATAAAAATTGTTAAAGCAAAAATAAATGACCTTGTTCACAAAACAAATAAGTAACGTTAAAAATAACGACGTCATCACTAGCAATACGGACAAGGGGCAAAGGAGCAAAAACAGTAGCAAAACAAACAGTAGTAGAACTGCCAATGGAAACAGGATCATCATTACGACGTATACCATATAACGACACAAAACTACATGATCATATTTGCCTGAAATAGATGAAACCGTAGGCATCTTAGTAAATGGGGTACATAATGAACGTCAATTCGTGGTCGTGGAGGACACCTAGAGCCACCACTATGCACCCTTGTCGAGACACCAGTCGAAGCAATGGTCGACGCCTGGTAAATGAGCGCCGAATAAGACGGTTTTGTCGACCGGGAAGAAAACAGTTAAATTTTTTTTGGGGAATTTCCAGGAAATCATCTTTATTAACAACTTACAGAGAGATTAAGTAGGCACAGCAGCGTACTATTTCACGGTTTGTGCGAATTACCGCAAAGTAAGCGGCCGATATTAACGCGCAAAAGTACTCCTTTAATCATGACAATGCTCCGGTTTCCACTTCCACAGTCACAGTGGGAAAAGGGCACCCGTTAGGATTCGAAACGGTACCATCCATATTATTATTTTTATTTGATCTCTTTACTAATCGTAAACCTTAAAATCTGGCTGAAAAGACACTTACGTCCAATGAAAAGACCATGTGGGCGTGTGTTTCGAAGGTCTTTTAAAAACACCTACTTTTTAAAAGGATCACAAAGTTGGAACAGCGCTAGGCGAAGTGTGCAGGGTTCAAATGAGACTACGTTGATAAATTTGAAAAATCAGACATTAGGTGAGCTTTACTACTCTTCTGGGTCCTTAATGGACGACTTACGCCTATAACCAATTTTTGGAAATTATATAATTTATATTTAAGCGTACTTTTTTGTTCTTTCAGTAATTATATATGTACTTAGTCGTAATTCGCAGTGTCGTTAAGAAATGCTGCTAATTAAAAACATATATATATATATATATATATATATATATATATATATATATATATATATATTACAGATTATACCATGCCAGGAAGCATCAAAGTATTTAGAAACGGCGAAGGAGCAACTTCACTTTCATTTGAGTTGAAGGCCTGACACGATACTTCTAAACATAATCAATTTTTTTAATAGCGCTTTGTCTATTGCGCTCGGAAAATGTTATCAGTCACGTAACAACAACAACAATATTATAACAATAATAATAATAACATATGCAACTAAAATGACTTAGCTAACAGCAATATCGAATAACAATACAACAATGCAGAGCTAAGGTGATTATATCGTTTGTTCGAATCCACTTTCCTACTCGTTAGGTGGCAGTGTGATGGTTGACTGGAATACCTAGTGACTACAACTACTAGAAGTGTAAGCATGCTGGAAGACGCACCTCACGGAACAGTTCACTGGCGGAAGCACTTCGACCGAATCGTAGTTCGCCTTGGCAACGTCTGCTTCGGCTACAACGACCGACCGCTTGTTGGCCATTTTCCAGGCGGCGAACATGTTCAGATAGAGTTTGGTGAGCGCCACCGTTCCAAACGGGTGTCCCCGCTTGCGTAGGAACTCCTCGTTCTTCCGCTGAACGAAGAGCTGATAGCGGACAAAACGCTGCATGATGGCGTCGTCAGCGAACACCTCGTCGGGTCTCACCTCACCGGCGACGATGCGGCGCGCAAGAGTTTCATCCGCCTGATGCTTCATTTCGACCCGCGTCTCAATCGCCGTGCGTCGAGCTTTGGCCTCATCGGCCGCCAGTTCGGCACGCAGCTCCTCCTCCTGTCGCCGAACTTTGCTGAGCGCGCGCTCGCATTCGATCACCATTCGAAGCAGCTGCTCTTCCGTCACATGGTCGGCGTCCTCGAGTCGAGGCTTGCTGCTCAGAGACGTAGCGGTGACCTGACCAGCGTGGCTAGCGTTGTCCCCGCCATTGTCACAGTCGAGCTCCATCTGGCTTTCGTCCGCATCGATTCCGGTGCACGTTACTAGTTTGTGACTGTTGTCATTGGTACCGGTCTCTAGGCCAAGCTTCTCCTGAGAGGATTTCAAAAGGCCGTTGGCCTGTTTCACCTCCTGCTCAATAATCGTGGCGTCTATTGCTTTCAACTCCCGGCGCCATCGTTTGATTTTCTCTTTCAGCCGTAGCCGCACGGGCTTTGTTGTCTCCAGAGCTCTCCGTTCCTCGGTCTCGGCAATCCGGACCGTCAAGAAGCGCTTCTTGGCTAGTAAAACCGCTAACGATGGCACAATTGTAGTTGATTTTGCCATTTCGTGGCCCGCCCTAAATTGCAGTGATGATACATGCAAACATAATAAATTGCGTTACAAATATATATATATATATATATATATATATATATATAAGAAAGATTAGAATAGCGACAGGATGGTATCGAGGGCCCCAAGGCCAATCTGAGAGCGATAGAACGTTCGTACCGCTCAGCATTCCTCCCGATGATGTGTCGTTTCTGGCGGTCGAGCTCCTCAACCCGTTGCTCGACAACACTACGACCTTTGGCCCCCATTTGCCGAAGTTTCTCGAGAGCAATCTGTCGCCGTTGCTGCTCGCATAGCACCTTCCACACAACGTGTTCGTCCTGAGTGCGGAGCGCCAGTTGAATTTCGGCTATGGCCTTCTCCTGCCGTCGTCGCTCGCTCATCAGGCGACGAAGCTGGTTCTGACGCTCCAGGCAGGCCTGATCGACCTCCCGATCAGATTCCTCCTCGTCTCGAACACTGCTGAACCTGGAATTACCCCCGGTGAAACGCCGAGACAAGCACGTAGGCAAACATGATACCATCTTACAAGTCGTTCTGATGTTCTGATGAAGGAGAACATCACATAATATATTGCAGCTGACAGACTTCAAAAGGTCAGCATGTAACATTTAGAGAAGCGCTAGTGTGCCGCCATTCTGGCGGCTTGTACTCACATACGGCGAGATCTCGACTCGCAGATGGTCCTCTGCGCCCGACGCTCGTTTGTAGCAATGGTAAGTGCAGCCGAAAAAGCGGGCTGCAAACGACAACAGCAGAAGTACCGTAAGCGTCGCATGAATGCTTCATTTTTGCAATATATGTTTTTTGCGATATATATGTTTTTGGTTTTTTTGCAATATATATATATATATATATATATATATTAAGGTCCCTGTATTTACTTATACAGGCAATTGATCTGGTAGGTCCCTACTTGCAAGTGACAATAATTGGCATCAAATTGAGTTTGGGCAGACAAGAAAAACCACGAAACTAACCCTATAATTGACGCCGTTCCACTCAAACGTAGGATTGAGATCGATATCGCCGAAGGATATGTCATGCTGCAGTTTTAACAGAACAAGCTTTAGTGAGGCAAATGCGTCCTCGGCTGACGAATGACCCGCTGCACCGGCCGTCTGAATATCTTCATCGAGGAACGTCTTCATGAGAACCTTTAACTTTGTCTTAGCTCGCCCGCCTATATACAGAGACAAAACACGAGTATGCAACGAAGTAATACACAAGTTAATACCCCCCCGCTCTCTCTCTCTCTCTCTCTCTCTATATATATATATATATATATATATAATTGAGTCTACGAAAGTTACGAACGCTGCAATTCCAACGCTTCAATTACCGTAATGAACAAGCATAAATAAAACAATTCCAGACTTGGCCCACCGAGACACTGACGAACAGAATGTCGAACTCCGTGGCTAACAGTACGGCTGTATCCAGAGTGAATGAGCATTTTCTTATAACTTCAACGACTGACTTATGTTTGCCGCAACGTCGGTGAACAACAAAACAAACAACAAATACATTTACAAATAGTATTGCGCCATGACATTATTTTAGCCAACTTACCCTTTACGCTGTAGCAAACTGAGGTATCGATGCAATACGGATGCGAAATGCACAACGCCTTCAAGTCAGCGTAAAGCGAATGGCCAACAAGGATTGCATCTGGTGGCAGAAGCTGCTCAAGCCTTTTCACGACGTCTTCGCGACGAGTCGTTACTCCAGCCATCATCTGAGCCGTAATACCTAATTACAAACCAGCAGATGTGATCAAATTTGGTTGGTTATTTACCTATTAACTGTAAGAACTGCGCTATCCACGTCTAGGCGTACTAATATTCCACGAAGAAATATAACGAATAACGATACTTACACGTGCACCTGTACACGTATTAATATGCTTATAAATTTAGAACACCACTAAGTATTTAGTTTGAGATAATTAACGAATTGCATTTTTCTTATATATATATATATATATATATATATATATATACATATATATATATATATATATATATATATATATATATATATATATATATATAGATATATATATATATATATATATATATATATATATATATATACTCATATAGCGGGAATATGGAATGGCATGCATACAACGTGTACACAAGGTGCATTGTGCATGGCTATCATCACTTGGTATGTTCGGCCCAAAGATTTCACCAAGTTGGCGATCAAAGTCTATGCCGGATGTGTTCTAACTACCACTCGCTGAAGTGTTCACATTGTACATAATGACAATTATAGTATAAATCTATAACATCTTGGAATGCAAAGCTCTTGCACCATAAACAATATGTATGTAGATTCCAATTTGCATATCAATTCAATAATTTTTCTAAAACATCAAGTTCGAGATTTGAAAGCCCTTGTCAATATTTACTAGGCACATCAGAATTCGATTCCATTGTAGTGATATTTTAAACTAAGCGAATAGTGACTGTCTATTTTATGGCACGTCTCGTGGATTGCAACTGGACCATTTGAGTCCTTGTAAGTCCAATGTCTGTCGCCTGCGTTTTTGTTCATTGATCAGCAATCGCGGCATTCATCGTGCACTTAGTTTTTTCTTTGCTAGTGCTTTGCACGGGACATCGAGCAGCATATCTGGTAAGATGCCTAAAACCTATGCCAGCTATGTCTTTGTTGTAGGTCACATGTATGTCAGCTATGTCACGCAGCTTCATTTGGCGAAATTCCATGATGATGTAATATATTTGTTTTCTACCATTTTAGAAGTAGTGACGTTAGCAGGACGTCAGAGCGCGCTTCATTTTGATTGACGTCCGTCACGTTTAAATTACTCAAATAAAATATTTTCAGCGATAAAGCAGAGTCCTCGTGAACCTTGTCCAACTTGGCTTTGGATGGCGTAGCCGTCCACTTCAGTAAATAAAAATAAAAAGCTTAATCACTGAATAAAGTCCGCCGTTCTGAATTTTTACGACAACTGTCTACATCAAGAAAAAGGCGCACGTAATCTAAGCGTCGCTTTTGTCTAAAATTGAGTTTGAGGATGTTACTTCCTGGTCATACTACAAATGCACCGAGTTCTTTGTGAAATTGTCTACAATGTAGTTGTCTGTATGTGCGCGCATGCACTTTAACCATACAGTAGATTTAAGGATTACCTGAGAACTCGGTCAGGTAGTTGATGATTTTCGTCCGTGGCTTAACAAGTTCGTCGAGCAAAACTACGCCGTACTGGTCGACAAGGGTGATACGAGTTAACTCACTCGTCATGTTGGTCGTTACGCACATCTCACAATCAAGGCCAAACATTCGCGAGTACGGTGTCACCTGCACGTCATTCGTAATAAAAGCACAGGTATATTGAAAATCAACGGACACCAAAGTTACGTTATACAAAAGCGTGAGCGCACGGACGGATCGACACTTGAGCTACAAGAGTAGTTGACAGATACTGCTTAAATATATATTCGCGCGTACATATAAAGATATATGCGTACAAAAAAAAAACGGCTTCCAGTGTGGTATCATGACTACATACCGCTGCATATTCTCGACGGGATGGACTGTTATCGAGAATATACCCATTGGCTTTCATTTCAACGAGCGAGAGCAACAGAAGTCTTCGATCAAACCTATCGGGTTTTGTTATGTCGAGCTTTCCGGGGCTAAGCACTGTTCCCACGGTCGTCAATCCTAGCAGACTCCCTGCAATCATGCAACACACGCAGTAGTGAGACCACGATATGAAAAGAAAGACGTTAACAATGCAAATATATATATATATATGTCTTTGTATGCACATATATATATATATATATATATATATATCGTACCAGTTGCTGGATTTCCAGGCGCGTTTATGCGATTGAGAAGATTGAGGAGATCGTTCCGGCCTCCCCGCCTGGTCTCTTCTGGCATTCGCTGTTGTTGCTGTTGTAGTTGAAATGCTCTGTCCTTGAACTTCTCCCGCTCTTCTTTTGTCCTTCGGCATTGCTCATCAATCTCCTGGATCTGATCTCTTGTCCTTTTCAGCCGCGATTCATGTCTTGCATCGCCGGCGCCGTGAGTCATCTGCAGCCTCCTCAGTTTCTGTTCGAGTTCGACGCGCTGACTGTGTAGCCGTTGGAGCAGGCTTTCCTCATCAACAGGGACACACTGATTGCCTTCATTGACGCCGGCCGCGGCGTCCGCCGTCGTCATCATTATGGAACTGCCGTCATCAAGCTTCGTTCGTCGCTTCCTCGGGACCACTTCGTTGTTGGCGGCATACGTGTTCTGCAAAAATGATGTCTGATGATGCACACCATGTCGCGCGGAGAAACGCGCGGCATAATCTCTTATGTGCTTCGAGAGATCAACGCCATCGTTCTGCGAAAACAACAAAACACCATAAGGAAGTTGCGTGGCTGCAGTTTAGTCATATTAGAGAGATTAGTGTGGTCGTGTTAGGTCGGATAGGCAGGGTTGGGACGCTAAGCGGAACCGAGAAATAAATAGCATTATTTGGAAACATCAGTGCACTATGTCATATGTTAAAAAGGATGTACTTGTATTCGAGAGCAAAATAAATATAACATCTATATATGTTAGACGCAAGGCGGGGATATATAGTGCAACCTTAAGTAACTGCAATACTATTTTATATACCAAGCGTTACAAATGCTGACTAATTTTACTCAGGTTTTAATGCTATACCTGCAATTCACTCGTTTACGTGGCAAGGTGGGCAAATTATAATGATCACTCTGGCTAAACAAGCGTGAATAATGGGAAAACAACGTTACTTCCATATATACTGTAATTACTGAAATAAATATTAAATTCAGTTTAAGGTTCAATGCATACTTAGCTCAAACCTATGTAATGAGGATTAACATCGATTTGTATGTGTAGCCGCCCACATTTGCATCACTAGTTTACTGTATTGATATCAATGGCAGCCTAGACTGCAAAATAATTGTATTGCTCGAGTCATAAGACGGGCGTAGGACACTCCATAGAACCAATCAAAAACAATACGTATTGAAAATAACCCGCTGGCCAGGCTGCTACGTAGTGCTTAATTTGGCCGTACTTAGCTGTGAGCCAAACTCGGCTAACAAAGCAATAATGGTATCAACAATCGCTAGAAGTATATCGCTGACCAACCTGAAGCATGGATGATTGATTTGTCGTCGCAGTCTTGTGAACTAATGTTGAGTCTCCTACAAGTTTCATTTCGTTGTGCTCGCTGCATTCCTCGTCCAATCTGCCGTTCTCGTGGCCATTCTCGGCGATCGAGTTAGGCTTTCGCGCGGTAATCCCCTTCAATTTTCGTTTACTGCTCATCTCGCTGTGAACACAAGCACATTCGTTCGCAGTTACTCCAAAGATTGTACCTCACTTTCTCTCTCCAGAAAAAAATAGGACAAAGGCCACACCGACCGTAGAAATGTCGTGGCTAAAGGGTGCGTTTTCCTCTATAATGTTGCGACTTAGATTTAAAAAAAAACTAGAAAACTATTCTGTGACTTAGATAAAAAATATATATAAAGAGAGACAACTATTCTGTAAACGCACGTCTACAGACCTATTATCTGCCAACGTTGGTTGATCTATTTAACCTATCGGTAACATGATTGCCTGGAATGCTATTCACGTCTTCAAGCGGTTGTAAATAAATAAATTATATAAGTGGTTTTCTTTCACAAGACATACAATACACTATAGCAAAATTGTTCGGTCGGAAGTATCAGTGTAAAACATTACGATTTGTTACCAAAAATTAGCTGACATGTGCCACTACTTACGACCGTAACAAGCATACTGGTAAACATTATCTGAGTATCAGAAGGATCACATACCTGATTAGTTGCTTAACAATTACAGCATCCTTGGAGAATGAGAGCTCAACCTGACTGAGGTCTGACCCTGTGCTATGCTGTTCGGCCAATGACGGTTGAACAACAGCCGAGAATCCCCCTTCTGACACGATCCGACGGAAGGAGCCTGATGAATACCAATCGACAGCACCGTGTAGGATATTTTATATACCATTGACATGGTAGTCTACACCTGGCAAATATTACTCTCATATATATATATATATATATATATATATATATACATATATATATCCGCCAACACCTCTAAAAACCTAACTAAAGTGCGATTTGTATAAAATAGTGGTGCTTTCAGTTGCTAGATGTATATTTCTATTGCAGCCTGGTTAATGGAAGTGCATAAAGAGAGTACTCGAGGTAGCAATAACTACGTGCATTTTCTCTTCTCGTGAATATGGCGTTTCTCGCAAATAATATATCTAAATCCATGTACAGGGTGTTCACCAAAAAATAATACACATTTAACGGGGTAATTACCTCGTAAAAAATAATTATTTCAAATAGAATTAGGAGGGCGTTAGTTATATAAAATGTGTTAGATCGCCGCGACTGACCAGACTTAGCATTGCTAAATGCGCGGCTGCGAGATCGTGTATAGACCCCGAAATAAGAAGAATAAATGTACCCGAGAGGTAATATTTATTTTATTTTCTTTATTTACACCTCCAGTGGTAGAGATTTGGTAGAGTGCGGTCGTGTTTCCGTCGGCTCCCGTAAAACGGTGTGATTCATGAGGTTTGACTGTGTTTCTGGCAGTGATAATCGCACCATCGACTGTGTGTGTAGTGAACACTTGAGTGATGAACCGACTCTCTCGTAGACAGTTTGGATGCGAACCCTCAGGAGCCGGTTTCCTTTTGAACCCTCCAGCTGATCGAGTTCGATTTGCCATTGTCATCGTAGACCGAACACTCGTAGTTACTGGCTAAGCCACTTGGAGCTTGGAGAAGACTCGAAGCATCAGGTTGTCGTGGCGTAGTGGCAGCGCTATCGTCTACAACCTAACATCACCGGGTTCAATACCTAAGCCTGCACGCTCTTTTTTTTATATATTTTTTCAACTTAATATTATTTATTTATTTTTAACGTATATTATTTATTTATTTTTAACTTATATTATTTATGTATTTTTAACTTTATATTATTTATTTATTTATTTTTAATTAATTAATTTTATTTATTTTGGAGCATTTGCTTGCTTTGTATCCCGAAGCTTGTTACGGCACAGGCATGCCGAAGGTTGTGATATCCGGCCAGGATAAACCACCAGACTCGCTCGATATATCACGATTGAGGGCCGTTACCACCTCAGTAGAAAGCAACATGGAGGCAGATCGTGCTACTGCGAAGACGACCGCATCGCCCATATGCGAAAGTGATAACGAAACGGTAGCTACTGACAATAAGGAAGGCCGACAACTTGGGGTGAAACGCGCGAGACCGAGTAGCAAAACCCAAGCCTCAGTACAGGCTATTAACACCAAGACAGCACCTCAAGAACTGCCAGAAGAAGAGGGTTTTAAGGAAGTTGTGAATAAAAGCAGACGGCGCAATATTCGGAAAAAGGAAGAAGCGTTAGCAAAACTCAAGCAAAAGGTTGAATCAGGTGCACACAAGGTTTTCCGTGTAACCTTCAGCGCAGCTGAAGACGGCAGCTCATTGCCAGGAGGGAATGTATTAGGGATGTGCAAGGACCTACACCTAAAAGTGGCAGACGCTAACATCTCGGCACAGAATGGACAAATCTCGGCTACCGTCGATAAGCTTGAGGACACACGTAAACTGATGTGCATTACTGAACTAGCTGGGCTGCGAGTCAAAGCAGCATAAAAAAATAGCGACAACATCTGGGATGCCATCAACCATGTTAGCCCAGACTTTCAGGAAGGAGAGATACTGCAGCAACTTAGCTCCGCCGGTGTCATAGAAGTAAAACGCATTTGCAGACGAGCAGGTCTCGGCCCACAACAGGCGGCTATCCCTACACGAAAGGTGCTGCTCAAGTTCAAGGGAGACCCGCCGGCCACCGTGTATCTTGGCTTTCAGACCCACGCAGTGACAGTCGAGCCACCACGTCCTTCAAGATGCTTCAAATGCCAGCGCTTAGGTCATCACGCATCCTCTTGCAGCGGTCAAGTAGCATGTGTGAACTGCGGCAGTAACCGACATCTAGTCAAGGACTGTAAAAGTGCTCCAAAATGCGCAAGCTGTGGAGGTGCACACAGATCAGCGTCTCCTTCGTGTCCGATCTACGCCATTGCTTGGGAAAGGAGCAAGATTATTACCGGAGCACGAGTCCTTCGTCAGGTCCAGTCCGACTACCCGGCGGCCACTATTGTAGAAAAAACCGGCGACTCGGACGAATCCGGCACCATGCGAGACAGATGAGAACGCTCCTCGTTCCTACGCCTCAGTGGTCCGTGAGATCGTTGCTTCTAGTTCGAATGGAACGTCCGACAAGACGATTGCGCTTGCCCCACTTAAGGCGTTGAAACCGACACATCGCCGACGCAGAACGCGCCCGCGCCAGGCGGAATATCGTCGAGCTCCCGGCACTACCTGGGTGGACTTGTCGTCATCGAGGGCGCGTTCCACTCGCAAGGCAGACCCTCTTGCAGGGCTCACCAGCGCTGCAAAAATGCTAAGTGGCCTTGACCCTCAAGCTGCCAGCGCACTTCGTAACCTTGCAAACCTTCTCGGACCAGTCATCAGGCTGTTATCAGCTTTCGAAGTGAAGAAATCTGTCGGGCCGAAACATAATGCCTCAAGACGCCTCCGAAAATAAAGCCGGTCCGAGCCACTCGGACAACCTCCCGCAGACGGACCATTTATCCAGCCTCGGGTCGGATACAGGGAACCTAAGCCCAGCTCCTCACTACAACAGGGTTACTTGCACGCATTGCCAAAGGAACTTTACAAGAAGAGGAATCAAACGGCACATGACGGCAGCACACTCGAACATTGAACACCCATTTTTACCCCCCGTCAGCAATCCGGTCGACAACACTGATGGTACCCACCTGCGCGAAAAACTGGCGGAGTACACAAAGACATACAAACGGCTCGACACCATCCCTAAAAGTGCCCGTCCTGCAGTTGCGGTAGCGCTGGCCGACACACTTTCACTCGTACATCAAAACAATGACGCGCATAGCTGGGCCAACCTACTGGTTTTCGCGCATACAGTTCTCAGAGCTCCAACACGAAAACAAAACAATCTCAGTTGGATCACATACCTCAGAGACAGAATCGAGGAACATAGATCAGGTAGTGGGCCTTCACCCGAATTGATCCCAAGGAAGCACTGGAACAAGCGACCTAACGAGGACAAAGCCGCCGCTAGACCAGCAACCAGGCTACTAGGCGAAGACGACATTGGAGGCGCTGCGAGAGCTCTGCTTTCTGTGGGAAGTCCTGTTTGCGCGGCCGAAGCGTTCGTGGAAATGACTTCCAAACACCCTAGTGAACCGGCCGACCTTGACTTGCCACCAAGACTATCCCATGCTGAGCCGCTAGTCACCAGTTCAGAAGAGATTCGCGAGGCCGTACGAACCTTTCCGGCAGGGTCAACCGCCGGTATGGACGGCCTGCGGCCGCGCCACCTCATTGCCACGACCAATACAAATATCGCCAGTCGTCTACTGCGTGACTTAGCAAAAGTGATTGACATTATCAGAAGTGGCACAGTGCCTGAGGCCATCCGCCCTATTATCTTTGGTGGACGCCTCATCGCAATTAAAAAGCCGAGTGGGTCATTTCGTCCAATTGTCATTTCCTCAGTCTTTCGGAGGATTGCGGCAAGAATCACTGTCAAGCTAGGAACAAATATCGTGTGCAAAAAGCTTGGGGCCCACCAGCTTGGCTTCAATACGCCTAATGGCATCGAAGCAGTGGTTCACACAACAAGAGCTTTTATGTCTAGCGCACCCAACAATTTCGTCGCCGCCAATTTCGATTTTAAGAATGCTTTTAGCCAGGTCCGTCGCGACCACATACTAAAAACTGTACAAACGGATTGGCCAGAGGCAGCCCCCTTAGTTGACCAAACCTACAGATCCAGTTCAGAGCTCTCATTCGGTGAAAGAACAATTTTCTCGTGCAGCGGCGTGCAGCAGGGCGACCCCCTTGGTCCGCCGCTATTCTGCCTAGCAATCAAAGAACTGGTCAATTCTATCCAGTCCCCCTTAAATCTCTGGTACCTAGACGATGGCACCATTGGGGAAGAAGCATCTGTGGTACAGGCAGATATCAAGAGAGTTCTGGACTTCGGTCAGAAGAGTGGTCTTGAGCTCTACCCCCAGAAGTGCGAAATTATTTACAAAGGCCAGCCGAACATATCCGCCTTTGAGGCACTTCTTCCGGGGTGCAAACAAGTCGAGGCAGCAGATATGACGCTCTTAGGGTCCCCTGTGGGGTCGGCCGCCACTCACCCAGAACTCGCAGGTAAGATAAAGAGCCTTAAACCGGCTAAACCTGCTTAATCCCCATAGCGCATATCACCTATTAAAATCATCTTTGGGCTCATCGAGAATTGTCCACTTCCTCCGCAGCACGGACGTCGGAGCAAACCAGGACCTGCTGAGGGAGTTAGACAATAGCCTTAGGACCAGCCTTAGCGACCTCCTCAATCTAAACTTGGCCGACAACAACTGGGCTCAAGCCACCCTTCCTCTTAGACTCGGAGGTTTGGGAATCCGCTCTGCAGCAGATCTGGCAGCCAGCTGTCACGTTGCTTCATTACACGTCTCAGAAGCTACAGTCCAGCACATCAGCCCGGCCATAGCCCTGCAGGCTTTCCAGGATGCCAAAAAAGCTGCTGATACAAGATTCGAGAACCTCGCAGGCCTACTCCCAGAGGCAAACAAACACCTGCAGAGGTCCTATGACGATCTCATAGTATCCAATAAATATCAGCGTTTACTGTCCGATGCACTGTCCACGGCAGACAAAGCCCGACTACAGGCGGTTGTCCAAAAAGGGGCTAGCAAATGGCTCCAAGCCATCCCTTCCTGAAACCTTGGCACTTTACTTGATCACGAAAGTTTTCGTCTGTGCATCGGCTTGAGGTTGGGAACAAGACTAACGGAGGAACACCGGTGTCCGTGCGGAGCACAAGTGGACATTTGGGGAACCCACGGGCTATCCTGCAACAGAAGCGAAGGACGTCAAAGCCGCCACAGTGAGATTAACGAGATTACCGCCCGGGTCTTAAGGTCAGCTCTACTGCCATGTATTCGAGAGCCAACCGGCCTCCTGAAAGCGACGGAAAGAGGCCTGACGGTCTCACCCTTATCCCTTTTAAAAGGGGAAAGGCGCTTATTTGGGATGCTACAGTCACCGACACGCTCGCCCCCTCGAACATGGAGGCCAGCGCATCAGCCGCTGGCTCCGCAGCACGCAAGGCTGAATACTAATAAGGAATGATACGCCCAGCTCACCGACGAGTTCATTTTTGTGCCACTAGTATTAGAGACACTAGGGGGACCTGGCCCTGAGGCATGGTCACTTTTACAGAAGATTGGCAAACGAATTGAACTCACGACGGGGGACAAAAGAGCTTTCGACTTTCTACTCCAGCGGCTATCTCTGGCGGTTCAGCGCGGCAATGCGGCAGCAATTATGGGCACAATGAGGGGCTGCCTCGAGGATAAGCTCGATTGGTAGCACCCCTCACAAGCCCAAGAGTAGTTAGATATTTATATTCCACTGTAACTTCAAAATGAAATAAAACCATATTTGTCTCCAAAAAAAAATATTTATTTTAAATTTATCATATCAAATATAATTATTACAAATTATACCTAAATGTTTGATAGAGAAACTGAACATACACGGGTTTTGCGAAGAAAAATTTCTTCATCTGACAGATATTCAAGATTGACTAGCAGAAGCGAATTACTCGTTTTAAGGAGAGTTTGCGGAAATCGGAACCATGTGAATCTCGTGTACGCTCAATACTTTAAACTCCGAGCGTTAGCGGCCGCCAGATTACCATCCCCATAATCGCATATTTTGTAACGCTCTGTCTGGTCAGACACACTGATATTGTTGCATGTTGGATGGCCGCGAATAGAAGTTTGTATTAGCGCGCCATGATAATGATGATCTCTGCCTGTTGGCCTCAACCCGTTACAGCACTGTTGGCCACAACCCGCCACGGCACTGTTGGTCACAACCCGCAACGGCACTGTTGGTCACAACCCGCCACTGCGCTGTTAGCCACAACCCGCCACTGCACGTTCGTGCACTGTCACGTTGCCGGTCGCCGGCCGTATAAAAAGGGTGCGCGCCATTTCCTCAGTCCTTTTTGCTACCTCGAGCGTTCGGCGTAACGCGCACTCTGCAAGCCCTTAGTCCGGCGGCGACCGGCACGTCCGACGGCCTGACAGCGAGAGCGGCGGGAGTGTGGCAGCAGCGCTGCACTAGGGTGGTGAGTGTTGTGGCTGGCAGATTTATATATATATATATATATATATATACATATATATATATATATATATATTGTCAGTTGAATGATTGTTAGCGCTAGTGTAGCGGCAGTGTCAAGTGTGTGATCTGTGTGAGTTCCGGCGGTGGAAACTGCTTCGCGCTAACCGCCGGGACATTGTGTGAGCTAGCTAGACAACAACAACAATAATAATACGAAGAGAGGCGGCGCTGCCGTATTGCTCTCTTGCGTATCGTGAAATATAATAAATAAGAATCAGTGAGTGTAAGAACCCGCGCATTTTCGTCTGTCTTCATTCTACGGTTCCGTTGGCAACAGATATAACAACTTTAAGTAACTTTGCTGTCAATCTGTGTAAAATAAAATATTTCCGCCCTCCCATTTCATTCAAACAAACGTTTTCAAGGATCTCGACGACCCCTAAAATGTGCACCATTCATCCATAAACGCCCTGTGTGTATATATATATATGGTAAGTACAAGTAAAATATGCATACCCAGCATATCAGGTTTTTCGGAGAGATCCTCGATCGACATATTCTCAACGACAACGACCAGCACCTGTGAAACCTTTTCAAGGCGGGTCACGTTAAAACTCTCGGCCATGGTCGAGATGCCGTACCCCGACAACGAGAAGAGGAGAGCTCCAATGCTGGCCAACGGCAGTGGCTCTGGGGACGGATGCGAGAGCGCCGAGTTCTGCCGGTGCAACGAAAGACTGCAATGCGCGCCGACAAAGAAAACGCATGGACGAACATACACAGTAGCAGAATTATGAATGAGTACAAGCATAACTGAAATACGGCAATAACCTTCGAGGCCAGTTAACATAGGCAATTCTTGATTGCTGAGTTAGCCTACAAGCTCGATCACTTTGGGACGTTCCTGTAACAATATGATGGTAGACTAACAATAATACCAAAAAAGCACGCACTAAGATAATGATCCAATGCAGGTACGGGCCATCGTAATCAAGGAAACATTGAATAGGCGTATTCCTGTATACGGATGTGCACCATTCTGGCATAAACACCTTGTGTATACATATGCATATAAACCATATGTTTTATTTAACTCATTAACGGGGTGTAAACAATTGGGTATATATATATATATATATATATATATATATATATATATATATATATATATATATATATATATATATATATATATACATAAATATATATATATATATATATATATATATATGTAAAACGTGCATACCTAACATATCAAGGTTTTCTAGCTAGCTCATTGCCCCAGAGGTCCAGCCCAAAAAACGTGCTAATCCGAGGCTGTGCCACTACAAACGGTTTCCTGTGTCAAATAGCTCAGGAAATAGATTTTACAAACTGTCAAATAATCCTGCTGACAACAGCTGAAATGTCGTTGAGGTAGTTAGTACTCCCGCCCTGACATATATGTATTCCAAAAAAAATCTCCACAAAATATCCGGCAGCTGCTACATAAATGAACACGTGAACGAGCGCCGTGAAGTTCGATAGGAAAATCAAGTAAAGTTTTGTACTCATAGAGTTAAGATTTTTCACCGTGTTCATGCTGTCAGCGTTTACATGTCAAATGTCAACGTTGTTCGTGAAGTGAGGAGTGCTTGGCAAGAATGTTTGTTATTATAACATTATTATTATTATTGACAGCGTTTCTTAAGCATTTCTTAATCGCACAGGTGCTCGGTACCAAGTGTGTCGTGATGGTGACTTAAGGGGCATTTCGCGGATGTGACATTCAACAACACAGCAGCTATCTGGTGTAACGTGCTCTCGCCCCAGTCCCCACCGAAACACACGTTGTTTCTTCTTCTTCACGCCACTCCCTCGAGCGCTCCCTGATATCAAAATACATCTACGCACACTCCAAATCACTTGAAATCAATCGTAGATGCACATAGTCAAGTCTGTGTGCCAGCACCGACTGATTTCAAGTGGGCCAGTTCGATCAAGTTCGAGCCGAGGCTAGGTAGCATTAGCCCCCAAAATCGGAACGTGTTTCGGTGCTGGTGGTGACGTGCTGACAAACGCTCACTCTCAATAGTTCATCATTCAATCACAGTCAGTCGCTGTTGATTGATTCAATTCATTCCGACTGATTCTCTCACCTGATCTGCGGCAGCTCATCTTGTTGCGTTTGGATGGCGGCGGTGTCGTCGTCATCATGATGATGTCGTTGTTCTTTGAGCAGCCCGCGTTGGCCACTGTCGCGAAAAATCGGTTCATAATCGACGCCTTCTTGACGCTGTCGGTTGGCTGCAGCAGCTGCTGCGAGCATAAGCTGAACTCTTCCTAAACTCATCGCTGTGCAGTTCGGATACACAAATTGACGACAACGACGACGACAACGACGACGACGATGACGACGATGATGCCCGTGATGAATATGCTGCTGGCAATGAAGTCTCGGCAATATTCTTACTATTTAAAGTGTCTACGTGTCGTATCATCGATCCGCAGAATCAGAAACAGCGACCGACTCGCCAGAACATCGGGCCGTGTCGAGCCGAGTCAAACAGACAGACAGCCAGATAGACAGATAGCCAGCCAGCCAAACAGGACGGCTGCACGGAGCCTTTGTTCAATCCGTCGTCAGCGCACGTGTGATTATGGGGGTGGTGGTGGTGGTGGTGGTGGTGGTAATTGTTGGTGTTCTTTTTGCGAGGCCGGAACAGAGCTGTCCTCCTCTCCACAGCGACACCGCGGCAGCCGACAACGCGGGTCAATTCAAATCTCGCAAGTGTCACCAATGAATGCCTAGCTACGCATTAACTTTGAAACTTTTCGGGCTCTACCCTCAGCCAATGTACAACGTTGACGGGACTGCGTTTGGCATTGCTTTTGCACAGACGCACCCCAATAAATACCAATGTGGGGCAACGGTGGGCTTCGAACCCGCGCACCTGCTATGTGTCTCCTCCAGTTGCAGGCGAATGCACGACGCCACCGGGCTCGACTAGCTACGCATAACGGCTGGCGTAGTAAACCTATTATTATTATTATTATCATTATTATTATTATTATCAATCGACGGTCTCCACTCGGACGTGAACCATTGTCGTGGCCTAATGTTATTAACTGCTGCACATCATAGCGTCAGGTAAATCGATTGTCAGGGCGGCACCCCATAACAACCATTTGTGCTTTAGGGTGGGTGCTCTAGGGCTGCTGTTGACGTTGTATGTCCAGAAAAGGTCTTTGCTGGACATACTACAGCCTGAAAAACGTCCCCGATTCTTCGCGGCCTGTTGCCAGTTCGAGAAGCTTGCAGGCAAACGTGGTTGATTGTTTTGAAAGCTGATCCAGGCCAACAGGGCATTCTAGCGTGTCCAATGCAAACGTTCCAAAAAAGATACTTTTGCAGTGGTTCCCTGAAACGGGAGTATCTTCTCCGTTTGACTTCGTTACAGTGCGTCCCAATAATCGGTAGACTTACGCTTCAAAACATGCATAAGCCTGTGATTGCTAAGAAAAGTATATGGTTTCATCAATAGGAGGAGCTGTGAACCTCTGTACAAATGTCAAACACTCATAGAATAATAAAATATATCTATCTATTTAATATTAAGCTGGTTGCAGTGGAAAGGCAAGAAAGGTGCGGTGGAGACTGATTATACTATATGTATAAGCTACATGATGCTATCAAACTGACTCTGCGGTAAAATGTTGTGCTGACTATGAGCTTGAATCTGTATACTCGCTGTGTGTGTCGATCGCTTTTGTAGTGAATATTTCGATGTGATTGATTGACCACGACGAGTTGGGCTTTCCACGGTAGGAAAACAATTATCTAGGATATTGTAATATATTACATACAAAAACTTAATAATCAACGGAAACGCATACATACTAAACTTAAAATCAGTTCACTTGCATCTAACTAGCCATGGATACGTGGAACGTGACAATAGCGGTCTCGATAGGGCGGAGGTGTCGCACAGGCTCATTGAAGTCGACATGACGATCCTCGGATGTGCGGAGCATATTGTTGATACATTTGCTTCTCTTCTCTTTCTTCTTAAACAGTACAAACAGTACATTCTTATCCATAAACAGTACAAAGAGTACATTATTTTCTGAGAAACTTCATTACTGGAAATGTGAAATAGGTTTTTACAACAACGTACTTCACGCAAGGTAATTGTGTGAAGTGAGGGACCGGCCTAACACCGTTGCAAAAGCAAGCCTTTACGTTACGAAGATCGTGCTGTGAGATTGATTTAGATTCTATCGAACCCTTTCTGTTCTCTACATCGAGGAGCAACTGAAAACTGTCATACGCAGGCCGAATACCACAACATAGTCTGAAACTGTACCGAGGTTCCGAGCCACTGAATAACAGCTCTTTCTCATTCCCATTCCAGTCGGTAACTGCAAGGCACCGAAAGTAATTGTCGGTAGGTGTAACCAAAATACATTTGGATTTCGCATCATCATATAGTTTTTATCATCAGAAAAATCTAAGAAGCGGGGTATTCTAATATTATATAACATGTGATTAATGTGATCGAAATCGAAAATGCTATTCACAATCATCGTATTCTTCGGCGCAGTTTGCCAAGTTCCTAGTGTCGGTATCTGTTTATCAATGTTTCACGGTTACTTCGCGAAGGTTGAGTTGCCCGGGTACTAGCTGTGGCGCGGAGCAAGTTGTAATCGAATCGAACCACCACAGAAAAACGAATGCCCGAATCCTTTCCCCTTTTCGTAAGCTGCCCAGTTGAACCACGAACCTCAATCCGCGGTAAAATTGTTCTCTGCGCAAATGACGCTACCATGTGCAGTTTATCAAGCAGGTTTTATCTTTGGCAAGCCGTAACGATACGGTCAGGGTGTGCTTTGGAACTGGAGTTAGATACTAACCAACAATAAAGTGGCAGCAAATAAATGTATTAATAATAAAACCCTCCTCGTCCCGGCAGGAGGACTGGCAGAAGGCGACAGTCTCAATTTTTAAAGAACACGTCCTGACGTGTTCTTTTGAATTAAGGTTCAATCGAATTTAGGCAACAGCTAGAGCAGCTCGAGTCGTCGACGTACTTACTATGGGCAAAAATGTCAAAAATCATACTGTTTTTTCGTACAGAAGTAATAGTTTGTTTTGGATAGAAAGATGTTTGTAGAACAAATTTCCATGTTGTGCTTGTGGTGTGCTATGCGGTTACCTACGAAATCGGGTGTAGATACTTTGAGCTCCTATGCAAAAGATATGATGTTAATTAATAAGAAAAAATCAGTCGGCACAGTTGCCGCACATGAAACTCATGTACAGGTTTATCATTATGATTACTATTATACTGTGAATACCGACAAGGATGACAGCACAAAATGAATAAATATATCCATAAGCATAGGATGCATATGAGCAAACGAATGTCATTAACGTAGGTTCGATAGGGCTGGCTATTTTAATTAGACTTTTCTCTACTTAGCGGGCTCACAGTATTGCGATGGCTGTTTAATGTTGGCCTCCGCACTGCCCTCTCCCATTGAGCGCGCACCCAAGAGTAGCAGACGACGAGCAGACGAGAGAGAGAAAGAAAACAAGTTGTTATGTTTTTGTTAAAGCTTGCCTGCTCAGCTGCTTAGAATTCGACAACCTCGTGCCGTGCGAGGGTTGTGGCGTCGTTCGATTCTGAATAAGTTGAACTGGAACAAGTCATTGTGTTAGTCAACTGCTTTACTCGCGACGCTGTGCCTTTGCGTGTCCTTTTGAGGTTTTGTGTATGTGTGCGTGGACACGGTTTTTTTGCGTGTTAATATGTCATTATATATATATATATATATATATATATATGCATGCATACATATCCGCATCTGTCGTTATTATTATATAATTGTGGTTGTACTCTCCGGTGGTCATCAACAGCATGTCAGTCAAGTCAATCCAAAAAATACCTTTATTTAGTCAAAAGCGGAGACATGGTTACAACAATATAGACTATTACTACTAGACAAACGTACAGCATGAAGTTTCGTCAATCACAAAAATGCATGCCGTAATCATTCGTGCCATTTTGGTAGAACTAAACTTTTTTGATCATTTATACTCATATAAATAAATGGGCGTAAAATAATGGTCTCGTTAAGATAAAGTATCTGGGCATTGTGTTGCATAAGAGTGCGGCAGATCGGATAGAGCTATTTATATGTATATAGTTAAAAAACTAAATTTGGACTTACGGTCTTGGATTGAGTTTACAATAGGTATAGCTTGACCGCGTGTGTATTCAACAGACTTTTAAGATACATTGAGGCACACTTTGGGATATACTAGTTATATTATTGTGTTTACACCATTGTAATACCTCGTTATTAGCACTCTCATTGGACAGTCTCACTGACTCCCGAACGTGAATGGGCAGAATAACATAACTTTCGATAACTACTAGTGATGTTGCTTGATCCAATTTAATAGGTTTTTGCACGGCATTTATTAAATATTCCCATAATAGCCACTACAACTCTTACTAGATGGGGGACTGATCTGGTCGATTTGTCACTGGCGCCTTTCTGCTCTAACAATTGACCAACGTTCACGTTGCCGTCCAAAAACACTTTCATTGTAATTAACGGGTTTGCTTGTGTCCTTTCTCTTTCCGCAGGAGCGTTCATTTTAGGAGAATCACATTAGCATTGAGGAACAGCTGCAGCAGTATTAACACATTCATTCTTCGTCATCATGACGAAGAAATCCAACAATAAAAGTGGCCTTGGTCGCGCCCTGATCAAGGACCGAATGCAAAAGGTATGTAGATATATATATATATATATATATATATATAGAATTATTTTAATCAGATTTATTCTAGACGATTATCACTGTCTAATATCTGACACAGTTAAGCTGGCTTTATATTCGCAATTTTGTTTTAGTTTGGCGTGAAACGCACCAAGAGTAATAACCTTGGACCCCGCTCTGGAGTTGCTTGAGTAATAATTTATTTTTTCTGTGTCATTCTTGTATCAGTTGTTTAGGTATAATCCTTTGTAATGCGCTCACGCTTATAGCCAGGGATTTGAGACGGCTTTTGTTCCTAGATTTAAATGTGCGCAGCTATGAACTACTTATACGACGCATTATTTTTGTCTTTTCAGGGTGCTCGGCCAGAGAGTTTCCGGCATACAACGGAGATGAAGGATGGGTATGATTGGTCAACAAATATGACCTCGATCACAGAACAGAACGACCTCGATGAATTCCTTGCTACAGCAGAACTTGCCGGTGCAGATTTCACTGCAGAGAAGCTTAATATTAAGGTATGCGCCCTACAAATGGCATCGGGCGTAATGCCGATTTTATTGATAAACAATGATGCTACAACACAAAAGACCACTTTTTAGAAACAATATACCATATATATATATATATATATATATATATATATATATAAGGAAGAGAGAGATTATTTTGCTGTTGCTACATGTAATGTGTTTCATCAACAACAAAAAAACGTGAATCGGCGGTGCGGTAAGCAAAAAATGTTGTTAATTGTAGGTGGTTATGGATCCGAAGTCGGCGTGCGGCCTGCTGGCCGAGGCTGATCTCAAGGCTCAGGCGGAGTTGTACGCGCGTCATCGCGACTCGATTCGCGTTCCCCGTCGACCTCATTGGGATGCTCGGACGACGCCCGAAGAGCTGGACGCCAGCGAAAGGGAGTCGTTCCTCGTCTGGCGGCGGGAGCTGGCCCGCGTACAGGAGACCGAGGGCATACACATGACGCCTTACGAGAAGAACCTCGAGTTCTGGCGCCAGCTTTGGCGTGTAGTGGAGCGGTCGGACATCGTAGTGCAGATTGTCGACGCCAGGTGTGTGTTTTATGCGAACTTTCTCTATTGTGTTTCGTCAGATCGGACTACCGGTATTTATGGGGTCTGTCTTACGAAGCAATGCGAAAGCAAACCCCCAAGTTGCCGTTAAATAATAGCTGAGAGTTAGCCCGAAAAACATTGGACTATCCCTCTTCCAGATAGAAGGCCCCTCGTGCCCTCTAGTACCCGTATTACTACCATTTTTAGTACATTGCTATTTGAACTTGTATTGTTTATTACTACTGCGTGTTTAGATAGCTAGATAAATATGGTCGCTGTTGTTGAATTTTCTGGTCATGGAGTTTGAGAGTTAACATCTTACAATTTTTAGGCGAGCTTTTTTTTGCAGTAGTAAAGCGGGGGAGAGTAACGACTTGCAATTTATTGATCTGTGTAATTCTTTTGTTCAAACATTAGGCTCAAAGTGCCAGGATAGAAGTCACAGTGTTTTTATTTAAGCGTACATGTTGTAATTTGCCGTTGTGACATGCACGATTGCAGGAATCCTCTCCTGTTCTTCTGCGAAGATCTCTTTGTCTACGTGAGAGAAATCTCACCTCATAAAAAATGTATGGTTCTTCTAAATAAGGGTGATTTTCTCACTGAAAACCAGCGTCGTCATTGGGCCGAATACTTCAAGAGTAACCACAAGGACCTCAAGGTCGTTTTCTTCTCAGCTCTTGAGGAGGCTAATGCTAAAGACGATTCAGACGACGTAAGCTGTCTTTTGGTTCAATTTAGCCTTCTTACTGACAGAAATAAGGTAGACGTTTGCAGCTGGGAAAGCTGCGAAGAAAGTCGCGCGTTTACGTTAATTATAATATAAGTAAGTTAATAATATAATACAGCATAAAATATTTGCTTGTGATGGAGTTTCTAACCGAATATACTATATATATATATATATATATATATATATATATATATTGTTAAATTTGCTATGTTGCGTATAGGCGCTGTCCGACGAGCTGGTACGTCTAACGATCGAAGAGTATTCGCCAGCGTTGTGGTCGAAAGATCAACTGGTGCACCTCTTCCGGACTTGGCAGCGGGGCTCACCCACATATCGGCCAGACTCAACGACGGTTGGCCTTTGCGGTTACCCAAATGTTGGCAAGAGTTCTACTATCAACGCTATTGTTCAGTCGAAAAAGGTTGGTTTTGTCCACTTAACCTGAATCTAGCACTAACATGCTGGAAAGCTCTATTTGAGAAATGTTTTAAATCCAGGAAAACGTAGAAGAAAATATATTCCTATTGTTATACCCAAAGGAGTTGGCATAGAAACAGATCCAGAAGCTTGGAGGGTAATAAGACTTTAGAATTGCCCCTATAATATATGCTCGGGGAGTGTATCAAAGAGACTCGAGTACTTTCTCAAAAATAGAAAGACGGTGTACGCAGTATTTATATATCTCAATGCCCGTGTACGGTTTTTTTCATGGCATGGCTAATTTTTAATCCACTCCGACATTTACCTTGTCTAAATTGGAAACCATGCAAACCAATTTAAGAGTGGCCGGATGGGTCTCGAACCCAGTCCTCCCGAATGCAAGGCAAAGGCTTTGCCACTAAGCCATCTTGCTCGGCAGCATGGAGGAATTGCATGTTCCTCAAGAATGTTGCAGATGCGCAAGGTGCTTAGAGCAGATTGGCAGATACCAGCCCGCAGTATATCCAGCAGTTAATAGACGAACTAGCAGAACAGGACGGCAGAAGATATAGTGATGTGCAGGAAATACGAGCTGTGTCTATTGTATATAATAGATCCAGCCAGAGTGTTAATAAACCTTTATTATTATTATTATTATTATTATTATTATTATTATTATTATTATTATTATTATTATTATTATTATTTATTATTACTCAAAAATAAATGCACTAGTGTTTAGATTTGCTATTTTCGTAGTTCAAAATAAGCGAAATGATGCGTCGGTTACTCTACCGCGGCTAATTGCATCCTTGTTTGAGTTTGGCTTATCCATCGCCTGAGTATTGCCTATATCTGCCAGACTCACTCGATCTCAGTGGTCTTATGCTTGTTCTAGCAATTATCAGATTTGAGTAGTTATATGATTTAAGGTTTCCATATATCACACTGTGTTGGTGCAGCGTTCAATAGGGCTAGTTCTACTTTTAATTTATTTGGCAGGTGTCAGTTAGCAGTACGCCAGGGAAAACGAAACACTTCCAAACGATCCACCTCTGCGAAGATCTCGTTCTCTGCGATTGCCCTGGACTCGTGTTCCCCAACTTCGTATCAAGCAAGGCCGAGATGGTCATTAATGGTTAGTTTGTATGTATATATATATATATATATATATATATATATATATGCGTTGAATGTTTAAGAATATAGGACAAATGTTTTGGTTGTATATATTTATAAATGTACATATATGCATTTGGTTTCAGCAAGGGCTTATATATCGGGCAACAAGGGTTTTAGTGTGAGGGTATGTGTGCAAGTTGCTTGGTCGTTTGTGGAGCCCTTAAAACACTCTTGCGCGTTGCTGTTTGTTTGTTTTGCACCGTGGAGTTAATGTTTATTATAATCTCAATAGTATGACTGCTCTCAGAAATTGACCAAACTTCAACTCATGTAGGGGCACAGCTTTTTGCTTGACAATGACGGGGGCGTATCATCATCGAACAAGTAAAGTTGAAATTGTAACGCCAAGTCCCAGAAAACGCGTAAGTCCAAGTTTCCCTTGATTTAAATATATACGCCTTAGTTGCAATAATGGTCTATTTCTCTCTCTCTCTCTCTCTCTCTCTCTATATATATATATATATATATATATATATATATATATACATACATACTTGTCTAAGTCTATGCATTTATACTGTTGTGCAGCTACACGCTTATTCAATTGACACTTTCAAAACCAGCACACTTAGGTCCATACAAACAATCAGTACTTGGATTTACACGTTGTCACGAGATTTGGCGTTACAAGTTCAATTTTACCGTTGTTCGGCGATGATCTGCCGCACGTAGCTGCCAAGCATAAACTGTGTGCCTGCATGAGTTGAAGTTTTTCTAACTTCTAGGGGCAGTAGCTAGACTAAGCATAATCTAACAAGGATTTTCTAGTCATAGCTCATAGGTTCTTAAAGTGGCATACTGTTAGCTATCAAATCGGTTCTTCAATGAGTTAGACGCGAATCGTACGTTTCAATTTGCCACAGACGACTTATACTGATTGTTACTGCTCGTCTGATCCATGTAGGTATCCTTCCGATAGACCAGCTGCGTGATCACGTGCCACCGATGACACTTCTTCTGTCGTTGATACCCCGTCATATACTTGAGGACACATATGGCATCTGTATACCGCGACCGCCCGAGGGCGAGGAACCCGATCGAGCCCCAACGAGCGCTGAATTTCTTAATGCCTATTCGTACAATCGAGGCTTCATGACGTCCTCAGGCCAGCCGGATAACCCGCGTGGCGCCAGGTAGGTCGCAAGTCGAGCGATTAGTTGCCAGAAAATTTCGCAAGCACATAATTAATAAAAAAAAAAAATTGGATTTCGTAATTAAAAATTCGAAAGACACGAGCCATTTTTACTGAAATTACTGAACTGCGTGTAATCATCAACACAAGACACAAGTACAACAAATATGCTGCTCATTTATTTTCAAGGGAAGGTGTGTGTTAATCATAATTTTATAAATACTGTTCTATGCTAAAAAGTTTGCTGAAACGTACCTAATGCTATTGGCTTTGTTTTAGGTATATTCTAAAGGACTACGTCAACGGCAAATTGGTGTACTGTATAGCACCCCCTGGCGTAGATCAAAGCGAATTTCATACGTTTCCTGAACCACAGCGATCTGCTTCGACGTCAGCGTCAAATCCTGTACACATTCGGATGACGAAGGAACGCGTTCTTGGCTCCGAAGACGTGGACAAAGACTTCTTTGAAAATCGCTCCGCTGGCATCGGTTTCAAGGGTTGGTCACAGTTTGTTGCTTATGTTGGACTTACGTTTATAAGATCATATGAAGTGCCATTTGTTGATGAATCGATCCCGTCCAGTATAAACAAATATATATACCAAATTAAATAAATATAATAAGACATAAGCATACCACCCAGTGCATATACACACAAAATAGTTTATTTAGTACAAATCGATTTTAATTACTGACGGATACAGTCAATAAGTATGATCGATTGCCAGCACATCTACTCACGCCTTCGGGTGCTAATGCTAAGTAAAGTCCTTGGATTCTGTCCCAAAAGGTCGGCATCTCATCAGGTCCGGCCTTACTGAGGGTGCCGAGGGCACAACGGTTGGCGACAAGAGACACTTCAAGAGAAACAAGCGGGAAAAGCTGCGACGGCTACACCAGCACAAGGACGCCTGATCAATAGTGGCCGAGTGAGCTGGCCGAAGTCGGCTGCAATCCAAACAATTTTCACTGTACAGCTTATGACAACATCGTTAATAAACTTTAGTTGAAAAACAATATTTATGTTCATTTGACGATTTTGCAAAATATATGTATAATTCTTTCATGGTAGGTAGTCAGGTCGAAGGAGGAATACTACTTGAGAGAGAAAGAAAAGCAGGAAAACGTCCCGTGTATTATATTCTGTCGAGCTATAATTGAGGTTGTTGTAAACGTTGTGGAAAACACTCATCGTGCTTGTTTTCGTCTGTTTTACAATACCAATTATATATATATATATATAAGAAGACACCAGTAAATCAACATTTGACTTAAACTTACGACTCAAGTAAAAAACGCCTTTGTAAATATCTGTACCGATTTCGATATTATCACAAGTGTGAGAATAATTTTTATTACTCATGTGTAAAAATAAATTTTCATCTGTATTAAGGTTGTCATATTAGTGTCTGGGAATGACCATCCCACACAACGTCAACGACTATAGAGTCCAACAGCGTCCCGCTCAAGTGGCAATTTAGCTAATGGGCAAACAACAATGGAATTCTCGCTGGTATTGGGCGATTTCGATGGTAGGTATGGCCTACGGTTTCAACAACGTATAGAACATTTTATATTAGCAAGTTTTACTCATTGTGAGGGGCTTTTCCTATGACACGCCAAATCAAGTACACGTAGGAGTGTCGAATAATGTCGAATAGGAGACACGAATAAGTGTCGAGTAATTACGAGCTTGAGGAGGAGAAGCAACACGGGTTCAGTGGGTTTCTAAGTTCCACAATAGTTTCTGCTAGCTGTCAGTGGCATGTGCATCAGGCCTTCCTGAATGTCCCCCCTATAGAAATTTCCCCCATATTGAACAATACATTGTGTACTATACTAAAAATACCATGCTTGTGAATGATGGTGAAATCAGATGAATGTACGAAGCCAATACAAAGATGCATTCTACCATTTTCCCATTTGAATGAAACAATATCGCTCGCCCTTGTAGGTCTGATGACATCGGGGTTTGGGTGTAATTTAATAGATAATAAATATAATAAGGGTAGACGCCCTGGCACAGCCATCCTTGTTTCTGGAGCCTCTCTCTAAATATGAATGTGTATTTACAGCAATGTGTTGGCGCATAATATAGGAAGTCGCATCTATAAAAAAATGGATCTGGTTCTTTCTAGTTAAAATAATTTTAAAATAAGGGATGTTATGACTGAACGCGTAGCCCGCTATGTTCTTCCTTATTAGCTCAGGTTACCAACTCCGGTTGATAACATTGGATTATCGTCCCCGAATTCTATACTTCTACCGCCCCTTGCGCATGAAACTCAGTATCTACGTGAGTCTGAAGAGCTGTACATCTGATTTAAAACCGGATTGACGCGGAATCTAACTATGCACCGGTAGAATCGACTACACGAGTCTTAAGTACGGGTTTCACGTTGTGTTTTATAGCTTACATAGAGAGAACAGCAACCTAAATGCCAGCTTATTAGGGACAGTTCCAGAAAGTTCACTAGATCGTGAACTTGGGTCAAAACTAAATAGAGCTAAGATAGATATAAAAAGACCACCTTAATGTGTTCCTTTGAAGGGCTCAATATTTTCGTCGTCGAGCAGGAGGTAAAACCCTGCTCGGTATATCATGGTGGAACCGTTTCGGGGCCAAATGATAAACAATTTTGAGTATATGAATGACTTGTCCTCAGAGTATTGAAGACCATTTTGATTTGGCAAAGGTCAGTTTGTTAAGTCTTCGTTTGTAGAGCAACGCAGGAAAGCCATAAAAAAAGAATATTATTATTAGAGACCACTGTTTGAAGAACTGGCGTGAGGGAACCGCCGGTTCAGTCGATTAAGATTTTTTGCGAACATTCACTGAACTGAGGGCGGAATGGAGGGGCACTCAGGATGGTGTTCTAATATTGAGAATTTGAATCTTTATTACGCTCGAATTATGACTATAGCAAACTTAATATGTATTTAATATTGTATTCGGTCTCGCCTCTAGCTGGGGGTTACCGAGCTGAGCAGACTGGCTAGTCTGGGTTAGCCAGGTTTTTTGGTAGCGAACCTGGTGGGCCTGCGAAACAGATAGTACCATTGGGAGAGGATGCCAAACTTTAGTGCTTTTTGCCGGTGTAGGAAAAATCGTTGGTATCAGTTTGCACTCTTGTTCTACCCCTACTACTGGCGCGAAGGCTTTCATGAACTCGGTTTTGTTGTAAACGAAATATAAGGCGCTCGGTGTGCCGGGAGGGCTATACCACAGCCATCTAAGCAATTTTAGCTCTATCCAATTGCATAAAGTACTACCATACCGGTAACGAAAAAAGAGCTGAACTCTGGAATAACATCTATCCTAAAGTATATAATAACTCATTGAAAGGCTAAAAACAATTCGAATACATTTTTCTTATGCTTAGGCTTCTCTACCTTGCCAGCACTCCTTTACCGTACGGTATGCTTGGATGATCTTTAACGTCGTCATGCGCTGGGTTTTCCTTAACAGATTGTTTCCTCTTGCTATAACTATTGCTAAGGTGAACCAGAGTGAACAACCGGAGTGGGCTATCGATCTGGCCACTGACATTACAAGTCTCCTCCGATCCGCTCGCTTGGGTTCTGGGATGTTCGATAAGATATTTGCAATGTCGTTTGCTGATTAAATTATCTGTGTCGTGACAATCTTAACGTGTTCACTTCCGCTGAACCCTCTGTCCAGGTCCGAGAATGCTCAACTGTCTTGATGCTCTTGGCTGCCAACATAAGGTTCACCGGGTAGACTGCGAGTCGGTCTCTGCCCCGGTGCTCGAAATTTTGCGCTCTTGCAGATAGTCTGAGATCACATTGAACAAAATACGGAGGTGCTTGCTTCCTCTTGAGGGTTTCTAGGTTGACTCTCTATGAAGGATTGTTGAACGCGCTTTCCACATCCAGGAAAATTGCAGCCTAATGTTTTACCTTTGTCACGTGTGAACGAATCTATGCTTTCGGAACCGTATTGAGTCGCTAACAATAGCCCGAATTTTCCAGCAAAAGATCTGTGCCATTCCGCACTTGGCGAGCATGTTAATAAGACATATTGGCCTCTAGCCACTGTTGTCCTTCGGGATTAGTACTCTTTCCGCAGTCTTCCATAAAGACGGGAGTTTTCCTCTCTGAAGAATCCCCGTGGCCACGCTAGCGACAGCCGCAGGGAACTCTTTGAGGGCACCCTGACGGCCTCCGCCGGGATGCAATCTGGTCCTCTGGACTTATAGTTTTAATGCAGCCGGCCGCCTAAAGGACTTCCTGCATCAGGACCTTCTTAGCATCTTTAGGGCGTTCTTGTGCCGGCATCTCCAGCCTTGGTGTCTTCTTCATTTGGCCCCGCACCATCTTGTACGGTCGGCTCCAGGCAATGTCGTCGATCTGCGCCAAAAATCACCGTTAAGGTAATATTTTGATACCACGCGTGACCGGCCTACATGGAAGAACTGACTTTTGTTCAGCCAAAATATTTGCTGTAAACGAACATGGCCGTTTTAATACTGTAGATAACGCCATAAGTGGAGAACCTCCTTTTTGTTTTTATTGCTAAGGGCTTTGGGCACGCATGATGCACAGCCGGCGGCAGTCATATCACGTTATGAGGTTCGATATCAGACTTTTGGTCTAGCTTCCTCTCTGTCGGACCATTTTGGGTGCTATTTGCACCCATTTGTTCTGCCACGTCGAGATCGTGGTTTTTCTTGCCCTGATAATGGTACAAATTTATCTGCAGAAATATTTGCTAGATTCTTTTTCCCGTTAGTAGGTCCCATGGCAGCATATAAGCTAAAATCAGGAGGGCTTCGGCTGAAACTGTTCAGGTATGTTGACATCCCTTGTTAGTATCTAGCTCCCCGTCATAGGCCAAACCCCAGAGGACGGAACCCAGATTCAAATCCTGTGAGACTCCGGTAGTAACCCTGTACTATTGCCCCTCTGCAGCCAGAAATAGTTCACCCGAAAAAAATAAGACTGCATCCTGTAAAAGACGTTTTCAAGGCAGCATTTGATTCGGCGCCTAGAGACATGGTCTTACGCACGTTGGCAGAGGCCGGAGTGCCAGTTAAAGTGCTCAACCTTCTCGCGGCCATCCTACAGAAGAACAGAGTAACCATCGAGGATGGTATCGCCGAACTCGAACCTTTTGCCCAGACAACAGGCCTAGCTCAGGGTGACAACCTGAGCCCTCTCCTGTTCTCTGTCCTACTGAAGGACCTGCCTGCCCAAATAAGAGGCCCTAGAAATTTAATCAAAGTTATCTTGTACGCGGACGACTTGGTCATATATGGTCCAAGCAGGTTTCAGGTACAGCAAGCCTTAACCCGTCTTTACGTCGCTGTAAATGCTTTGGGTCTAACGGTAAACCAGAGAAAGACAGAAGCAATGAAATTCAGGAGGGGCGGCAGGATCACTGGCACTGACACCTTGCGATACGCCAGTGTACCGCTCGCGTACGTAAATAGGTTCCCATACCTAGGGCTACTGTTTTCTTATAACGGACGCAGCTTCACCGCACACATCGCCGAGAGGTGCAGGAAGGCAGTGACCGCCGTATGGGCAATAAAATCGCCGCAGTTGTTGTCACTCGGAACCGCCTTGAGACTGTTCGATCTCAAAATAGCCCCGATCGCGTCGTATGGGATACGTGTCATTTGGGAGGACCTCACGGCGCAGAACCTCGAACAGCTTAACCGTGTTAAGGCCTCCTTTCTCAAGAGGGCTCTGGGATTACACATCTCGACCCGGAACCGCCTAGTATATCTCCTAGCAGACACACCGCTGTTCACCGAAGATCTGCGGCACCGCTTCGATCTGTCAACGACGACGGCTTTCAAGGACAACCTCGAATGCTGAGAGATAAAGTTCGCGGATATCGATGATAAATTCTTCGAAACTGGAGCTATGACACGTAACGAATGGAGAGGGGCGTATCGTTACAACCGTCACGTCGTAACCCGCTATGCCGTACACGGCTTTCATCATAAACTGTGTTTCGTGCGGGACTTCCACGAACCAGATGACCATTGCAGGTGCTCCAGATGCGAAGCACACTGTGGAAGATACCACGCCGCTTCCTGTGCTCTGGTCCCTTCCCTAGGTAGCCTGACTGACCCGATCTTAAAATATTCGCGATGAGCACTTTCTAGTCTATTTTCAAATAGGAGAAAATTGGGTTGTAGCCATATAGTCCGTGTAGTATATACTTATATACCGGATGTCTTGTGGGCTCAACCCCCAATGTGACACGACCATGCCCAATGGTGCAATTTTAGCCGCTATTGTATACAGTGAAGAGATATATATATTGTGATTATATTGTGTTTATACTACCTGGCAAAGGTGAATAAATGTTTGAAATTGAGAAAAATTGTAAAAGACGTTTTTTTTTAACAAACTAAGATGATTAGAAGCAATCGTTTGTTATAGGGGTCTTCCGACCTGCTTGTGCCAAAGCTCTGTTCAGGGTGCGAGTTAAGCTGCCTTTGCGAGAAACCATACTGGGCACCTAATAAAGTTTCTTTGATCTGAATTTCCTTGTTAAATCTATTGGCCAGAACAATTTCAAGGATCTTCGCCAAGGCATCCAAAAGGAACATGAGCCTGTAAGCCGAGGGACCCGCGCCCTGCGCCCGCTCGAGCATCCGGCAAATCCTCTAGAGCTGTATCGGAAGATTTTCCGGCTGTATCGGAAAGAAAACAGGGATTGTCTCTCGTTCGGCGGGCCTCATGCTTCAGTGTCCACCGCTTCTATCAGCTGTTTCCAACCGCTTGCTAATGATGGTTGCCATGGCATTGTCCCTACGATGCGTTAGCCGCAGAAGCCACAGCGATAAAAAAAAATTATACATTATGAATGTATAAAATCTTACTGTAACTTGTACATATGCTTCGTACTAGCCTGTGGCTATATGAAGTTGTAACAAAAATGAGAAACTACAATTAAGTATCAATTAAGTACCTCTCCACGGGAGACTCAAGAGCATCGGAATTTTTGCGTCAAAAGCTGTTGCTTGACATCCAACGAGAAAACGCAGCATCTGTTCGGGGCATATTGATGAACTGGGCTAATCCCGGGTTAGATAACCCGTAACCACACGTTAACGCGGAAACAATTGTTCACTCCAAAGTGCTAACATAAAAAGTCATTTAATAAAGTGATGATTAAGTATCAATAAACGTCATATCATATCATATCAATGGCCGATGAGCGACAACAATCAACATTCGTATGGTGTGGCTAAATCTTGGTGAGACGGCGCAGAGTTGAGAGTCCAACAACGAGGCAGTGATTTATCGTGGCGGAGTTTATGAAAACAGTTATCTCATTCAAAGTAAGAATACACCGATATACAGTTGGCAGGTTTTGGTTTATCATGCTAATGCTAGAATCCAGTGAACTGTCGTGGTAAGGTTAGAATTCAATGCACAAGGTAGCCAGTTCATTGCCAGTAGTAACCGTTCATGGCTAACCATCTTGCATCTCAATCCGGACGTTGAGGACCGAAATCTTGCATCACGGCGACGGAGATGAAATATATTGACGCGGCCCATTGACTGCAATAGACAACGAAAATCGACGGCAAAAACATGCCCGATAATCAACGTGTGATAGTGCGTTTCGTCAACCGCTGGAAGAAGATGGACGTTCAGCGTGCGTTCCGTGCGAAGAGGCCAAAGACGTCGTTTGTTCGGGCTACTTTCGGTGTACGCCAATGATCATCCAGTGACCGTTTCACAGCCTCAAACTCGACGCTGTTCTATACTTTGCGTCAACTGAAGCGTCACAAAATGATTGCTGATGTAAGGTCTAGAGATTGCCGGGTCCAGGCCAAATCGCCCTCACGAGTGACGCTGGAGACGGAACTGAAGACATTGACTGAACGGGCCGAACCACACATGACAGCATCTGAATAGGACGGTAGATATAACCTCTATTAAATGTGACACCGCATCGTTTCTGGCAATTGATTGTAATCCCCCCTTTGACTAAATAAAGGTGCATTTGATTTGATTTGATTTGATTTAATGTGAACGGGCTCAAGTCACACTGGCATGACCTCGAAAAGTTCTTTGCAAGCCTGTTATGCGAACTTTCTGTGATAGCCATATCAGAAACAAGGATCCAGGAAGCCGAATCTTGTTGAGCTAAATTTCGCAATTATAATAGTTACTACAGCTGTAGATCAGACTGTCGTGGATATCTACGACAGCATGATCTACAGGTGGCGCTCGATCGCGGATCGGGATGTCGCTCTGTATATACGATGTGGCTGTGACGTTAAAGTACAAAAGGAGCTGGCTTTTGTGACTTCAGCTATTTTTTGCTGCGAGAGTATCGTAGTGAGCGTGAGTGGTGTGGTGGAGGGAAAATCTTTTCTGGTTAGCGCACTTTATCGCCAGCCGTCCGGCAAAGCTACCGATTTCATAAGTGGATAAAATTATACTTTTAAGATTAACAGTTAAAATATTCTCCTACTTGGAGATGGTAATATCGATGTTCTTTGCAAGGATTAAAACTCCCGTGACCTTCAAGAACTACTGTGCTCATTTAATTTTAACGAGTTCGTGGGTGTACCGTCATGAGTCGCCGTAGTGGAGAGTAGAAGAGACCGCTCCACCTACAGCGCCAATTGTATCGGTCACATTTACTCAAATCTAAGTCTTGAAGTTGTCATTCAAAGCGGCTCAATTGCAACAACATTATCCGCCCACCAGGCCACGTTCTTCTCAATACCGACCACACGATCTGTCACCAAGATCATACGTAAATCGGAATATAACCATGATAGTGCCAGACTCTAAGTCTTGAGTACAACTAGAGCATCGAGGTATCGAAATATGCCTGTGATAGTGCTAGCTCAAAATAACTCATTGGACTGCCGTGGTCAATCGGACGATCACTGCACTCAAATGAATACACTGTAAAAATAATCTTGGGGTACCTAGGGAAGCCGGAGTCACTCAGGAATTGCTTGCATTCATAAATTTAAAATGCGGCTTTTAAAGAGTTTAAAGCTAATCCAGATAATATTGCAAAGCGAGGCTTATTTAGAAAGTTAAGAAAGAAGGTAACCCCTGTTTCTAGAAAGTATGGACTTGATTTTAATAGAAACAGGTACAGGAGAACACTCAAAGTAGGAGAAATCTCTGGAATGCCATTAGACGTGATCTTGGTGGCATACCGGAAAAAACTGTGTAAAGCTTAAAGTTCGAGATAGTATGATGCCCGATGAGACTACAATGGCAAACATGTTTAATCAATATTACTCGACGTGTGTGTCTGCCGACTTGGAACGCTCTAATAGATATGTAATGCCTGAGGGTCAGGATCCCTACGAATTTTCGTCGTATGTGAACAGAGGTCTCATGTTAGCAGGTCCATACTCTAAGGACCGTGCATCTTCCACATAAAACAAAGTATGCTCAGGTGCATCTGAAAAAAATTCATCCCAGTTTTTGCAAAGAAGCCAACGTTCTCGCTGATCCCGTATCATATCTGACTAATTTGTCAATTTCGACAAGTAAATACCTTAAGGCGCTTAAATTATATCACGTCATTCCGCTCTTTAAATGTGGTGACAGATTCGCAAAAGAACTACCGCCCAGTCAGCATACCGGCCCCAGTGTCAAAGATATTTGAGAAATGCGCATTCGAACAACTCAGGGATCATCTTGAACACCACAATGTACTCAATCGTCGACATTACAGATTCCGCCCTAATCTGTCCACCACCGTCCCTGTTATGAGCATTGTAGATGATGTTCGTCAACGTTTTGAGAAGGATAAAACGGTTACTTGTCTTTTGTTGATTTGAGAAAGACGTGCAATACCGTCGACATCAATATTCTAATTATCAGAAAGACAGCAAGTGGTAAAGATCGGGCATACGTTTTTAGATATCGAGAACATATCAGTTAGAGTGGCATAAGGGAGTATCGGCGGTTGCTGTTCATTATATTTATCAACAATTATCAACTATGTTTAACTTTAGTTACTGATTAAACTGCAGCACTCTTTGTCGGCGATTCCCTAGAAAAGGTCTATTGATTGACTAATTGACAAAGTGGTTTATTAACGGAACTGATCTTAAAATGCTTGAGTTCTTACAAAAATAATAATGTGATATAGGGCTGCTATATAATAGTAGAGTTATAATAAAAATGATATACTCCAACGATCCCATGTAACATCACAAGTAACAGATTCGCCGCAGGGCGTATTCCTATGACAGACAACCACCACCTCAGCTTTAATCAGGAGTCCCTTTAAGTCGGAATGCGATAAGCTGCAAATCTATCTGGTGGCCACTTGCCTAACAATAGTAGGAGTAGATGCTTAAGGAAAACATTAAGCGACTGTCAGATTGATTTAAAACCAATGGCTTATCCATGAATTGGTCAAAGACCGGTCTTATTCAGTTCTTATCGTCTAGAGGTGTACTAAGTTGTAACCGTGAGGCATTTCAATGCGGAAATAGCACCCTTGGAATGTTCAATGGGGCAAATTTCTTAGACGTTGTTTTGAATTTCAGGTTATCGTTTGAAGCCCATACAGATCGCAGTCGCAAGCAAATTGTAGGGAGCATTGCTGCCCTAATCAAGTGCCGTAATATTCTACCATGTGGCTGTCTGTTCGCCTTGTACAACGCCTACATCCATAGTTATCTGACCTACGCAGTTGAAAAATGTATTTATATATATATATATATATATATATATATATATATATATATATATAAAAGTCTTATATGCGTCTTTTTTGGCTGTTACACCGCCTGCACAATAGAATCTTGCGAGTAATATTGGCATATCCGTCATGGGTAGTCATGCGTTATAAGTACATAGATATGTCAACTCTGCCCTTCCGCTGCAAATAGAGACAACTATCGTTACTGATATTAAACGAACTTAATGTAACTTCATCCCAGCCTGCTCAATCTTTTCCAGTCGGCATCAACCATGAACACAAGGGATCACACACACAACCTCTGATCTTATCTGCAGCTTTATGTAGCCAATCTCGAGTCTCAAAGTCAAATTTCAGTGCCACCTATTGGAACAAGCTTCCTCCAGATGTGCGCGCAACTTCCTCTCGCGCGACAATATTCGAACTAAACGCTAAACGAACCCCTATTTAGGTGCCTTACTGATATCAACCTAATGCGGTAATAATCAGATGAATGAAATAATATAATATATCCTACGTAACCTAATCGAAGAATGTTTGCCGTTTTCTTTCACTTATATTCACTACTTTGATTTGAATACCCGAATTTGGCAACATATATATATATATGTTATAAAAGCAATCGTTTTATTTTCTGTCACCAGATCTCGTGTGTATGCGGTGCATGGGCGATGAAATATTGCAAAATTCCCCCGAGAAGACGCACACGTCACGTCACGAAACGCAAACAGCGCTATGTAAAATGCGATGACAACACGCGTTTCTTTCCCTTTTTTCTTTCACAAGCTTCTTGCTGGTGAGCCAAGTTTATTTGCCTTCTTCAAGAAAAGAGGTCATTTAAGTGCGACATCAGATCGCTTTTGTATGTGCATCTCTCTCTCGACAACTGCGTTTGCCGTTCATAACTCCATCAAGCGAGATCATCAGCGGAGCTCATCAATGTCTGCGGCTTCACAGAAGAAGACTTTTCGTCAGACAGCCGGTGACTTCTGACTTCTGCAGAGTGACCAGTATCAAAAGCGAATATGATCCACCAGCGACGAGCTCTCATCGCCGTTGTTGCGTCGGGCGTTGCTGTGCTCACAGCAAGTCGTAAGTTAGAAAACGCTTTTCTTTTATATATATAGATAGATAGATAGATATAGGATCTAATGATACAGCACCGTCAAAACAAAAAACAACTAACAAATCAAAGACCGTGATTTTTTCTAGTTTTACAAAATGTTAGTTATACAAAATCCTTAAAAACGTGTTAGTTATCATTCCTAGCTACAAAACATGCATTACTACGCCATCTGGCTGTGCATTAAACGTAAGTTTGTGCAATAACTCGTTGTCTTTGCATCTTGGACACATATTTCAAAATGTTGCCCAAATTTGCAAATGTTAGTCAACAGGGGTTTATCATGGCCAACCTGCAACCAGTTAGACACCGTACCGAGTACATATATATATATATATATATATATAAATATATATATATATATATATATATATATATATATATATATATATATATATATATATATATATATATATATATATATATATAAGCACATAATCTAGATGCCTGTATTGACTGGCGTCAGTTGTGACAATGCGACAACTTGTGTGTGTGTGTGTTTGTGTGATGCTTGCTGCGGGGCGCCGATTATAATGGTGATGGTGGTGTGCTGGTGTGCTGACGACGGGGTGCTGCGGGGTCCGGAGTAGAGTGCGTCTACGAAGGACGGTCATACAACAATGCCGAGCAGCTTCCGACAACGGATCCGTGCGAATTTTGTATGTGCTACCGTGACAATGTGATCTGCCTGTCACAGCCGTGCCCGCCTCCGGCCGATGGCTGTCGCGAGGTCGTCATCAACGGCTTCTGCTGCCCGAGATACGTCTGCGGTACGTCGAACCGAAATAATAATAATAATAATAATAATAATAAAAATAATAATAATAATAATAATAATAATAATAATAATAATAATAATAATAATAATAATAATAATAATAATAATAATAATGCGCAGTAATCGACGCAATTTCTTCAACTGTGCACAGACTTGTGGACCGCATTGTTTTGTTTTTCTCCCTCTTTTTGATCGTGACAAATAATAGTTTATCCTGGCATTCATCGTATTTAAATAGGTAATAAACGTGAATGCAATACATGTATATAGGGAGGCTATCCTAGTGTTTAACAATGTTAAATTAATGTTAAACTATGAAAAAGAGGTGTGCTACTTGTCGATGTATCTTCAGTCAGAAATCTCCACAGTGTGCTTGTTAGAATTTAGGTAGCAAAATGCGACCATTGTCGATTAAAGTTCTATGAGATAACCATGACGTACCTATGAAGTAATGTATCAACATGCACTAGAAATTCTACATGTTGCTCATATTCCATTGATGTCGGCGTTAGCGGCTGTCTCATGAACATGGTAACTAATGTCTTGCAACATAAAAATATCTCGCGCTTAGAAAAACCAAACAAGACATATTTTACTATTTTGATAAGAACTATCATGATTGTTATTATATATATATATATATATATATATATGTACATAGTATTAGCGGCATAGTCAGCTTAAAATATCGTCAATACGATTATGTTCCACAATATATTTCTACTGCGACGTCACGGCGCTATTGCTTAATAAGGTTTCACAAAAATTGCTATAGGTATTATATGTTATTTTTTTTATCAACAATAACGCTTTCTACTATGCTGTAAATCAAAGGATTTTTCGTAAGCACGAATGTTTCCCTTTTTGTCGTTTAATTTCGTAAAAAAAAGTTAATTTTTAACTACCGTTACAATAGTGTGGAACTTACAAACCCACTTAAATCGAGTCGTCCGCTTTCTCTCTTGTCGGGAGTGGCATGCAGTACAATCTTTTTGAGGTAACTGCTTTTTGCCACTCTAACTTGCCATTAGGGCTGCTCGACTTTATGAGGCGGTTATTTTCGCTTTCAAGATATATATTTTGCGAATATTTTTACCATAGAGCAGGCAAGACTCATGGTCTTCGAGGAGCGCCTCCAAGCTTGACAAGCCAGGGGACTTCCAGTAGCATCTTAGGTTCCGAGACAGTAACTCTCGCTCAGTGCTGAAGAAGGCGCAGCATTCCTACGTAATAGCCATTAAAAATGTTAGCAAGTCGTACACAGTCTGTGACTATTTCATCATCAACTTTCAGTTTGACACTTTTTCTGGGCACCTCCAATGACTGGATGAATGGCTTTCCATGGGTTTCTATCGCTCTCTCTATCGCAAACAAAAGAAGACTCTATCGCAAACAATCTTCCTATTAGATTCTAATATGCACTTTCTTGAAAACGTAACAACTCTGGTTCTCAGTCTGATATTGATGCCTGCGGTCTTAAAGAGGGTTACTGCGAGGCCGCCTCCTTCTCCTTTGTCAATTCAAGCAGCTCGGCAGTGACCCACGGCTTACGTGGCTTACTTTTGTTTAACTTTTGCCTAAAATCTCTCTTGCCCCTACACACGACTGCCATCACTCTCTCGTTAACGCATGTAAATGCCTCGTCTACATCCGAGATGTCGTATAAGTCGTTCCAGTTAGATATTGCAAGTTCTGTTAATATTTGGCTGTAATTTATTTATACCTAATAATAATTGTTGTGAGAGCTCCAGATGCGAGTAACGACAACGTCTGCACGTTAGTATAGATGTGATCGATGCAAGTGGGACTGTATTATGTTCGGTTTATTTCGGTATTGTGATTGCCATCCTGGTTGGCACATTGACCACTTCTATGTGGCAGATCTGTTCTAGAGTTTCAATTAATTTTAGTGCCTCGGCAGACTTCACCATTGTATTGAGATTTGCGTCAACAGTATTATCGATTTGTTATCACCGATGCCTGATAAGAGAGTCTCCAAGCGAAGCAACAACGTGCACTGGATTTCCCTTCGGCTGTCCCCGTCAGCGCCACCCTCTATTTCCAGAAATAGATTCTCACAAGGCAGATCCTCTGAGGTTCTACATTTGAGATTATTGCGTTCTCGTGCAGTATAGTCATTCCTCACTTGTAGCGTCTTTGCAACTAAAAAGCATGCGCGCCTCTCAAATGACTAAAACCGGTAACTCCCAACTGCGTCGTGACTTGATTCAATTTACATGATATTAAATGCGCCCCCGTACGACACCTAGGAGAGAAGCCGGATTTACTTCTACGCTTGATCCTGGTTGTGTGCCTAGTTTGGACGCAGGTATATGCAAAAACGTTTCACGCCCGGCTAAAACTCCTTAGCCTATGCTCCTGTGTGACTGGGTCTTTCTTCTCGTCACGGTTATCGCCATTCGTGCAACATTCGCCAGGAGAGGCGGTTCTCGGCATAACCACCCCCTCTTCTTTATAGTTGTTGTTGTTGTTATTATTTGTTATTGTTGTTATTGCTATTAATGTTGTTGTTAGCTGGTAGAAGTGTAGTATATGCGCTATTAAATAATTAAGTTCTTAATGCAAAAAAAATGCCGACGATGAAAAATGGATACTCTACAGAAACGTAACACAGAAAAGAAGTTGGGTCCCCAGAGGTTCTCAGGCCGCAGCTATCCCTAAACCCGAAATTCATCAGAAGAAGGTTATGCTGTGCTGCTGGTGGGACTGTAAGGGCGTCGTGTATTTTAAGCTGCTTCCAATGGGTCAGACGATCAACTCCGTTGTCTATTGCACACAACTCGAAGATTTGAAGGCTGCAGTAGCAACCAAGCGCCCGGAATTGTCAAACAGGTGGGGCGTCACTTTTCAACATGATAAGGCGACACCACACAAAAGTTTGGCCACCCGGCAAAAATTGGCGGAGTTTGACTGGGATGTGCTGCCGCACCCAGCTTTTAGTCCCGACCTCGCACCATCTGATTATCACTTGTTCAGGTCTCTCCAGAACTCCCTTGATGGCACAACATTTGAATCTTTGGAGGTTATAAAAAATCACCTCACTCAGTATTTCGACGAGAAGGACAAGACGTTCTGGGAGAAAGGAATCATGGATCTACCGAGGCGATGGGCGAAGGTTATCGAACAAAACGGTCAATATATCATCGAATAAAAATACTGTTGTCTGCATAAATAAGGCTCTTTAAAATCGGGTAAAAAAGCCGACGAACTTTTTGACTTTACTAATATATAAATGTATATATATTCATATAATCTGGTTCAACAAGGCCTTATTATGATCAGATGTATCTCTGCATGTATGTGTCCATTTTTGCAGACACATATGATATCAGCACAGAAGGTCAGAATTCGTCTACAGTCCAGCCCGCTTCGAAGGGGCCAGCCACGGCGCCACATGACGGTGGACGGGCAGACATATCGTTCGAACGAATCACATCGGGCCAAACACTACCACTTCCTCTCCTGCGCGCGTCTGCATCGCCACCCCCGCCAACGACGAGAACCTCGACGATATCATCAAAGTCCCAACAAACGTAATGGTGACGAAGCCAAAACAAAGCTGAATTCTACTCAGATTTGACAGTTATTAGTACAACGGGTCACATGCTATGTGTGCTATCTTTCAGACGACGCCACCAACGATATAATGCTACTGCATAACAAGGGCATGCAAATAAAGACTGGTTCGCCTGCGTGTTCTGCGCTGTTTCTTCATTTCTATTGACCTGAATTTACCCTTCAAACACATCACGCTAATTTTCGAAACAAGAAGGAGCGTTGAGAACTCGTCCTGTACAGTGATCCTGTACAGTGACAGTTTGCGGTGGCGGCGGTCATACCAGGTTTTTAGACCAGGAATCAAGCACTTTGTCGAAAGGCCTGGAGTGTCCTCATGGGCTGCTCCATGGCATGTGCACTGCCACGAGGTAAGTATGGTCTGTAGGTCCCAGGGGGAGTACTCTTGAGAGGACAAACATATTTATTTATACGCTTACATAGGAGAGAATGGGGTTACAATGTTGGTGAAGACCCTATAGCGTTAATGAGGCCCATAAACAATACCGATTGCTATATACATATGTTTCCTTTTTACATGGCTCGATCATGAGTCACCCGCTTTGCAACCTGGCGTATGATGACGTCCTCCGCAAGGATAACTTTCGACAATAAGAAAAGATTTTCGGGAATGCGGATGACTTGGCCATCACAGTAATGTGTCTGCAGCAAAAACTGGAGATGAAGTGATACTGAAAGCTAATGATATGATATGATATGACGTCTATTCATTCTTAATTGTAGTTTCTCATTTGTGTTACAACTTCATATAGCCACAGGCTAGTGCGAAGCATATGTACAAGTTACAGTACATTTTATACATTATCACCGTAGTATCTCGTGTTATTGCAATTATTTATCTATAGACTGTGTACATGATTACATAAATATGGTTTAATCAGACGCAAGTAAGGTAAGATAGTGCGTTCTAGCAGTGTTTTTGATAAATACAAATTGTAAAATAAAACACTAGAGTCTATGAGGGGATGAATGTTTAAAGTCGGCCTAGTATTAATCGCTCCGGAGAAGAGCGAGGTCATACTGCTAACGGGAAGGAAGAAGGTGGCTCCCATCCGACTATATGTAATTGGCAGGGCAGCAAATAAATCAGACCAAGGAAGCCCGGCATTTAGGGATCCGCTTAGACAAAAGCCTTACGGGGCTCAGCCATATAAGCACATGTGCGGCCAAGGCGGCCAATGCAATCGCATAAATTTTGCCAACATTCACAAACCAAGACTGAGCAATATGGCTTAGTAGCAAAGCCTTTGCCTTGCATTCGGGAGGTCTGGGACCCAGACCGGCCACTCCTAAATTGGTTTTCATGGTTCCCAATTTAAACAAGGTGAATGCCGGAGGGGATTAAAAAATCGACCATGATCTAAAAGACGGGGAGCACAAATGTCTCAATAAAAAGAGATGATGCATTACCATTCAACCCCCCCCCCCATTTAACAAAAAAAGAGAATGCTGGCGCATATTGTGTCATTGGCCGGGTTGATCGCGTTCTCCGGGTCCCTGGTCTGGTCAAGGCTTCTTTGAAAATGAAGAAGCCAGGATGAATCCTTAAGGACTATCTAAGTGCATGGTTAGTACAAACACTGTTCAAATGCTGGTAGAAGCCATTCCTTGTGTCTTGAAGGTAGAAGAGAAGCGACAGCCGTGGGAGAAGGGCCCGAACTGCAGTAAAGGAAACACTTCTGGAGTACGAAAAACACTCCGATCCCACATCCCAGAAATAAAGCAAAAGGTAGAACGACCAGGGAGAGTGCTGATAGAACCATTACCTCACGCAGATCTTCACGGGGCATGGGGACTTTCAAAGCTTCCTTTCTCGAATTGGAAAAGCTCCTGCGGCAAGCTGTGTTCGTTGCCAAGAAGGGTGACTCAACTCACAACGGCACATAGAGTGCCAGGTAATGAAAGAGGTTAGAACCACAACAGTCGCAAAACTCAGTGGCAAGTGAACTAATGAGGGAGACGGAAGGAGATCAAGTATCCCAAACCCCATAGGAACCCTTAAGGAGTTCGTGGACTACAAATGCGGCACGACCTCGGAGTGACAGCTGGACGCAGCTTTGGCTACGGGGGTACTGAAGGAGAAATAGGCGTTGCGAAGGTTCGGAAGAGCTAGATTTACGCAGGTCCCGTGACTTTGAATGATACGGGTTTGCAACGACGACCAAGTGATTCGAGTGACACTCGCCAGTTCTCCTGATGGTCTATAGTACTGGTCGATGAATATCTGGATCAGAAGAAATTGAAGCATAAGGGGGAAGGTGTGCTTAGTGGGTATGGGTCTCAGTGGGCTAACATACATTCGCTGGGGTCGAGTTCCAGTTGCTCCCACACTCCTCGAGCTAAAAAGTGGGACCCTTTTTATTCCAAACTTGCAGCAATAGTACATAACCTTATTTAACCCTTCTTCATAAAACAAAAACATATAAATCCAGCAACACGTAACAGGAATCTTATTTCCGCCTGTCAAACTACGCAGCTGCAACGGTACCTGTGTAAATCTTTCATGCATGCCTCTCTACCGTCTAATACACAATAGTTTGTATCGACTCGCTTCCCACAATATATTTTGCGTTGCCGGTCGAAGTAAATGCAGTAGGGTTTTTCTGAATTTGACGCTACTGTTCTCGGCAAGGTACCAATACCGGACACAAGAATACTTCATCGCCTTTATCAATCAGATTACCAAATTCACGGTTACACAAATTTAATAAACAATATACTTGTAATCGGCTAGCTTAGAAAACCTATAATTGCTGGTGTATCTTGGCAGGACTGTTTAGTCACGTTAAGTTAGTTGAGTTGCTCTGTTGATCAGGCTGGACGTTGGGATTGTACACAGTATCGGCATTTTTGGTGAGCCCGCGCAATTCTATTACCGACGCCAATATTCTGCGCTGTTACTTTATGCTGGTCGTCGACCGCAAGCTTTCCTTAAAGTTGTTTATCAAGAAGAAAAAAGACTGTTGCTAACTCCGAGTCTTACTCAAACCTTAAAAATACTAATAAATGAAGCCCACTGTCATTTGCCATGGACATACTGCAGTCACATCAAACATACGCTAAATATCTGCGATCGGACACAACCTGTTACAAACGACCCGTTTTGCCATCCGGCATAAAAGGCGGATGCTAAACAACCCCTACATCGCAGCAGGATGTACTCAAAGGAGACTGTACGTCATGGGTCTGGGCGGTATTGAGCAAGTCTAGTCTATAACACAACATGTATTAACTTTCCTGTAACACCATTTAACCACTACTGGAAGAGTATTTCATCTGTACCACAGATGACTGTATCAGGTACACCTTGAACCAAATCGGCGGAGAGGTGTACGAATTAAAAATACATATGGTTATTCACAATGATAATGACGACAAGTCGGGTTTCCAAATACCCAGTTATATTTTGTCTAAAAGGTGTGTCGTAAACAAAATGAATCGATATTTCGGTCCCAAGTTGTACAGTTTCAAAGTCAAAACGGACGACGCATAGTTTTACCTCAACTGCTAATCTGTTTTTCTTGCTGTCCACTCAAAAACACTCGGCGTAACTTTTGTCCGTAGCCTGACGTTCCGTACTCATATTCAAAAACTGCGATTTTGCTACTTATCAAAGTAAACTTTTATAGTAAGCGATATTTGGCTTCATATAAGGCTCTAGTAGACTCTTATTGTACCAACCTTGATGTACTGTTTCTGTGTGAGAGTCTTCTTCTATGAAAAACACGCCTTATTACTTTAGCGAGTCCAATATCGTTTCATAAAGCAAGTTGCTGCCTACTGCAACGTTTTTCAAAAAATAAATTTAAACTGCCAATAATTGGCTAACTCATGCAACGAGATGACCTTTAGATCAAAAACGCCTTGTACGATGTCACAACATATCGGCGTTCTTTATTCACTGGCCAAGATACCGTTCAGTACACAACCTTAGAACTCTACAGAGAACTTAGGGAAAACCGCAACATGGCATTTGAAATGGGCCTCAACATACGCCAAGGGGCCTGCCTTTGCTGTTTTAAGTGGAAATTATCGTCACAGAGAAAGAGGTCTATAATATGCCGAACAACATGGCATGACTACCATCACCTCATATGCTTGAAACGAAATCGTTATGAAATTGACGAGTGGTTATGTAAAAACTAATTTTTAGTTAGTAAAATTAATTCGCAAATATATAATCATCTTCGGAGTGGCGACTCAAAGCCTCCAATTGAAGTCGCAATACATGCACCATGTTGTGAATCATGCCCTCGACAATGTCACGACCAGAGTCGCTTTGTCTTTCTCCATTTCAAATAAAGGCTTTTGTGTAGTATTAGCAACAAGACACTATAGCTTACCTAGAGCAAACGCTGTATGGGCTTAACCAAGCTGCCATGAGCGTGATTCGTGCAAAAAGTTTCAACGTTGTAAACTGATAGTTTACCTTTCATCTAAATTGGGACACGTTTTAAGTAACAACAAAGAGGCGACAACTCTATGCATGTTTGTCTCATACCTTCCCGATCTCCACAAATCGCATCGTAGAACATGTTTAGATTATTATAGCTTTTTATCGCCGTGATCGGTGAACATCTTGAACAACGTTCTGTCTCCAGCTACACCAAACCGATGGTGTCAATCATAAGTGCAAAATGACGCTGCGCTATTCTAAAGGCAAATGAGAACATTTCGCGAAACCTGAACCGGCTTTTATCCAAACAAAAATCATTAGAAAAATACAGCAAGACGAAGCGTGAGAGAACCAAAAGGCGGCTCAATTTTATTGTCGATCGCCTACGAACTACGTCGACTGTACTATAGCTTTGACCATACGGAGTTCAACATTGAGCCAACACGTTAGGCGTTTAAACTAAGGTCGAACTACGAAAAGGCCTACGAAATGGCGGTTGGCCAGCGTCAGCGATCTGTGGCTACAACTTGAGCTGTTTGTAGAGCCCGCGTTCGATTCTCACCGCGTGAACCATACCATGAACGCAATCGGTTTAGTACAGGAGATCACGAGCTACCTCATCAAAACTTGACTAGCAAACGAAAGCAAACAGCGCGTGTGCCGTCCTGCGCCGCTGGCTGTGTTCACTTTTACGTTTCAAGAATCAGCTGCTGATGCCAGAGGATCTGCACCAAACCTCAGCGACCTCCGCACCAACCCCCCAACTTGGTTGGACTGTGAACGAAATGCGATGAGATCTCTGCCTGTGGCAGAGACGTCGCTTGGTGACGAGCGATTAGCGCACTCGTTTTGCATGATGTTATGCTCGCACCTTTTTTTAGCGTACCAACCGAGTTGGTGACAACAAACAACAGTCTCTTGATTTGTTGTTTCCAGTTTCGTAGAACTTAATATCATAGTCGTGGCATTTACCTGTGTGTGGCTGTGGCCGACTCCGTCGATGATAGATAGCCATGGCGTCCACTGGAACGTCAGGTGATACGTTTTGTGCAGCAACTTTAACCTAGATCTTCTTCAGAGTTCCTAAAAAAGTGTTAAGGTAAAATCTATTCATACTTCTATTACTAATACAACTGTCACAATGGTTACATCAGATCAGAATCACGACCGAACGTGACGAGTGCCATGACGAGTCCGTACGACGATACGTCGTAGACATCCAGTCGACAGACATTGAATCAGCGCAGCGTCGTGTTTTTCCGACGTCCATGAGCGGCGTGATCGGGTAATCAGCGTCATAACAGGAAGAACAGTGATCATAATCGTCATCGTCGTCATCATTATAGTCGACATAACAACAACAACATTAGCAACAGCAACAACAACAACAACAACAACATTAACAACAACAACATCAGCTACATCAGCTACAACAAAAAGAGCTACATCATCATCAACAACAGCAACATCAGCAGCAGCAGCAGCAGCAGCAACAGCAGCAACAACCGTCCTAACCATATACGAACAGTAAGTACTACCTGGATATGGCGAGCAGCGAGAGCGCCGTCTCGTTCGCGCTATTCTGTCGACGCTGTCTGTGCCTATCGCGGGCGTCGCCGGATCGACGGTATGCGTTTTTCACCGACTGCAAGCACGTCTTCTGCAACCTGTGCCTTGGTCGACTGGCTGGGGACGCTGCCACGGGCGGCGAGGCGGCCGCGCTCGCACGCTGTCCGCGATGTGAGCGGACGTCCCGTGTCGTCGCCATAGGAGCGGAGCAAAACCACAACGACGAGAAGCTCCGCGACAGCGTGGCAAAGTTCGGCGTCTCGCACCAACGGCTGGCCGACCTGGGTCGCGAACTCGACATTCAGAGCCATCTGCGTCGGCAGTACATCGAGCACCTTCGTCGACTCGTCGCCAAATGGCAGAAACGCCTAAATCGGGGTCGCCGCCAACAACAGTACTGGATGCGGAAGATTGCCGAATGCAAACGCCGAGCCAGATAATCGAAAATGAACACAGGTGGCAGAGCAGCGTATGGTCGAAAGCGAGATTGCACATGTATACACATATTTATGCTGTATGTACGTAAATTAAATATATATATATATATATATATATATATATATATATATATATATATCTATATATATATATATATATATATATATATATATATATATATATATATATAAATTCTCGGTTTTCATTCTAAGAACTTATTGAACTACCTGTATATATATGTATATATATATATATATATACATATATATATATCTGTGCATAATATATATATATATATATATATATATATATTATGCACACAGGTATATATCTACAAATAGCGCCACATTAATCAAACGTTGGAAAGGTTGCGCTTTTAGTGATATAGTACCTATAAGTGAAGAATGCGCGCTAATTCAACGAAAACACTACTAAATTACACTGGTTGGGAACCGTGGCAGAGCGTGACCTGTTAGTTTTATCGATGCATAAGGAAACGTTCGGCCAGAACTTGCTCAGCGTACTCCGTAGACGTTAGTCGGATGAGATGAAAGCTGCACTTTTGCCGACTTTCTCTTTCTCTCTGTCCTACGAAGAGTCTGGTTTCGAATGGTAAAAAACTGCTGCATAATACATACAGCCCTCAAAAAGAAGAATCACGCACACTAGCAATTTATTTCGCGACCCTTGCGATTCCTCGTCTATGTGTGTCGTCACACTCTTTAGCTTGATTAAGACATTTTTGAGTTTGATGCAGTCACTGTCTCCTAACGCTGCAAACCTACGGTTAAGAACTAACTGTCTAAAATGAATTAATTTGCGCTGTCTGTTTTCTTCTCTTTCTCTCTATCGATATATAAATATTTATATATATATATATATATATATATATATATATATATATATATATTTATATATATATATATATATATATTTATATTATATATATATATATATATATATATATATATATATATATATATATCTATATATATATATATATATATTTATATATATATATATATATATATATAGGACGGAGTGGAGAAGGCGGCCGAACCTTGACAGTAAAAGTAGCGGGTTGGATCCGTGTTCCACCCGTGCCATTTTAACGCAATCTTCTTTGCTAGAAACGATGTCTAGACTTGAATTCATGGTACGAGTATGACAGGACCACCCAAAAACGAGTACTTTATAGTTTAATACTGTTGTCGACATCTGGTTGAGAAATTATATAAATGACCTACACTCGACACTTTCTGCAGGTTAGCCTCTCCCTTTATTACAGTGAACGGGTCCTAGTGACTAGTCTTTGTAACCCAATAGTCATTGTGTAGTTGGTTTCTAAATCGGTAATTGACTTCGGCCGCCGATTGCGAATTTGTACGAACTAAAATCCCGTCGATGGCGTGACGAGCAAATAGGCGTCGGTGTTGTACATAGTCGTTAAGTTGACCGGGTATGTTTGTTCACCACGGCGTCAATCGATTTCATCACTTGCTGGTGATGGTTGTGACGGTGTGCAAACTCCCAAACTCCCGAACTGGCGGGTAGCGAAGTTATTCACCAGTTGCCGGCAGTTCGTTCATGGCTTGCGTTCATGCTTTCTCCGGGCCGATTTCGTTGAAGGTGACAGCTTCTGTCGGCCGACACGTAAAATTCCGACTGGATATCACAATGAAATATAACAAAATATAAACGCATTTTTATTATAAAGCAAATATATGTATGTAACATATGTAGGTAGTGATAACAATTTGAACAACAGGAAAATGGCTCGAATGTTTAAAACTGAACTGAAATCAGGACGAAAAACGAAACATATTACGTATCCGTGTGATGAACGCGTGCCAACTAGTTTAGACGATGCTATCCAATTGAAGATAAGGATAGCAACACCCTGCGATAGAGCTTCCTTTGACCAAGGCGGCGCATCGTGTGCTTGGCATGAGAGGAGACATCATGAGTCTAGCCGGCTGGGGAGCCCCGTGAACCAACAAGAGCTCCACCAGACCAAGGCGGTTCACCAAGGTTCAGCTGCCGGACTGCTATCAACTGTAATCGAAATAGATATAGCCAACCATCGAGGACGTTAAAGGGGTGTACAGTCATATATATATATATATATATATATATATATATAGGTTGGGGCCGACATAACCCGTCCCGAGCATCACCGGTAAAAGTATAAAATGATCGAGATAGAAGAATGTAGATATAAATATATGTTTGTATATTTCATCGTAACAAAGACAAATTGTAGTTGCCGGAATGTACACTATATATATATATATATATATATATATATATATATACAAGTGGTGGAGACTAGGGGAAAACAATGAAAAACACGCAGCACCTCGTTGCGCGCCTGAGTGAACAACGATTACTTGCTCATGGAATAATGCATATGCCTCCGGAGAGAGTCTGCAATAAACACAAGGCTCGCATGCACAGAGCTTTAAATGCATCTAGTCGCTTTCGAAGTTCCTTGCGGCTGTCCCGCCAACCGTGTCAAATAAAATACGAGCTACTTGCATGTATAGCCTTCTTGTACAGGTACACGCAGGTGCGTAAACATTGATTTGACGAACAATATATATATATATATATATATATATATATATATATATGCATATATATGTATATATATATATATATATATATATTATTGCTGATTTATTTATATAACTTGGCTATGATATATATATATATACTTACAAACATGGTTATGTCGATGGCCACGTTTAGTAAAGGTGTCTCATCAACGTAAGTGCCGTGAGTGTTTGCATCGGCTATAAGATACAACTGTAGCTAGCAGTACTAGGACCACGACCATTTGCGTTACCAGTGCACGAACTAGCCCAGGTAGCTAGGTCGAAATAGATGTATATCGCAATCTACAATAGGTGTTCATTCAGACGAGCTCAATGTTTCAATTGTTCGCCGACGGCAGTCTAGAAGTAGATGTTGCGTGTGGCCGGCCGACACGCTTTTTCGTAGCGAGAGGTCTGCGGACCATTGGCGTTGCCATCTACCACAGTCGCGTGGATTGTGTTGTAGCGACGCGCTGGTTGTTGTCCCTGGTTGTCCTTGTTTTCGGCTTGTTTCGACAGTGCGGTCCGACACACTCGCCGATAAACCAAACAGACAAGAGACTCGACGTGTGTGTTTAACCAGATTGCCCTACTGATTTGCGCCCCACAGCGTTCAGTCTCGACGCGGCTCATGTCCTGATCTGCGATGAAGCGGCACGGTGTCGATTCGTGGCAGTCCTGGAAGACGATGTTTCTTATGAGCCCCTTGTTTGTGTTGACGGCGGTCTCGATTCGCGTTGGTGGGTTTATATTCATCGGCTTACTAAAGGATCTCGCGCTCTCGCGCCAGGAGGCGTCATGGCCGCTCACCGTGCAAACCTTTTTTCTCCATGTGGCTGGTAAGTTGTGGTAACGAGCCGGTTTGAAAGTTCGGTGTCGCTGTCCTGCAAAACGTGTCAAAAACGAGCTGCTTTCATATGCTGCTATTCTGTGCAGTCTCGCGCGTACGTGTAAGCAATGCTATGCCAGTATATATATATATATATATATATATACATACATACATACATACATAGATAGCTTGGTATAGGCAAATATTACTTATCAGCGAAGTCTACGGAAGTGCTGTGCTGGCGTCAGCTAAAAGACGTAACAACAGCCATTAACGTTCGTAGTGCACGGACTAGCCTAGGCAAGATCTAATAAATACATCTCTACAACACGAGCTTAATGTTTCAAATTCGCGGTTTCAAGCCCATCCCCAACGGGATCTTGCATATGGATCAAGTTTTGGATCAGTCAGGCTCAAAGCCAACACCGTCTTGACAAAGATGTGCCCAAGGGGATATCCCGACGTTTACCGGAGTGTGCAACAAAAAACGATAATTTTGCAACAAAAGAAGTTTGAGAAGTGTGAGTTTCGTTCGATCACTGTAGTTAAAGCGGCCGAACTCACTGTCAAAGGGCGTCCCGCCCGGTCTCGGCCGTTAACGTCGAAGCCGCCGTTTCTAAATCGGACAAATCACTTTCGAACTGTCCTATCTGTTACTGGCTCTCCGCCATACACTTTACATATCTTAGTTACGACTTGGGTTGCATTCTTTCCGGAAATAAAATAGCATTAAATGACAAAGATGCACATTTAAGTATGTTATCTTTACAAGAGCGTTACAGTTCGCTTGAGTTGGATATTCGAACGAATCGAGCCCGGTGGCGTGGTGGCATGCGGGTGCGCCTTGCGACCGGAGGAGACACATAGGTGCGCGGGTTCGAGCCCCACCGTTGTACATTTGTATTTAGGGGGATCCGTCTATGAAGCAAATCAAATGCGAAAAGCAGTCTCTTGGACGTTAATTCTTGACTGAGAGTCAGCACCCGAAAGGAGGAGGATATTCGAACGAATTCCACGGTATAATACAGTGCAGGTCTGCTCTTGCCGCGATGTAAATTAGCAACCCTCTCCTAACAGTCTTCGTCTTCTCCCTGGTCTGCGCAGTGCGGCGCACGCAATGTCCCACACGGACTTATGAACCAACTCAATATATATGTATATTTGATTGGGGTTACGATTAAGTTTGGCAGATTTATATGAAGCGGAAAGGCAGGAAATGAGCGCGGTAGAATATACGATAATTTATGAGCGAGTGGGCTATGGGTAGATGCCAAGGCACGGATGTTAAATACAAGAATACAACGAGCTAAATATAGGCAGGGGAAAGTACAGAATCTCGAGCTTATGGGTTAGGGTTTTAACTATGACTCTCTTTCCATCAACGCAGGAAAGAGAGTCATAGTTATTTAACATATATTAGGGTTTTCGTTTTTTTACTTATGTATGAATGACTCAGTTGAACATATTGTAAAAGAATGTACAGCTTGTTCAGAGATATAGAAGTGGGATCAGAGATATAGATCGAAGGCCCTAGTCTTAGGGCTAAATGTTAGAAAAGACCAGGCCAACATTACAAAGACCAGATTATCCCAATGGAAGGCAAATACTAAGTAGATATTGGAGGATACATTGCTGATATGGATGCGTAAGTAATATGTATGCTGCCGCTTAAACGCCCCCATATAAAAGGGTGACATGTATATTTAGGTAAACATACCAAGCAAATAATAAATCAATTTATTATTTGCTTGGTATGTTTACTTGCTTGTATATATATTTATATATATATATATATATATATATATATATATATATATATATATATATATATATATATATATATATATACTCAATCTCTTCCTCCACTCTTCTCTCTGTTAGTGACATCTGCATTTATTAGGAGTTGTGTAGGCTGGCGAGACGACTTCAACGGTTCGGCAACGATGCGGTGAAACTGCTGTAGTTAGTTCATTAGGCACATCCTAGACTCTGTTCCGATGCAAAGATCACTCGCGTTTTACTTTGATTCCAAATAGTGCATCGGCTTGTATGCTCATACAGCTAGATAGTAATCCGTTACATCTACGTTTGCGTTCGATCGCAACCCGTTTGTGTGTATGTGCATGGTTTGCAGCACCGCAGGTCTCCGTTCTGTCTCAATGGCTGTCGCACACGACCGTGCTTCGAGCGTGTGTTTTTATCTCGTCATTTTCGCTGATGCTCTGCTACTTTGCCCGCGACCTGGTCACGCTGACGCTCATACTCGGCGTGGTTCATGGCAGCGCCCAGGCGGGCTTCTTCACCGCTGGCAACATTATTCTCTGCGGACACTTTGATAAGCGAAGATCTACGGCTACCGGTGCGTAACAGTCATATATATATATGTAGCAAAAAGAGATATACTTACACTCCTACCGCCAACGGAAGTTACGCATTGGCATATGACAGGAGCGCCCGCCGGCCTGAATTGACCGGCCAGCAGGTCCCCCCTCCCTCCCCCTATCGAGGTTCAGAAGAGGGGTGCCACATTACATACTCCTACACCGACAATAGAACGCGATCATCTCGGGATTCTGCGTTTCACCCCAGAATATACTCACCCCCCCTCCCCCGAAGGGTGGCTCGGCCCACTCCAGAGCAACGTGGATTCACCGCTGCGAAGAGCAGCAGCGAACCCAGATGGTTCACTCGCCGGGAGGTCTGCTTTCATGTGACGTACTCCCGTTCTCATTATGCTTATTAAGCCAGGGCAGCAGGCGTCCCAGTCGGTACCACCGGGTTGCTTAAGCACGGGGCGTTGACCGCCCGGTCCGGGTTCAGTGCGCAGTACATCTCCCCTGTATTTTGAGTTAGCCCTAACAGCCCTCGAATGGGCCGCGACAGTATGACAATATGACAATAGACAACTTTTTATTGGCGAGTGAAGGTTCCCGCAACACGCCTAACTCGCGCGCCGCAGGCATCAACGCTGGAAAGAGAGTCATAGTTACTCAACATATATTAGGGTTTTCGTTTTTTTACTCATCGTCCTAATAAAGATACAATTCTCAATGAACTTTATTGAATTCAGTTATGCATAAATCGTCTTGGAAGTGAACAACGTTACTCCTGACTAGCTCTTTATTATTCGTCTATCATTACGAAATCTCATCTGTCGTGTCGTCTCTTGCGACTCTCGCGCGCTGCATGCTCGACTGCCCCCTGGTTAGCGTCAGGGCAGCTTTCTTCTTGGCGCGCTTGGTGTGCAAAGAATCATTTAATCGAGTACTTCTTAAGAATAGGTCCAGCGTCTCAGCATTTCCCTCGATACGCGTGCTCCCAGCCCAGCTACGGAAGATCCAAGTCGGTGGCCTTGGGCTCAGAAACCTCTCCAGCCTTACTCTACTTTTCTCTCGTCGACGTTCGCCTGCCAGGGGTTTTCTTAAGCTCTCCTCAATTAAAACTCTTCAGTAGCGCACCAAGTCCAAGCCGTTTAGCTAAGAGCGGCAGGTTACTTTCGGCGACTCGAGCTCAGAAGAGGGAGACAGAGGCACGCAATCGGCGCGGGACAAAACTTCCCTGGCGCAAACCAAGTCCCGCTTCGAAGGTTCTCTAGTCGAAAGTCTGACGGGCTCGACCACCATCAGACCGGAAAGCGGTCTTTGTCTGAATGGTATGCTATAATATCGTAAACGATATGCTCATTAGAGCCTTCAGACGGGCGGGCTTTGTGCGCGTTAAGCCGATACATCTGTATGGAGAACAAAATGTAACGGTATGACCCTGACTCCGTGGGCCATGGGGAAAATGCCGTTCTGCAACGCATCGATTCTGTTATATGAACTGCATATATGACAATATCCCGCACAGTAGGCAGCGTTGCACTCATAGCGAAAAAGGACAAGACTTGTCACTACGAAGTATTTGGGAACGAACATACCATATGCCCGTTCGTCATTGAGACATCGGGCGTGTGTGAACGGGAAGTCATGACCAAAACGCGGACAATCGGCCTGGTCATCGCAAAGCCGAACGGAGACAAACAATCTACAGCGTTTCTAAGGCAGCATATCGCCTTAGAAGTTTAGTGCGGCCATGCAAGACTGACACGCTCCAGAAGGAAGGATTTTAGAGGAACTGAAAAGTGATATAAAGGAGCTCAATTTGAGTATATATATATATATATATATATATATATATATATATATATATATATATATATATATATACAGGGTCATTCATATTGTTGTGCACGCATTTCGAGCTTTGATAGAACTCGGCAAGAAAATAAGTTTTCCCTATGAAGGGAAGACGTGGAAACGTCTTGTTTAGGAGAGAGAGTGAAGTTTATAAAAGTAGTTTTTCTGCCTTTTTTTCCTACATAGTTGTGCGAAATCTCTGTTTGCGGGAGAACCAGTAAACGCATGAAGGAACCGATTACACCGGTGTGTTCGGAGGAAAATTCTGCACAACGGAAGACACTTGACTAGCTTGCGTAGCAAAAAGCTAATACCCAGATTAAGGAAAGTCATGAAAAGTCGATATTTTACGTTAACGCCTTTTCATGAAAAATCGTAAAATTTTTCCATTGCGACCAAAAATGTATGTCCGAAAGACCACTCTCATGCAATAGCAAATTTAATGCCCATCATCTTCGTATCAAGGTGATGGTGCTGCGTTACGTAGTTGTCAAGTCACTAAGCTTGAACGCAAGCTAGTGAAGTATGCAGCTCCCGTTGTGCAGAATTTTCCTCCGAACACGTCGGTGTAATCGGTTCCTTCGTGCGTTGACTGGTTCTCCCGCAAACAGAGATTTCGCACAACTATGTAGGAAAAAAGGCAGAAAAACTACTTTTAAAAACTTCACTCTCTCTCCTAAACAAGACGTTTCCACGTCTTCCCTCCATAGGGAAAACTTATTTTCTTGCCGAGTTCTATCAAACCTCGAAATGCGTGCACAACAATATGAATGACCCTGTATATATATATATATATATATATTAGTTTCGGTCCAACAAGATATTCGCTTTGCAGGCGTATCCATGACCATCTCAGCGTCTTCAATGTTGTTTATGCCGGCCGTCTACAGTTACTTCTTCGAAAAGTTTGGACTTTCAAAAAGTTTCCTAATACTGGGAATTGTATCGCTCTTCTCGGCTCTTCTGAGCTTTGCGATACATGAAAACAAATTTATTGGTAAGCGTCATTTATCAGTAGTATCAAAGCTCGCGAATAATTACAAGCAAGCTCTATAATTTATTTTATTTATATTGTATAATTCACATAACAGAATCTAACGGATCGCTCAATATTGCGTAGTACTAAGGCGGCCCCAAGAAGTGAAAAGAATGCCTTTCCCAGCATAAACGTTTTTAACAACCTGGCAACACTGTGACTTTTAGTTAAACATGTGTATGTGTATATATATATACATACATACACTATGGAGATACAGTCCAGATATATTTGCTAAGACTTCTGAAGCAGCTCTCACTCTCTGTCTGAAGTACAGCATAAGCGCCATTAATGAATGTTACCATCCTCCCGGGCATTTACTTTAATTGACGTTTTTCTCATTATACTTTAACATAATATGATTCGTAATAGTGCAGTATATATATATATATATATATATATATATATAACTTTGTCTTGCATTTGGGAGGACTGGGTTCGAGACCCAGGCCGGCCACTATTAAATTGGTTTGCATGTTTTCTAATTTAGACAAGGTAAATGCCGGAGTGGATTAAAAATTAGCCATGGCATGGAAAAACGGTACACGGGCATCAGCCTTAAGAAAATATCTTTAAAAATATATATATATAATTATATATATATATAAATATTTATACATATTATTTATATGTATATATATTTATATATATATATATATATATATATATATATATATATATATATATATATATATATATATCTATATGTATACATATTTATTATATATATATATATTATATATATTTAAAGCAAGACAAACTAGAGTTTCTCATCCATTTAGAGAAAGCAGCGGAAAAGCCTCCAACGATCAAGTTCAAGCGGACGACGAAGCCAACTGTAGCCGCAGCAGCAGTAGCAACATCACCAGGGATGGTGGAAAAGCGGTTTCCGCGGGAACGGCGGCGGCGGGTGCAGCCATTCCAGCTCCAGCCGAAGTGCAGCTGCAGGTGGCAGAGAAGCGGAGTCGGTGTTCGAGCCTTGCATCAATCGCTGACGCCACCGGCTCGGTGACCTGCGTTGCGACCTTTAGCACGCCATCCAAACAGGGTTTGCCTATTTCCACTTGTTTCCTCTAGCTAAGGGTCCTCTGTCTTCGGGCTCTTTTCCGCCAGAGTTGAATTGTACCATAGTAGTTGTCGTAGTAGTAAGTAACTAAGTAGCAGGAAGGTGGAAGAGAAGGCGAGATGACCCTTTGGTGGTTCTGGACGCAGCCAGGGCGTAGGGTAGGCGACAACGACGGAAACTCATCATATTTTGACCAGAACATACAAATATACATGTAGGATTCTACTTTGCGAGCTTATTTTAGGTTCATATGGCGGAACTAAGCAGGTGGTGTCGATCTAATTTAGAATGCTTGGTTAGGGTACAAATATCAAGTATACAAAAACCAGCCAGATGCCCACTTAGGTGTACTTTCCGGATTCATACGGTGCGATGCACGTCGGTTTAATCGTAGCTTAATTACGTCACTTCTTTTGATAGGTATTGCCACCGCCAAATCTCACGTTGTACGCTCCTAAGAAGACGCCTAGGCAAAAACAACAATGCCGCTTGTTACTCGGCTGTAAGATTACGACGGTTTACCGAAACTGTACACAAAAACCGTATTTTTAATCACAAAGAACTTTGACATAAGAGATGAAATTTTTATAAGTAAATCAAAGCTTCGTTTCAGAACAGGCAAGCGAGTCTGGCGGGGAAATAAGCAAAAAGCCGATGAGCTTTGGGACGCGTCTCAATTGCCTGATGACGGCCACATTCTTTCTCGATGCGCTTTCCTACGCTTTGATATTCTCTACAATGACTACTTTTTACCAGGTTAGCTTATCACGGATACGTTTAAAATTAATTATATATATATATATATATATATATATATATATAGAAAATATTGTGGTGATTTATTAATCATTTACTATACGTTTGCACACTCGGCAGTGCCCGCCTTAATATATATATATATATATATATATATATATGTACAGGGTCTTCCAGAATTCGTCCAAAGGCCTTGGGGTCTAGACTGAGTTGTAACTCAACGAAAAAAATATTTTTTTCCAATGAAACAAGAGAGCGTTTCATTTGGAGTGAGAGCAAAATTACCAAAACTAGTTGAATCAAGCTTTTTATCCTAACATATCTCCACTGAATCTGCGACTGCAAGAGCACATTCTTCCTATCGGCAAAACTGTCATACCTGCGTGTTTGAAGGAAAATTTTGCATCTGTTGAATTGCATTCTGCGTTAGCTTAGAGCAGAACAAATGTTTTATTGAAGATAATTTTCAAGAAATGAAATTCCTTGCAATCCCTGATATTGGCTTTTACACTCAATTACCCATTTTTAGACGACATGTTTGACACTTTTCCATTGTAAAAAAATAATATTTGCCGTGCTGTACTAGATCCCTAAGCGTTTGTTGCACGAATTTTCTAGACCATATATATATATATATATATATATATATATATATATATATATATATATATATATATGTGATGTGTAGAAGAACTTTGCTTGAGCAGGTGCAATGCAAAAGCAACGTCAAAAAAATGTTCTTTTTAATGCACATATGCATACACAGCTATAGCTGCATGCTATCGGAGTTCAAGATAGTACACATGACTTAGTATAATTATTATCGTGTTTTAGCTTCTTAAAATAATAACTGGGGTATTTTGTGGTAGTTTCCCATCTTTGCTATTGAGGTGTTTGCTAATGGTGTTTGCGATTCGTAGTGGTGTCGGCCATAGTAAATTGACGTGTTCCGAATTTGTTGTCGCTTTTGGTTTAGGGTTATGCTAACGATTCTATTGACGGTGGTTTTACAGGTAATAGTTAGCTTTTATTGTTGGCCATCGTGGCAGTGCAGGTCTATATATATATATATATATATATATATACTCTTCTTATTCCATGGCTGGCCTTGTGGATGACTATAGGTTGCGGTGGACTTCGCTATGGACAAGGGGTTTGACAAAAAAGTATCGATGTGGTGCTTCTCAGCGTACTGCATAGGCGACATTATCCTACGATCCTCTATCGGTCTCGCCATTGATGGCAACGTCCTCTCTACTTCGGGCCTAATGGCTATCGGTAATGACCACACAATAAAAATAATAATAATAATAATAATAATAATAATAATAATAATAATAATAATAATAATAATAATAATAATAATAATAATAATAATAATAATAATAATAATAATAATAATAATAAGCTATAACTATATAATAGTATTAATAATAAGCAATATTATATTAGGAAGGACTGAATTACACAAGATATAAGTTATCGGCGTTTACCCGGTACGTTGCATCATGTCGGTATCAAACCTACGACTCAGGAGATTGGCCATGAGGATCATGAGATTGAGTCGCGGGCCATCTTTACCACAACGTCCCGTCAACAGACGTTACAATAATATGTATTGCGGTAATAGGTCCCGGTCCATTAAAGTTTAAATTTAAAATAAGCGATAGTCTATATTCGCGTACTTTCAACTCTTACCAGACTTGGCGAGCCTCACGGAATATTTTCCTATGCTACGATTCTATATGGGTATATAGGATTTTATGAATCTGTATAGCATATACTAGTGTGTCTTTCTCCTGAACGGCTGAAGGGCAGGGGGGTTAGATAGGGGGGTGGCGGTGAGGAGTGAGAGACTAGCGGGAGCTACCTCATGTACCTCTTCTTTCGTGTGTGTTTTGGTGCGTAACTCAATGCCACGTTCGCTCCCCGATGTGGCGGGTGACAATGTTGTGGCGTGGTCAGGCTTCACTCTGCAGTCTCTCGCGTTGGCGATGTTCACGTTCGGATCGTCAGCGGTTTGCCTGCTGGGGGCCTGCTTTCTGATGGGCGCCTCGAATGGAGCTCGGCAGGTCGTTCACATGGTCATTCTGATCGCAGACTTCGGACTCGCCGCCCTCGCGCACACGTTGGGCTTGTCGAAGTTTATCAACGGCTTCACCGTTCTCATGAGGCCTCCGCTCATTGGTCAGTAGAGAGTACTATAAATATAGTGCTAGTAAATATTATCTTAAAAAGCAAATATTAGTACGTTATTATAGTAATAACAGTCGTATTGGGTTATATTTATAGAAATGTTAGTTATGATAATAATGACAAGAATATTTATAACGTTTAATATTTGCTCTGCACCTGTTATTTACGCAAACATATGTCACATTTTATGAATATGAATGTAGACTTGTGTTATTACGTCAGAAGGGCATGTCTAAATTACAAACTCAATTAAGCTTATTTACAGATTATATATATATATATATATATATATATATATATATATATATATATATATATATATAAATAAATATATATTTTGAGATTTGGTAGAACTCGGCAAGAGAATAATTTTTCCTACTGGAAGGAGGGGGCGGAAACGTCTTGGCAAAATTGTACGGTTCTGAACTTGAAAACTTGCACATAAAACATAACAACTATGACTGTCGAAAAAGCTTAGTTTTTTGACAACTACGTAACGCAGCACCATCACTTTGGTATCTGACGCAATAGTAAATAAAATGCCCACCTTTGAAAATGGTGGGCATTTTATTTACTATTGCGTCAGAATGGTCTTTTAGACGTACATTTTTGGTCGTAATGGAAAAATTTTACGATTTTCCACGAAAACGCGGTAACGTAACAAATCGACTTTTTATGACTTTTCTTAATCTGTTTATTCACTTTTCGCTACGCAAGCTAGTGAGGTATCGTTCATTGTGCAGAATTTTCCTCCGAACACGCCGGTATAACCGGTTCCTTCATCATGTTGACTGTTTCTCCCGCAAACGTAGACTTCGCACAACTATGTAGAAGAAAAAGGCAGAATAACTGGCTCCGTCCGGCGTCCCACAGGGGAGCTGCGTCTCTCCTTTGCTGTACACAGTGTTTGTTTTAGACATAAAATCTTATATTCCGTCGAGTGTTAAATACCTACTGTACGCCGATGACCTAAAGATATACGCACCCTTGGACTCTCCCTCAGCGCACACTGCGTTACAGTCTGCTGTCGATGGCATCTGCCGCTGGTGCATTGACAATGGCATGGAGCTATCAGTTTCGAAATGCCTCGTTTTGAAACATGGCTTCTTTAATCTGGAGTATCAGCTTAACGGGACAATTCTGCCCACCGCTAATGTTGCTCGGGATCTCGGTGTATTAATGTCAACAGATCTAACATTTTCTGTACATATAAGAGAGCTAGTCAAAACAACATCTACACTTGTGAACACGCTGTTCCGTTGCTTTATCATCAAGGACCCAAATGTGTATATTCGTCTGTATAAAGCAATTGTGCTGTCCAAACTTTTATATTGTTCACCTGTCTGGAGCCCACACTTGTGCAAGCACATAGGCATGCTTGAAGGTATTCAGAGAAGATTTCTAAAAAGGCTCTGTAAAAGATGTGATATTGACCCGAATGCTGTAAACCTTCCGTCGCTCTCGTTTTTACTGAAGAACAACGACACGCGAGCACTATCGCAACTTTCAAGTGCCGATCTTATCAACCGTTTTTTCGACGTGACAATGAATAATCGCAGAAGTCAAATCATGTTTTTACCAAAATGTATTCCAAGACTTGAAACAGTCAATAATATGTTCGCCTGGCGTGTAGCCAGAGAATTGCACAACAAGGAGATTTTGGGGGCGTCCTTGCCCACCTAGCTTTCCTTCTTACCCTTTATTCGGTAAATAAAGGCGTTTTCTATTCTATTCTAACTAGTTTTATAAACTTTACTCTCTCTCTCCTAAACAAGACGTTTTCGCGGTCTACTTCCATTGGGAAAAAATATTTTTTTGCCGAGTTCTACCAAACCCCGCAATAAGTACATGACGGTATGAACCCTGTATATATATATATATATATATATATCGTATTTTCGTTTGATGCGTTTGCCTAACAGGATACTTTAGGGACACTCGGAACGACTACGAAGGATTGTTTGCCATCTACATTCCTCTTAACTTACTACTTGCCCTTCTCTGGACGATTCGTTGGTTACGTTCTCGGCGATAACCAATGGCCAACTGTTTTACACCACTGGACTAAGCAGAATGCTACTAATCAATTCAAAGAGACCGTTATGCGCGGTATTTATAGATCTCAAGGCCTCCTACTACCCATCGTCGAGAAGAAGAAGACTTACCGAGATGTTAGTCATGAAAAGGGTTCCTTATCGATTGTTAAAACATTTAGGGACCATTCATAAGGAGAATACAGTATGCACTGGCAATCGTACGGGGATTGTGGGCGGAGTCACGCAGACCACAGAGCGTCGGACTCAGCCCGTTGTTTTTTCCGTACAATTGAGAAGCCTGCCTAACAGGGTGAGCCATGGGTGGACCCGAGAGAGGCAAGTACTATAATGTACACAGATGACATTGCAAACTATGACCAAAGTCTACTTCAGCGACTGGAAAGACTAACTGATTATATGGACAAGGTCGGGTTGAGCAAAACACAGAATACTTAAGACAAATACATTTCGAAGGGGTGGTCGATTGACAAAAGACGACGGCTTTTGAGCCAAGGGTAGTGTAATACATTTTGTAAATAGATTCACTTACCTAGGGATCACTATAACGTCGAATGCTAGCAGTTCTAAAAGCATAACAAAAGTCGAGTAGAATAGTAATTCGAGCGGCAGCACTAATTAAGCAACCGCATGTGTTGTCAAGACATACCGCGTCCGTCCTTTTCAATATTAAAGTAGAATCAATAGCAGCATTCGGTATATCACTTATATGTTAGAAATTATGAGGGGCGATTATTGTTACTAGATAGAGTTAGGCTATTCTTCAGGCAACGGATTTTAGTTTAGTTTATTCGCGTAGGAATAGAGTAGCTCATATTTTGGAAGGGGGATTCTGATGACACAGGATCTAGATTCACGATGGGGTTTACCTTGGAGGACTACACTATGAAGTGAACAGGGAAATGAAAAGAAATCGGCATAGAATTATACATCACGGCAACGATGAGAAGTACTACCTGACGATTAGCATGCGCAGATAAGAGTGGACATCTAATTACGGCGTTTGAAACCTATGGGATTTCTCACGTGTTATGCTACACGAAAGAATTGCGCGGTCCTCAAGAGTGATGTAGGTGCGCGAGGACCACAATCAATCACGCCACAACATGTCTAGAAGTTCAGCCAACACCCGAACTAGCAAGACGACAGAAAATTTATTGATGAAGAAAAGATGCTGATAGTGTAGTGTCTCACGCATATGTGTTTACCCAACCAGGGTGTTAATAAGTAATAATAATATCAATATTTGCTACTCCCATAGGCAGCAGGGGAAGAAAGCTGTCTACGGATCAATCAATGCGTTTCCTAAGAATCTAGTAAAGAAAAATGTAGTGAGAAGCGTTCATTGGGTTAGATACATGGGCGCACAAAATCAAGGCAGGGTTTTAATGTTTATTAAATCTAAGTTAACATTGATAGCTCTTGATGATTTTAGTAAAAGACGAACTTTTTGTTGTACAAAACAGACAACGCATAATGTAAATATTTCTCCACACGAAGATACTTTTCTGGCGGCCGTTTAGCTGCATTTCACCGTAAATCCGACACACTCTTTCTCATAGGTACTGATGTGGGGTTAAATGTTATAGACAATAAGCGAAAACATAAACTCCAATATTCTGTATTATGCATATAATATAATCTGTATTATATGAATAAACGATTAGCTTTGTGAAAGCATACCTACTGTGAGTCCTCATACCACAATATCTTGTTAAAAAATACGGTTGATGTTAACGCACTATATCTTTATTGAAGTTTCAATAAAACACATTTTTTCGGATATAGTCAATTATAGTCTACTTCGATATTCACGTCGTTCAAATTGAAAATCATAAAGAATCAAATTAGGAGTGGCTATTCCTGCATGTTAATTTACGACCTCTCGATTGCAAGACCACGACATTGCCATCTTTTTCGGAAAATGGCAATATGTCTCCTGTACCAAGCTATATACATATATGAAACAACAGAAGCTCAGAAGAACAAAAGCTCCTGAAGCGTTCACCTCCTAAAAGCGTGCGTTACAATATTGACGAGTGTCATCAAATACATTTGGAAGATTTTTCTTATATATATATATATATATATATATATGTTATCAGAATATTTGAGTTTCACTAATACGAATTGTAGAGCTCGTTAAATAAAATATGTGTTGCTCAACTAATGTCCCTTTGTCTTGTTTCGCAGTGAGAGTGAAATTACCACGATTTGTGGCCTGACATAGGAACATGAAATGTACTGTATAGGAGGACTGGTTGTGTCGCAATGGCACATTTTATGTTCCTATGTCGGGCAACAACACCAGTATCACAAATTGTCGTAATTTCACTCTCACTCCGAAACAAGACTTCTCAGAGACCACGTTTCATTGGAAAAAAAGATTTGCTTTAACAAGCTCACTACAATTCTTAATATCGATCTTCAAATACTTTAGTAACACTTTTACGTATATCATTGAGAACGAATGATTGATTAGCAAGGCATAGTTCAACCGTTTGAACGTTAAAGCGGTTATCTCGTTTTCCATAAAATGCGCGTGTACCCATTTTTCAGATTAGACACAACTGCATAATTTGTTTTTTATGTGGAACTGGGAGGCAGGGTGACCGCTATCACTACTGCTCCACACAGCAGTAGTCTGAGTGCATGTTTGACTCAGCATGCGTATAACGTTCGCCCATCTTATCGCGTATCGACGAGCTCTATGCGGACTCTATACTTTGTGATGTTTCTGCGTGCCACGTTTTGCCAGTTTGATTCCACCCGTATGCCTGGATATGTAACCAATGGCATTAGGCGACTTGTTGTCGTATCGTTTTGAGAACGTGCACTTCTGCTAGAGTTGCGTGCACGTGCAACGTGGAACAATCTGGACATCGTCATCTGTCGTAATCGGCCGTAGCCGCTGCTGGCGGAAGAAGAACGCTTATTGTTAAGACGACGACAAAAGTTCATCCATGGGTGTTGACAAATTGAGCATTGCCGTACGCATTCGCAGGCGATTGGTGGAGGAAGAATACACTTGTAACATTTAGCGTGGTGAGCGCTCGTATTTCATTGACGAGAATCTCAGCTGCGAGCTCACAGTGAATATGAATTCGGTTTGTCAATCTGACATGCATGTAGTCACCTGTGGTTATGAAAATCTCCCGGCTGCCCGAACGCCGTTGATTGATCGAGCGACAAACAGGCTTCTATTTCGTGAAACGGCTATAGAACATATGTTGGCTTTTCTCAGTCTCCTACAATTGGTAAGTCGACTGGTGACTAAACCGATTGGACCGGCTAGTTAAAAGTAATTTGATTTATATTCATATTAATTCAACACTAGGAGGTTCACTAGCGTAAAACGGACTGACACCGCGTCGTACAGTCAAGCCGTGGCGCAGTTTTTCTTTTGTCGATGTCAATTTCGTCTTGATTCACGCGTTCTATGCAATTGTGATTATTTCTTCTTTTTTATTATGAATTTTTCAATCCAGTTTTTTACCATATCAATTATAACATACAATCAAAAATAATTCATACGGAAATAGACTTCTCATTGGGCTCACAGAAAAACCGGGCGCTTGTACACCTTGTAGTGGAACTCGCGCATCTTACAACTGTGTGTACCAATGTTTAATGCATTTTTTCTTTCGGGCTAGTCCTCAGCCAACATTTCACGTTCACGGAACTGTTTTTGCATAACTTTGTGAGACGGACCCATTTTAAATACAAAATGTGCAACGGTCGGGCTCGAAATTTTGCACTTATGTGTCTCATCCGGTCGTGAGGCGCATACAAATTCATCACGTCATCGAACTCGACGTGTTTGATGTCTAGCTGTATAATTGTGCGTTGTAATAACCGCAGTGCGGCAAAAGCTGGGCTCAACTTCAAATTTATTTTTCCGGTACTCTAGTCGAAAATTCCTCAGCAAAGAGGTGTGACTCAGTTTGAACTTCTTAACGAAATTACCGCTGCAAGGCTTTGTCGGGACGAGTAGGTAAGTAACCGTATTGCGACAGAGAGACCAAAGACATTTGAGGAAAGGCTCCTTTGCTTTGTCGAGCATTTTGAGCTGTGTTTGAGTCAAGTGCAAAGTTACCTGTATACACCACGAAGTGATCGTCACCATCTTTAAGGTAAAAAGTTCTACTGCGGTGCGCAGTGTTAGCTTCTGCGAGCAGGGTATACTTTTTAATCCTTAGCCCGTTTTAATCCTGCCATGGTACACTACGATATCAAGAAGACGTAGTTCATAATTCCAGATAGCTTATATGAAATCCTCGCAATGCCGTTTGGACTGACAAACAAACCGGTTCCCCTTCAACGCTTCTTGAACACCGTGCTACGTAGACGTAATGCCAGGTGTACCTAGATAACCTGCACTTATTTTAAATAGCGCTAAAAACCCGTACAATGAAGATTGAGTTCTATTTACGTTCAAAAGTCGCTCGAGATGGCTTATGGGGTACATGGACGCCAGATAAAATTAAATAACCGTCCCTTATGAGCAACGCTAAAAGGGACCGCGATAACTGCGCTAACCCATATAGGCCACTAGCCTTATCAAGCCGTCGTTGCAACGCATCAAGTCAATCTTTTTTATCAACATAATAATACAAGGACGAAAAGAAGACCACTATACACAATACTATATAAACCAGACAAACATATCTCTAGCTCCTATTGGCACTTACAATTAAGGATTGACAAGAGGTATCATACACCGTCTACTTAACAAAGACAGGTAGTCATTTGTCCCTCATAGTGCCCCCGTAAAGGCCACTCAATTTCGAGCCTGGGGAAGACATACGGGTGGTTTAGTGGTTGTGTGAGTCCCACACTAGTTGCTGACAACTGCCAGCGACGCATATGTATTACGCATTCCCGAAGCCTTCCATAAAAAGCTAGTAGCAAATTTGGGGCTTGCCAACTTGTTCCGAGGAGTTACACAAACGTACTATTAGTCCAACATGTACCATGACACGGATCGATCCGTCCGTTTGTCGCTTCTGCCAACAGGCAAAAATCGACGAAGCTCAGCCTTCTCCAACACATGGCGACACCAGACGCTGTCTTCTACATAATTTCACTCAATAGCACGGGTACCGGGAAACTGGGTTATTCGATTCTTTACCTTAGAAAGGAACGTGCACAGAATACTCATGTACGCATAAGGGGCGGCAGTATTGACCAACGCTCTCACCTGCAACGACGAGCAACAACAGCCATTACGACCGAGATCATACGAGCCCGTAACAAGTGCGACGACTTGGCGTTTACCCATATCGGGGATTGGACTGTGGGATTTTTTAAGGCCATACCGTGTTACCGAGCCAAAAGAAATAGTGGAAGAGTACCCGACTGAAGAGGTTCGCTTACCAGGAACCCGCCGAGTCAAGCAGATAGGGCACGTGTTCCGTGTAAAAGCATATGTTTTCTGTTAGGCGACGAAAGACCCCGGGGCGACGAGTATTCTTCGGAGATAACAACCAAATGGAGACTGTCTTTTTGCAGTTCCAACTGCTGGAAGTTGTGCAGCGATGTTTCATGAAACGCGTTGCGAGAAAATGTTGCTTTATACAATTGTATTCTACAGAAGCAGTGATCGGAACAGTTTCAGAAGACATACTAGTGGCGTAATACTTTCAGGAGACCTCTCTTCCGAGATTTGTTGGCTTATGGCTTAACAATGTAGTCAAACATTGTGTGTCAATTCTACCCTCTAAAATCGCTGTGTTAGTCTTGTTGCTTGGAGAATGGCGAGGCAAACACATGCTGACTAAAGCACTATCGAACCTCGTTATACCTCTTTTGTTCATAAAATATGATGAAGGCCACCATGAAGCTGACGAATCATGCACTTGTCAACGTTGCGGCCATCAGTGCACAACATATCATTTACTTGAATGCTCCAATCCGATTTCTGTAAACCGTCTAATGTAACAAAATATAATACCTACTATTTGGTCAATAAACTTGATATGATATATCAAAATAAGATGTATTGTATATGTAGTGTCCACCACCTCCCATGGCTGGGCGGCGACCGTTACGAGTTCGCCATTCTCTCGCTAAAGCAACACACGTCCTCTGCCTGGCACGCGCCAACGACTACTGACTCATTTATTCTCATGCCTGCTTATATACCCACAGATTGCCCGCGCATTTAGTGACTTCCCGCGTCTTCGCAACTGGTGTGGCGGCATCCTCTAATTGGGGCCATGTATTTAGCTTACTTCGGCATTGCCGCTAACCAACGCTGTCTATGCCCGCGCTGCTTAACGGACTGCTATCCTACAGTATACTTCTAATTTATCTTCACGAAACAATCCACACTCTACGGTCTAGCCAAACAAACATTGGAACCTACCCTATGCAGATCATCAGCAACTCAACACTATGCTAGTCCCTGCTGGTTAAGAGGTACCTAATAATGCGACTGAACTGGTAGTAGCGCCCGGAGGCGTGGTCCATAAGCGCGCGCCTTGCGACCGGAAGAGACCCGGGGATGCACGGGTACGATTCGTACTGTTACACATCTGTAATTATCGGGCAAATGCGAGAGCGGTTGCAATGCGAAAGACGTGGACGTTAAATGTTAGGCTGAGAGTCAGCCCGAGTTAAAACATTTAAGTTGACAGTAGTAAGATAAATTCTATCTAACCGACTCTTTATTGAACCAGTTCATTCGTCATGGCTTGGTTGTTCGTGTGCTCGATAATGGGGACAGTGTTAACAGCTTTACTCGCATTTATGTGTGTGCTAACCCGCAATTATGTATGAACAGCTTTAGATCCAGATTTATAATCTATGCCATTCAAGTCGTCTAACGCGTCTTGGAGTAGAGAACGCATTTTTCGTTTTCCCTGATAGCGGCGTACATTTGGACGTTCTACGCGTAGACCTTAACGTTTACTGAGTGGGGAAGGTATGATACTCTTTAAGAAGTATAAAACTTCCTTTAGTAAAGTGGCGGTCGTTGTGGGCAGCTAGACGTGACACGCGACCATAGTGACAATTACGCGTCTTTGTCACGAGCACAAAATATTCTGTGTGTCCAAGTGTTGCGTTTATTGACACGCAGTCTACTAGCACATAAGAAGTTCCACAGACAGCGCGTTGTAGTCAATAACGTAAGGCCAGAGAATAAGAAATAAAGTTACGGCATTCCCTCCTCTAGAGAACATGGCTCTCTCGTCCTTGTAGCTACTGGTCAAGTGCAGAGTGACAGAGATGTAATAACTCAAACATATCAGTAAAGAAGGACGTTAACAATATTCCTTGCTTTTTGTTAGTAGGATCGTAATAGGCTTCTTGTGATCGTAATTGATTCGAATGCAGATTTAAAGTCAAAGTATAAACAGTCAACTTGTACACGTTCGTTATAAAACGTTGCTTAATCACTTTGGCTCACTAGCAGCTGGTTGGAGCGTCCAAACGGGGTTTAGCTTATTGGTCGCTAAAATCAAACCTTGCTGTTTTGTGCTGGTGTAGAGGCGTGTAAAAAATCACACTCGTAAATATTTTACACCGAATAGATGTCGTGGGGACAGGATGCTTGTTGCGTGACTCACTTTTGTCTTCTTTTTGTTGACCTGACATTTTCTTGTATGACGGACGATATCGGGTATTCTTTTTTCGTTTTGGAAGCGGAGATTAAGACAGGTTTTCTCTTTGGTGTCTTGCTGCACTTGTTTGCCAGACGCTTTGCATGATAACCCACATTTTCTAAAGGCGTGTCGACGTTGATTATTATGTGGAGATCGGTGGGTGTCGCATTAATCTTTCGGCGAGCTTCTCGTCAGTTGCATAGGCCGTCTCTAAAGTAGCCCGCAAGAGCTTGACTTTATCGTGGTTCTCAGTCAAAACGAAGCCATCCTTGCGTTTTAGCGATGCAGGGTTGTCTCTGAGGCTTAAGTGGCGCTGAACGTACTTGAGAACATATGGGGCTGTCGCCGCAAGCCGCTATATTTCCTCTATTTCTATCTAGGACCATTCAGGAAGTTATCCCGAGCATTCTGGGAGGGCTGATGGGCGCCCCGTCAGCCGCCTCGCCTTTACTGCAACCCACGACCAATGACGCTGATAGCGTCAGACCTACACGACAGGACAGAAGCGCAGATCGTGCAACGGTATCTTCCTCATGCTTCAAGTCGACCTGACATCTGACGACAACGGTGAACAGACCCCTTGCGTACGAGAACCGGCAGAACCAGCAAAATCCAGTAGTGGGTGCGCGTATTCAGATAGTAATGTGGAACTGCGAGGGGAGGGGGGTGTTGGATCTTCTATGGGACGACGCATACAGAGGGATAGACATTCTTATTTTGACGGAGACCTGGGCGCGAGAGCAGTTTGATATACGGGGATTCTATGGGTACCATGCACTGGCGTCTTGTAGAGACGGAGACGGAGTCAACGGAAACGATGATTGAGCGCCTCTTGCTGGGTGTAGAAGCGTTACCGAGAAAGGCTCCAATAATTATAGCAGGGGACGTTAATGCGAGATTAGACAGAATTGATTCGGAAAGAACGGTAGCCTTGCTAGACGTACTGGATGAAATCGGCTGCTGGGTAGTCAACAGCGCGAATGTGTTTACATATGAATGCCACTCTGGTTCGTCAGTCATTGACCTATTTGCAACAGATATGGATAGAAGGGACATAACGTTTGCAGGGGAAAACAATCCATTACAGGAAGGGGCGGGACTTAGAAAGCATATACCGATGGGCATCTGGGTGAAAATTAAGGGGACTGATCAAGAACCGGGAAGGGGGGAAAGCTCAGGAAGAAGGCTTAACGGTAATACTCTATTACAGGGGCTTAACAAAGTATTTCCGGTGCCAGAGGCGATACACATAGATTGCTACGAACGCAGCCTGGTAGGGTTAATGAATTCTGCGATACTACCGGTGCAGACGAGAAGCGAAAGACCTTGGTTTAGTGAGCGGTGTACGATGGCCAAGCAGGCCAATAGGTTGACGCGAAAATACGTAAAAATCGTTCCGGTTATGCGGCCGTTGGCCTCGTTGGTTAAGGCATCTTATAAAGAAGAAAAGCAAAGGTACTGGGAAAAGAAAGAATGGGCAGCAATAAGGGAGGCTGAAGTACGGCCATATACATGGCTGAGGCGAAAGGGGAGGAGGCAATGTTCAGTAAAGACGGGCAGGCTAGTCGAACATTTTGGGAGGATTTTGGCCGGGTCGGATACAACCCCGAAAACGGTGGTACAATATGAAGGCCCCTGGGATCAAACGACAGAGGAAGCTAGGGTTTGGATAGTGAGGGCAATCACTCTTAGGGAAGTAATGGAAACAATCGACAGAGCACCACGGGAGAACAGTAAACGCACGGAAATGATTTGATAAGGAATGAACACATGAAAGATACCTTAGTTCTCGCGCCATGCTGGCAAGCTCTATTCAATGAATGCTTAAACACAAGGGGAAATTCCACAGGCCTGGAGGGAAGCGACATTAATTGTCATTCCCAAATGAAAGGGTATAGAAACGGAACCAGAGGCTTGGAGGGGAATAGCAATAAAGAGCTGCCCATACAAGATATTTTCAGGAATAATACCTAGGAGATTGGAGTCTTTCTTAGAGGAAAGGGGGGTAATACCAGAGGAACAGCATGAATTTAGGAAGGGAACGTCAACTTACTCAGCAATTGAAGGGCTGCTCGGAGCAATCTGGGATACTCTGTCCAGGCCGAAGAATTGCCTATATGCTGTGTTCGTAGATTTAAAAGCGGCGTTTGACATAGCGCCAAGGGATAAGATAGTTAAAGAGCTAGCTAAAATGGGAGTGCCGGGAGCAATGCTGAAGTTGCTCATCAGCATCTTAAAACAAAACACGGTGCTGATTGACAACGGGGTTGGCATTGCGGGGGAGGTAATTCAAACCAGAGGTGTCGCGCAGGGCAATGGACTGAGTTCACTACTGTTTTCCGTTTTTCTGGGTGGGCTCCCCGAACGGATAAGGACGAGCTGGACTCGAGAGTGGGCCAAGATTTTAATGTACGCAGATGATGTAGTAATCTTTAGTTGTAGCCTATTCAGAGTGAAGTAAGCAATGGATCGGCTAGTTACATTCATGGATGAAATGGGCTTAGAGGTTAATTGGGAAAAGACAGTAGTCATGAAATTCCGAAGGGGCGGCCGTCTGGCCAGGGATGACGTACTTCAAATCAGGGGAAAGGAATTAAAATTTGTAAATAAATTCACATATCTAAGGCTCACCTTACCAACAAGGGGCAGTAGTTTTCGATCACACATCCCGGAGAAGATTAGGAAGGCCACTATCGCAGCCGCGGCAATTAAATGTCCACATAAGCTTTCGGTCGATGCAGCAGTAGCCCATTTTGGGTACAGATAGCGCCCATCGCCACATATGGCATTTCACTAATATGGGATAAGGTGGGAGTAGACGAATTGCGTTTAATCGATGGGGTAAGGTTTTTCTTTCTAAAGAGGGTTTTTGCGCTTTCAAATACATGCAGAAATAGGGTGGTCCACGTGTTGGAAGGTGGCCCACTGCTGACAGAGAAGCTACAAAAACGATGGAATCTGAAGAAGACGTGCGCCTTTGACGTTTATATGCGAAATTGCCGAACCAAAATTAGCGAGGTAGACATAGGAATTTATGGGACAGCAGCAATGAGCAGCATTGGGTGGAGGGCTAGCGGGGTGAAAGATCGCCATTTAACAACGGCCTTTGCAGCCCACGGAATTCATTACGTTCTATGCAACGTGGAGGGCTTCCATGAACCACAAGACGAATGTCGATGCAAAGAATGCTGGAGTAAATGTGATAAATACCACGCCGCGGTTTGTCCGGCGGTTCGGTCCATAGCTGAACTGGCAAAACGCTAGATCGATTGTTGTGTGGAAAACTGTGATGTAACATAAACACACTTACCCAGCCCGGGTGTTAATAAAAAAAAAATTCTCTATTATCCTTTCTCTCGAAGCATTATATCTAGCTTAGTTTGAAGGCACTTTGCGTAGTTCTCTGGACCGCTCACTCCCAATTGCTCCATTGATTCTGTTTCATACGCCGGCCGGATTTGAAGGTAAATCAATGATTTACAATGATCAAGGTAAGTCATAAACTACATACATTTCTCATGCACTACGCCAACACATGGTGAGAAGCATTGATTCCAATTTGTCGCTTCAAGGCTGCAAATCATGTCCTGTAATGACTTCTACGATAATTATAAATCATGTTGGTTGTCTGTATGCCCCTGTCTGCCGGAGGCCAAATATAACTAAAACAATTACCGTCAGGTGATCACACCTTATCAGTAGAATTCCTATCGCAACGTCTACAGATGGGTCGTTTGTAAATGGTCTGAGCGCCTGCTCACTGCAGAGAATTTTAGAATCGCAGACAATTTGGCGTTGGTAACTGCGAGAACGTCCAGTAGCTGCCGTTTGTGAAGATAGTGATTGTGCTAACTTCTAACAGACGCCCAAAATTGTCACTGAGATCGCTCACGCGATACTTTAATTCGAATGGAAGTTCAGTCGGGCTTAAGTAGACGCAGATCAGTCTACCTGGGTACGAGATGTGTGCATCTACTGCTACGAGTTGTGATGTGGCTGCTGGAACAATAACTTCAGAAGTTACTTGCTGTAATAGCCATACCACAACACAAGCTCCTTGAAGCCGAAACTTGTTAACTCTAATTGCGCAATTATAATAGTTACTACAGATGTAGGTTAGACTCATGCAATGGCGGAGTAGCTTTGTATATACGATATATGGCGGAGTAGCTTTGTATCTACTATAATGCTTTAAAACGTAAATTACTGGTTCTTGTGACTTCAGCCACCTTTTCTGCAAGCGTATAGTTCTTGAGGTGACTGGTGTGCTGTAGGGCAATTCTCCCGTGATCCACAAGAGTGGATCTCGAGACTATTATATGATATAATACATAATAGGAATTATTACTTATTTTACATATTATATAATAAATAATTAGAATTATTTATTATATAATATGTAATATACAACATTATCCGACCACCTTCATCTCAATATCGACCATTCGGCCTGTCCCAAACATCACAGGAAAATCGCAACAAGCAGTAGCTGAAAATAAAAACAAATCTTAGCGCACCTATGAACGCCTGGGTCACCCGGGCATTGTTGACGTCGATTAATTAAAAAGATATGGCATTCAAAGTGCTCAAAAGCTGATCTGGATGATGCTATGCGACGAAGTCTATTTGGAGAGTTAAGAAGCCAGGTAACCGCTGTTTCTGGAAAATGTAGACTCAGGTTTAATGAGAAACTGGTACGGAATAACATACAGGATAGATAAAATTCCTGGACTGCCGTCAGACTTGTTCTTGGTGGACCGTTGGTTCAGGTCTACATATCACATAGTTTAGTTCATATTCCATGAAAGTAGTCAAGCAGTAACGCTTTTTACTATGGTTTGTGAACTTAAAGTGATACATTTAGCGTGTATTGTCGTTTCCACGATGTAGCCATCTTTGTTACCCACTTGCACCAATAAAGCCGGGCAGTCCGTGAATTTTTAGATTATTCGCTGCTATTGTATGAATTCCATTGGCGTAGAGATGTGTATGCAGCTTTGTTGGGCCTGGTTCTTTCCTACTGGAAACTACGACAAGAACTTGACGAGATGGCGTGGCTGAGTAGCTGTTATTTTGTACCTCAAAGCTTGTTTGCCAATGTTTTCCGCGAGATTGCTACTGTAGACGGTCTGGTATGGTTAGAAATACTCCGAGGTCGTGTAATCAAAAACGTTCTCGTCTTACTGCGATATAGGCCTAGTCAGTATATTACCGCCGCCTGAAGTGCCTCTGCACAGTGTTTAAAGTACGTCTTAGGCTACATTCGAGCAGTTTGTCGATCTTTTCTCTAGCATAAAGTTTTTCTTCTCGATTGCATTGCTTTTATAAACCATATTGTTTATGGTCAGTTGTAGTTGATATATTCTCCTTAACATAATTGTTTTTAATACTGGCATTAGAAATGAAGCGCTTCTGTTCTACTGCTAAACACGAAGTTGCCGTTTAAGCATTTCGGTGCTTTTAGTTTGGCTTTATTTTGGTTTAAAATCTTGTGTTGCAGTAGATAGATAGTTTTCGTGGATTATTTACTTTTGCGCGGGTTGTTCACAACTCCTCAGAGCCACCAGTCGGTTCTTCGTTCTTTACTGCTTTCTAGCGTTCATGGTGGCAACTTGGAAATTGTACTGTAAAGCGATAGATTTGATAATGCAGGAAGCTTTCATCAGTATTGGATTGCTGTTTATTTACTCGATGTCTCAATTTGGCGAGCGCGCCTATCTACGAAGCACTTTACAACAGCTCTCTTAACTGCACAGATCCGGTTGTCTCGAGTGACTGAACCGTGACACAGGAAAATTAGCTTTTTAAGCAACATCTACTGAAATTTAATCATTTTGTGAAACATAATGGCTAACTAATCAGAGCTTGAGCTACGCGGTGTAAAAATGCCAGCGGCCTCCAAATTAATAATCATAGCGTAATAATAGTTAGCTACCACCAGACTTTTCTAATTGCATTAATTTCAATCACATACCATTGGTGCATATTGAACCGTGGAATTCCTAAGCAGACCAATCGACAATTGTAAAATTTATCGAACGTGACTTTATTTTTTTATTTTTGATACCTAATCGCTGGCCCATTGCATTAGACACGCACCGCGATCTCTGTTTTACAACCTATATTGCTCCCACGTGATACTACAGATAAGATAAAGGTTAAAAAAACACGGATAATAGACTAGCTGGTCACCATGTAAGAATCGTGCCTGCTAAGGCCCTATAGAGTAACTGAGAAATAATTGCCGCTGCAAGATGGCAATAATGCATCGACTAGATTACGAATGACTGTGGTCAACCAGATCCAACAGAGGAACTACGCAATACGGGTCCAACAACAGTGAAGTTCTAATTTTATTATTCCTGTGTTATACTGACATTTCACCGTTACTGGCAGCACACTGTAATGTGAATGGGCTCAAGTCAAACTGAAATTATTGAAACGTTTCTCGTGAACCTGTTGTAATAGTCGTATCACAACACAAGCCCCAGGGAGCCGAAATTGTTAATTTAAATTGCGCAATTATATTATTTGCTACAGCTAGTACAGATGGCCAGATTCTTTGGCCTACTGCACTAACTACTACTTGGTCGAACGTGGTTTCGACGATTAACAACCAAACTCTTCCTTGGAGAGGGTAATATCGACGTTCTCCGCAATGCGCGAAACTCTCGTGATCCGCAGGAATTATTCATTAATCATTTACAGCAACATTATCCAACCACCAGGCCACATTCATCTCAATATCGACCACTCGGCCTGTCCCGAACATCACACGAATATCGCAACAACCAGTAAAAAAGAGAAGCTAAAAATTAAAAAGTATATTGGCGCACCTAGAAAAGCCTGGGTCACCCGGGAGGTGCTGACATTGGTAAATGAAAAAGATGTGACATTCCAAGTGTTTCAAACTAATGCAGATGGTGCTATGAAACAACGTCTATTTAGAGAGTAAATGAGCCAGGTAACCGCTGTTTCTTAAATTAAATTTAATGGGAAACTGGTACGGGATAGCACACAGGATAGAGGAAGTCCCTGGACTGCCGTTATACTTGTTCTGGGAGGCATGCCGGCACGAAAGTGTGTGATGCTCAAAAAAGGAGATATTATGATGTCCGATGAGACTACATTGGCAAACGTGTTTGATCAATATTACTCGTGTGTGACTGCCGACACGGAGTGCCCTAATAAATATCCTCGTGAAGCAATGAACGTCTCATTTTAGCCGGTCCGCGCATCTTGTTCCTAGCAAAAGATATGCTCAGTACTCTCTCGCCAACAGTTTGATCTCTGCCCAAAAATGTCTACCCTCGTCCCAGTAATGAGTTTTGTAGATTACATCCGTCTTGAAAAGAAGAAAACGTGGGTACGTCGACTTATGTTAGAAAGACAGTAATCATTACAGATCTGGCAGAGATTTTTGGATATCGAGAACGTATCAATTGGAGTGGCTCAAGGGAGTATCGGCGGTCCACTGCTGCCCAATACGTTTGTCAACGTTATATTTGAAGTGCCAAACCACGGCCTACTGACCCTATTTACTGATAACACCGCATTCTTTGTCGGGGATTCCCCACAAGAGGTAGATAACATGATTAAGAAAAACCTTAAACGACTGTCAGATTAAACCGCACTCTTGGAATGATCAATGAGACAACATTCTTAAGCGTTGTGTTAGATTTCAGTCTATCGTTTAAACCTCATACAGATCACGTTCGTAAGAAAATTTTAGAGAGCGTCGCTGCCCTGGTCAAAGACCGTAATATTCTGCCCGTAACTGCCTGTTTGCAACATACTGCACCTACGTCTATAGTTCTCTGACCGACGCAGTAAAGATATTTTGAAAGAATTATATGCGCCTTATATGTCTGTTACACACAGTGTCGAAAATGGGCATACTTTCCAGAATGGAGCACTCTGAGAAAGAGGAAGATTAACTTTAAGTTAGAGAAAATGACGCTGCAACGCATTTTAATAACCATAATAATAGGTAAAGGTGCTCGTCCGGCTGCGCCCCCGGGGTCAAAAATAATACTGGCAAAGTTTTAGGTTAAATCACCATTAATAGTATAGTATAATCGTTCATATATAATTGTATAGGCTAACAGTGTCGTTGGCACTTGACTGTAATGACAATATTTTGATAAACGAGCAGTTGAGTGAGCTTTACAATATTTATACTCGCACTCGTAAACGATTCCTTTTCAGATTAAACATATATTGTATTATAAGGCGTTAAATATGAAAATTAGTCCACAGAGCTCGAGAGTTTGTAGAGGTGAGAAGACCAGCAAACTTGATAGTAATATTAGGCTTTTCTATAGTATCCGACACGAGTAACGCAGAAAAATGCAAATTGGTCCATGTCGAGGAATCATAAGATGAAGAATGCAGTGCACACAATTCAAGAGCTTTTCTCCGGCAACCTACAAATACTGGAAGCCTTAATAGGTGAACAAAGAATTCTTTAAGCCCCAGGTGAGACAAATCAATTCAAGGAAACGTGAGACCGTATCTCAAAACCGTGCATTCACAGGCGACATTGTGCCTTTCAAGACATCTGGCCAAATGCTGTATTTAAGGCTGCACAGGAGAAGTAAAGTTTCTCTATAAGGGAAGGTGTATTTTGATTTTTTAAAAAACTGTAGATCAATCGTCTGTTATTAGCTTATCAAAGAAAATAGCGAGAAACTAGCAACAAATGCCCTGAATAATTTACAGTCGAGTCACGAAAAAGCGGTTCTTTGAGCTGCTCGGACGTTTTCAGTGGAGGGTTGTTTATAGTTATGCCATCGATAATAACTAGATCAAATGGTCATTCCCTTACGGTCGCATGACAGATGTTTGGAATGAGCATCGACAATGTCTCTCTCTCTCTCTGTAAATACTGGGCGCATAGCGGGGCATGCTGAAAGAGGAAAAATGTATACACGCACATCTCGAGGACAGCTATAATTTTGTGTCAATAGCTACGGAGACAGACGGGCCTATCAGCGGTCGAACGGCAAATGTCTATTCGGCGGAAGCTTGGTAAGCAGAGGAGCGGCAGTGACGAGGAACCAACGCGAACGAGAATATTTGAGACTACTATTATATTTCTATCGCAGGTGTGTGGAGGCGCCACCATGAGAAGATGAGCTACTGTTGCAGCAACTACAATAACGAAAGCAACATCAACGACAAGAGCAACAAAAGCTAACAAAAGTAACAAAAACAACAACGACAGCAACGAAAACAACAATGGCAACAACGAAAACAACAGCGACGATAGCAAAAATAACCACAGTAACAACAAGAACAACGACAACAACAACAAACAACTTTTCTTCTTCTCTCTATCTCTATCTTTATCTCGCCTCTCTCTCTCTTTCTCTCGGTCTCTCTCTCTCTCTCGATCTCGCTCGTTCCCTGCCTATGCCGCCGCCGCTCGCCTTCCTATGTCTCTAGCCCGTGGTGTCGAACACAGTGCCCGGCGGGCGAATGGGTAGCCCTCACCTGCCTCACGATTACCCTTAGGCAGGCGACTTCCCTTTCCACCGCGCTCACCCAACTAGGCCTCTCAGGGCGAATTGAGCCGTTCTTCGGAGCGGACCAGCAGATGTTCGCCGGTCCGTGGGTCGAACTCGTGCTGTAAGAACACGACTTTGACGGGTGACTTGAAGTTGAATTTGCTGTTCTTGATATAATGGTGTTGTTAATGATATGATTGTTCTACAACTGTTGTTGTTGATTATATTGTGCTGCTGTTGTTGATATGATTGTGCTGCTGCTGCTGTTGATATAATTGTGCTGCTGCTGCTGCTGTTGTTGTAATTATTGATTCTATAATAAGCTCCATCAAAGCTAGAAATCAGATGTGGCCGTGATATCGATCGTGTTATTGTTCTAGCAGCTCTTCTCATTATTATTATTATTAATATTATCATTATTATCGTTTGTATGCACTCGAGTGTCGTGGGCTGCTTGCTGCCGAAGGCTGAGCTGACCGGCTATCAGTGTGACGTTGACGGACACACTGAGCACAACCTGCGACGAGCTCTGCTCGGTTTGTGACAGAAAGGTACCACCTACCCTCACTGTTGTGAGACTCTCTAGCCTCCGAAACAGCAGCCCCCTCCTAGCTCGGTTTATCTGTATCACAACAAGAAACAAAATCTCTCAGTCACACAGTTAAAGCAAAACGCCAATTTTCCATCTACGCCGTACGCTGTGTGGCCACCCACCGTCGTGGCTGTGCTCTGCTTTTGCTGTCATTGCGATGCGACTGACTCTTTCATTTCTTCTTTTTTTTTTTAAGTGAGCATCCGTTTCAATCATTTGAATTGAAACTACTTTCGTTTCGTGCTTCGTTGGTTAGCTTTTCCTTACTAGTAGCTCTACGACGACAACAACAATTTCTACTACTACTATTACGTCCGTACTGCGTAAACGGTTACCGCGGAGTCGGTGGCGCTACCCTCTGGCCCGCATTTCTCGCATGTCTCGGTCAACCCTCTCTGGGCTGTAATTCTTGTTTCGCGCACGTTTTAGCCGTCGTCACTCTCTGGAACGTCCAGTGATCGCACACACCACCAGCCGGTCGTTTGCCGGCGAAACGTTCCTGCCTGCCACTGTTATCAACAGGCGGCCTCCTCAGTCCGACCCTCGTGGCCGTTGGGGGCGCGGGTTGCAGAGCTCGTAGTGCAACACAATGCCACAACATGATGTGTTCGCTCGCCGCGAGATTTGTCGCTGGATGTGGCTCTAGATAGATAGATAGATAGATAGAGAGAAATAGAGAGACCCAGTCGTGTGTCTCGCCGGCTGCGTGAGGGTGTTGTGTTTAGCAGCTATCTTGTGTTGTATATATCTAGTGTTGCGTGCTGCTCGGGTGCGCGGTATCTGGATGTGGCCAACTGTGTCTGCCGTGATCTGAAAGCCTGCGTGCCTGCGTGCGTATGTGCGTGCGTGCGTGCGTACGTGCCTCCGCGTGGTGCACGTGACTATTAGTGAAGTGTGAGGTTTCACAGCGTGAGCGTGACTCCTCGAGTGTGGCATCTCCAACTTTCGTCTTCACGTTTGTCGTTCTGTCTTCTTCACGTTGACGCCACTAACGACAGCCGCTGTCCCGCTACCGTTTGCCAGTTGCTCTGTGACAGAACTCTGCGTGCCGGATGCCGTTGGCTGGCGCCAACACATCCTCTACGAGTGTGAACGACAGTCGCTAACGAGGTTCACGGGCGTCTGGCTGGTACGTAGCAAATGCTCAAAGGCGGGAAGCCGTTACTGTGGACGCGACCGAGGAGTTATGTCGAGGCGGCTTGTGAATGATGAACTAGCTAGACTGAAATAACGACGCATCTTGTAGTTTGTTTCTAGCTTTTTCTCTCTCTCGACCCCTTTCTGTCCGTTTGTCTCCTTCTCCCTTAATAGGTGCTAGGAAAAAAACACGTAAGTATACATGTCATTTTTGTCTTATATTGTTACAGACATGATGAGCTAATAATAGTAAGATCCCTTATTCTTACATTTCTGGGCCAAATATATATATATATATATATATATATATATATATATATATATATATATATTATTAGATTAACAAATAAAGTCGCCATGTTCAGTACACACCGAGCGACTCTGCTCCCGAACCTTTCTCAGTACTCGTGACACGATCCTAAAGATCCTGCGAAAGATCCCGACATCCCCAGTGAACAGGTGGGAAGAGGAGTACATGCAGTGGGGAAAGCCTAATTGGGCGAATAGTTCGCCGTGTAGGAAGCGGTAGTAGCCACAGGAAGAGTTCTGAGAAACAAAGTTCCACCTTCAGCAGGCGCTAGTTACGTTAGAAGCTCATGTAAGATAAGTCAGCCCCGAGATGAACGGAAATTAAAGACAAAAGTCATGAAATTCAGACACACAGACCGGTTAACACAGAGTGGCTGGCTTAGACTATACGGGCAAGAGCTTAACTTTGGAAATAGACACACATACCTAGGTGTAACGGTGACCCTCTGATAAGACTTTTGCTGCGCGCATCGAAAAAGGGGCACGGAAAACAATAATTGCGTTAACAATATTCAAGATCCAACATATAGTTTCACTCAAGACAACGCTAGCCATAGCTTCAAACGGCATTCAGCCATATTGGCGAAACTAAGCGCCTCGCATCTAGCGTTACTTGTCTGCATAAAACCTGCGTTTCTGAAACGGGTACTTCTTTGGAGACTTCCGCATATAATCGTCTTGCTTATATGCTAGCCAGTACCCCTCATATTCCGCGACGAGATTAGAAATCATTTTGCACTCCCAGACACCCCGACGTATATCTTCAGTATATTAAGCAGTTTGAGGAAGAAGTTGCTGACACTGATCCAGAGTTCTATATTCTCTCACGAGCAATGCCAAAACCCAGAGGGGAAAGGAACTGGAAGGACAAATAGGCATATAGGTCTGCAGTTCATAGATTTCACTATACGCTCCGGCGACTGATATGCACTTGAAAATATTGTGACGGGTTTGTGTGTAAGTTATCATGGTGGTGAGCGCCACTCACTTGCAGACTGACATAGACATTTTAAAATGTTTATATTGTACTTACTCAACATAGAGAGAAAATACATTTTGCATTATGTATATATAAAGTGTGTTGCAAAAAATTAGCAACTCATGTTTTTGTGATAATTTCGGCTTGGTTTATTTGAATGGCTTGAAATGGTGTTCATTTTGTTGCAATCTCACAATCGATTCATACAAAAAATAAAAAAAAAAGTGTGAAAAAATAGTGTTGCAAAATATTAGCAACAATAACATGCTAACAGCTCTTGTTTGTAGAGGATAGTCGATACTACAGCTGATATTCGATCCCAGGGATCAAATGTCAGGAATATTGTCTAGCTAAATCAATCGTTCTATAGCTGCAAAATATTCTACAGCTTAGTGGTTGTTCCAAACTAACGGCGACGCGTATGTTTAAACCATGGGTCGTACAAAGGATCTCTCGGATAACGAAAAGACAAGAATTGAGGCATTTGCTGAGCTCGGTCATACAGTAACTGCTATAGCAACCAGATTAGGACGGCATAAGAGCACCATCAGCAGGTTCTTACACCCTGGAGTGAACCAAAGGTGCAGATCTAACAGTGGGCGTAAGCCAGTTTTGACTATTCGAGATCGGCGAAGGATCATACAGTTGGCTACTCATGACCAAATGTCTTCTGCCAGGATCAAGACTGCTTTGGGAGTGCCAGTGAACCGATCCACAGTGTACCGTGTGTTAAGTTCTGACAAAAACGTGCGATACGCGAAAAGGAATTATGCTTATGCCGCGACTTCAACCGAAGCACATTGTCGCACGGCGTGAATTTTCGCATAGATACCAAACCAGGGATAACGAGTGGAAAAACATCGTCTTCTCGGATGAGAATAAATTTAATCTCGATGGCCCTGACGGCTGTCAGTGCTATTGGCACGACTTACGGAAGGAACTTAAATGGTTCTCGAAACGTGTGGCCGATGGTGGTTCTGTGAAATATTAGGACGCGTTTGGATATAATGGGAAGTCCGATCTAGTCGCGATTGTGGGCCGAAACAATTCCGACAAGTACCAGCGTATCGTCGGTTCCCAGTTAGAAGCCCATTTCAGAAGAATTGGGGGACCTGACGCAGTTTTTCAACAAGACAGCGCCACGTTTCATACCTCGGCTAGCACTAAAGCCTTTTTTTCAAGAACAAGGAGTGCCACTTTTTGACTGGCCGGCATTGAGTCCAGACCTGAATCCCATCGAACATCTTTGGGGACATTTGGTGAAGCAGATTTACGCAAATGGTCGACAATATGATAATTTGTCGGACCTCAAAGAAGCTGTCCAGCAAGCATGGACTAATATTCCACTTTCGTACTTACAACAGCACATTAACTCCATGAAAGACCAGAGTCAGAAGAAGGGACGAAAACCCCGTTTTAAGAATAGAATATGTAGTATCAAATAAGTCATATAGCCCTGCTAAGAATCGAATACGCCGTAAGGCGTTATTGTTGCTAATATTTTGCAACACTGTTTTTCCACACTTTTTTATTTTTTGTATGAACCGATTGTGAGATTGCAACGAAGTTAACACCATACTCGTGTTTCGTCGCGTACATCATGCGCTTAAAACTTCAAGTCATTCAAATAAACCACCAAAAAACATGAGTTGCTAATTTTTTGCAACACACACATATATATATATATATACGCGTGCATTCAGCAGTAATTTTATTTTACACAGATCAATCCGTACTCAATTATTTTGAATTACACAAGCTTGGGCTGGATACAGAAGCGAAAAACAAGATTTGTGCATCGCACCGTCCTAATAGACGCATCTTTGGACTTTAAACCCAATAACTTCGGGACTTTTATTTTAATCTTTCCTCTTAACCGCGCACATTGATCTAGTTAAAAACGAAGTACTGGCGTGTGATAAGACGGGCTCACGACAATGTCATCTTACAAAATTATTTTTCACGACAAGTTACGTAATTCGCTGTTTCGTAGGCACATTTTTTGCTGGAATCCATGGATGAGCTTTATTGTAATTACATCATTGTGACATAGTTACAGACCATTTAAAATTCTATGAGCATATAATCGCACGACACGCAGGGAAGTATATAAGACGTTTGCTCTGATTATTTTGAAGTGAGTCTTAATTGTCATTTCCTTAGCATGCTAACACAGGCGTTTATGTTCTCTTCTATTCGAATCTATTCTTGATGGAATTGATAGCTCTATGAAAGCTTAAACGACCTTAGAGGCTACAGCACATGCTTATAAGTTTAACAAAACGTTGCTTGCACGTACCATAGTCCTACATTAAAGCAACGGAAAATCGTAGACGAGTATGATCTGTTAGATGTCGTAATTTAGAGCTTACGGTTAGTCGTTAACAATTTGATTAACCTAAGAAGCATATATTAGATATGCATGCATTAAAACGCTCATGCAAACATGGCTTCCTAAAATTTTATACATATATAAATGCGCCGTTCATTATCATTGTTTTTTATTGGCCAGGCATGACGTTGCTTTTAGTGCATATAGGGGTATGTACTAAAAGCAACGTTATGCCTAAAAGCAGGCGTTCACTGAGTAGTCATCTGTGTATTCAATATACTTGACACTGGGAGACAGATATTTGTTTATGCCCACCGTACAGAGCCCAGGATAAAGACCCAGAACTCACGGGACGATTGACCCGAAAGGAGCGTTCACTTAAGTATGCCTTTATATAATTTAGTGCGGGATAGCATACTTAGCTGTTCAAGTTCACGAAGCAAAAGGGGTGAGACATTCTGTTTAGAAGGGATCTTTAACAAGAGTAGACGCGTTAAAACGTCGTACGGAAGTTAACAATAGCACTGTCATTTTTAGAAGTTGGGTACAATTTTGCCTACATTCTGCAATAGTAGTAATTAAACGCGTGATGCAATCCAAGTGCTTCAATCGGAGATAAAGCAAGCTGTGGCATAACCCGGAGGCCATTTGTATGCAGTGTTTGTGCAGACTGCGTTAAAGCCTTCGACAAGGCATTCCGAGATCTCCTGGTGAAGTCATTCCGACACGCAGGGCTTGGTGGCTCTTTTCTGAACGTAATTTCGAGCTTCTTTGATGGGGACACCTTACTGGTCCAAGGTGAGCAGGAAGAAGTAGTTGGAGGTAAGGCAAATTGTGGAAACCCCGCAAGGGAACCCTCTTCTGCTTGCCAATTTTGTTGATTATATTCGACAGGGGTTCCAGAAAGCCACAGTTATGAAATAACAATGATAATGATAATAATGTATTTACTTGCCTGTAAGGCTAGACAAAAGCTCGGCTTTAACATCTGCTATCTGTAGTGGACAGCCGCTGCACAGTCCGACACCCACACAGACGAGCGACATAATTTGGTGATACAAACAATGTGTCCCGGCTGGGCATCCTCGCTGGAGCAAGCAAAGCATTGCTCTGGCCAATCTTTTTTGTTAGATTCTTGATTTCCGACATTGTCAAACTGTTTGCCGCTGACAAGTTGTAGCGGCCTATACGGCACGTCTGTGAAACACCACCACTAGCGGAAGCAATCATCAGCAGCGGCAGTAGCAAATTTTAGAGTGACCCAAAAATATTCGCATAAGCTGGATCGTATCTAATTATACAGGTTATCGAGGCGCTGGTGAGCTAACTCGGTGGCCAGCACATCCGTCATCGGAATAGTAAATTAGTGAGTCGGAAAAGAAATGTGGACCGGCTAGTGGCTGTGGAGAGAGCAAAAATGCAATCAACAGCTTCCTGAAACTGGGTTTGGCGAGTTTTCTATTTTTTGGGACAAATATATATATATATATATATATATATATATATGTATATATAGAGAGCTAGATAATAAGAGATATGATATAAGATATATAATGATATAAGATTATATAGTATAGATATATATATATATATATATATATATAAATATATAAATATATATATATATATATATATATAATATACATATAAATATATATAAACATAAATAAATATATAGCGCTATTCTCGCGTGGTCGGACGAGTTTACAGGATTAACAGAGTGATAATACGATAATACGAGCGACCTCGGCTCTATTCTGTCCAAAATGTAACAAGACGTGTAATTTGTTTGACCAGACACAGATGTTTTTGCCATCCTACCGTGATGGCGCAGTGCCGATGGCCACGTTGGCGTCCCCAAATTAGGCACAATTTGGTGTTCTGGCAATATATATATATATATATATGCACCAAACTCAGTTTTTGATATAATTAAGTCGAGCCCGCGAGTATACATATATATATATATATATATATATATGTATATATCTGTAAAGATAAACAACACACTCTCATGGAGAGTTTGACAAAGTCTGCAAAATCAATAGACGTGATATATGCTATAGTTGTGTTCAGATGTGAAGATTTCGTTATGTAAATGTGTGTAATAATGCACGTACGACACTTGACTAAGGTGTTTTTGACTTGACGTAAAACTTGAAATATATAGATATATGTCCCCGAATGTGGCGGAGCGTGAACAATATATATAGTTTACGCGTCGTCATCAAACATTCGGAGACAAGGACTCGGTGACAGCTACAACTCAAACCAATCTTTAATCTCGCCTAAATGAAATGAGCATCATTCGGTGTGATCGTTCACGCTTTCCAGTTGAGAGGCGGCCCGTCTCGGTGGTTCCAAGATACACAAGGGAGGGAGACCGTAGGATCTGAGAGCTGTGCTAAAGTGTCTGTGGTCGCGGCTCATGATTGCGGAAGTGATGATATTATATGCAATGGATTCGTCAGTTACTAGATGAAGCTTCTACCCGACATATTGGTTTCTGAGTAGACTGTTAGTATAGAAAGCCAACGTGACGACGGCGTATTAGTCGCCAGCTCACAGTTACTACGGAGAAACGGTAAAATGGTTATTTAGATTATATTTTACAGAACCATTGAAAAGGATACGTATTGCTACAATCTATGATGAGTGATATTGATACTTCACCTGAGAACTTGACAGTCATTCACAAAAGCTAGACTGGAAACATAACAACGCTTCTCGCGGAATTCATATCATTGACTACGGCAATGCGGCCTAAATAATTGTGATTTTTGGTTAATTCGATTAGCATTTCGTCCGTCAGTCAAGAAAGTGAAGACGTCCTGGAAGTATTTCTCTGCACAATGGCCTATCCCGTACACAAACGAGATTGTACTCAATTGACTTTTTACATATCAAAATTGAAGTGATTACCGCATTAGGCAGCTATTGCCGTTAGGATGTGTTTCGAGTAAGCTACTTGAAAGTGCTTGCAGCGATGTCGAAACCCATAGTCTGGACTACTCTTTGGAAAATACGTTTACGGATTGGGGCGCTCTACAGTTCGCAGCTGCTTAAAGTTCAGTTCAAGCTGTTTAAGGCAAAGACTGATTTGAAAAACGATTACTTTTTGCTTACTTTGACTATACATCCGCCTTCGAAGTATCCACGCATAATAGGCACGCATAAAAGTACCGTCTCCACATAAGTAAGCTGGTGGAATTGAAAACATTTTGTACAGCTATGCAAACAGAGCGTTGTACCTATACTATTTTACGCATTGCTTACATAGATTTTCGGGAATATTAGGTCTGAAAAAATGCTGAAAGTTTGTTAGATAAGTGCCGTAATTGAATGAGATAAGACGGGCGCGAGAATATGTATGAACTAGTAATAATTGTGACATCATCTGGACTCACTATTAGGTTTAAGACAATGTCCAAGGGTCTTGTGAGAGAATCTTTGTTTGGCGTACGATATATATATATATATATATATATATATATATATATCATTAAGCTATATACTGTACACAAACGTTGCAATATTTTATTCGGTTATATAACGTTATATGACACGTGACGTACATGAATGATCGCAAATATAATTCGATATCTGAGCATTACATTTTCCTTATCGGGGCGTGTAAATATCGGTCAAGCGGAGTCATTTAGAAGCGTCTCCGTGCTTGCCATCGTCTACTATTATGAACGTCTACCATAACGTGAACCGGTACGTTATAATGTTAGTCATTCTTGAATACTCAGGCGAGTGCAATAAACCCTTGGCGTGACCCCGTCGCGACCTCGAAACTGCAGAGTGCTGTCATGCCTAGCAGTTGTTATGATGATGTTATGAACAACACAGTGATAGCGTTACCACATGTTGGTGTGTTTGTTGGTTTGTTTGGAGGAATGCGTGTGCACTACTGAATGATAACGTGTCTTGTGTTATAGATTCGTGACCGAAGCGATCCGAGTTTTCTTATGCTCGCTTTGCTACTCTCGCACTCGCGGGTTGTCGTTCGAGTGGTAGAACTCTCGACTGTGTGCGATGTGTCCAATCTCGGTTATTTACAACTTTGATGGCTGAACTGCAGCCGTGCCGTTACGACACGTAAAGTGGCGTCGTCTGGCCAATGTCCACCACAGCACAAATTAATGGCGACCCCTCCTGTCAAGAACTGAGGAAGCGTTCGTTCTATTCGGCCGAGCCTAACGGTCATGCTTAGCTGATATGCTCGAATTGACGTCTTCGTGGCGATCCCTATTTCCGACACGTTTTCTGGGCCGCTGGCAATATTCTGTATACCGACTCACTTTCTCCCTCAATCGGTCGGTTTCGGTTCACTTAGAGCTGGTCACGCCGCGACCCAAGCAGAAACGAACAAGATGAACAAATACGCCGAACTGGCAAGAGCCCATAACTTCAGCCCAGTGGCCTTCAAAACCTTGGGAGCACCGGGCCCCTTGACTGAGAGAACACTTACTAAATTGGGCGAACGATTAAAGATAACTACTGGGAACAAGAAAGCCGCACAATTTTTGCGCCAAAGACTTTCCATTGGCGTCCAGCGGGGCAACGCAATCTCAATTTTGGGATCGCTTGCCGAATGGTGCACACCAGGGCTATTATAGGCTGAAAGTTAACACGATCACTTACACAGGATTGTAATATAAATTGATTAAAATAATGCAAAGAAGACAACTAGCAATTTAAGAAAGAAATATTCTGTCATAAAAAAATAAAAATAAAATTCTAAGTTAACGCAAACATGATGCCAAAATTACAGCAATCAAATAACGACTGCATGCCGATAGAGCACATCGTATTAGTGATGCAGGATCTCATTAGATACTGAAGCAAAAGTTTGACTTGTTTCAATTTACTTTTGTCAATTACTGTCAACGTTTCAAATTGTGCGTTTTGACTGCTACGAAGCAAACGTCCGACGTTATGAATCTGGCCGTGCCAAACGTTAGTGCAAATACCCCTTACAGCCACGACAATGTAGCTAAACAGAGCAACATGTAATATGCATGACATCCAAGATTTACCCACAGCATATCACGCCTGCGGCAACCTGTTGTGATTCTTAAGCCGTGTTTTTTAAATTTTTTAACCTATGTGTTTGGGAACACGTTGTAATTATCTACTTAGAGCCTCCATCCTTTTGGCTACTCCAAATTTTGCTTTCCGAGCATACTCTTTATTAAGTAATCGCTAACTTGATAGTATTGTCGACATTTTAGCAAAATAATTGGATTACTTTTGCGTGCACAGTTTTATTCGTGTCACTCGATCAACGTCAACAAAACAGCGCTCAGTTTCGATGTATCAATTCTTCTTGCCAAGCATACTCTAATTAAGTACTTGCTACTTTGATCGTATTTTAGACATTTTAGAAACATATTTGGATGGCTTTTGGGTGCATTTTTAGTCTTGTCACTCGATCAACGTCACGGAAATAGCGTTTAATTTAGATGCATCAATTTTTCTTTTTTCTAGGTGGTATGGCAGGCATGGACACAGTTGATGAAATCCGACTGTATTTTATTCTGATTTAACTCAATTGTGACTTGGTCGGCCAATACTGCGCACACTGCTTGCGAATGTTACATGATATACACGTAGTACCTCATAGTCGAGCCCGGTGGCGTGGTGCATTCGCCTGCGCCTCGCGACCGAAGGAGACACATAGCAGGTGCGCGGGTTCGAGTCCCACCCTTGCACATTTGTATTTATGGGGGTCCGTCTATCAAGCAATGCGAAACGCAGTCCCGTGGACGTTAAATCTTGGCTGGGGGTCAGCCCGAAAAGTATAGTGCCTCATAGGAAGCACAGTCAGCACAATGGTTTTGTAGAGGCTCACCTCTATTGCAATGTGATCTCAATTATAGAAAGCTGTCGAAGTTTAAATGTCGGTCTGCCATCGACATCATCACATATATATACATATATATAAATACATATATATATATATATATATGTTAACGAGAAATTTTGCGATTAGTGAGGCCGATGTCCTTATAAGCCTTAATATGGGCCTTTTCTTCATGCATGAGGCGCCAGCCTAAGCCTATCCTTTCAACAAAGAAAAACTTCTAGTTTTGTTTCTGTCGAGCCGTTAAATTAGCCCAAAGCTCGTAATTCTGCTTATAATTCACCCGTTAAAACACACACATTGCTATTGACATTATCATTTTTTCGCGGTGTAGCTCTGCCAATTGTGAAAATCTCGTGTTCAAAGTAATCAGATACCCCAAATGTCAATGGAAGTCTTCGTTGTTACTCTGTGAGCATGTATCACTGTGATCTTTACACGATTGGTTATAATAAATGTGTGAAATGTGGAAAACATGGGTGGCCCCATATTTTTTTCAGGGACTGTATATATATATATATAGCAAGCTACAATTTGATCCACAATAGGACTCTTAGCAAAAATTTCGCGGCAGTGTTTGACGGCACCGGACTTCACGGCCTGTCTAGACTCTTATTGTCGCCAGATTTCCAAGATTACACCTCCTTAACAGGGTGAGTTTGACTATCTGTATGCGGCCATCTCGGCGCTGCTGACAAAACGCCAACTGATAAAAACGTCTACGCTCCATGCTTACGTTCTTACTCCCGTGCGGCAATATTGAGCTGAATCCAGGGGGACTATCTGGCCTAACTTGTACAGAACACAAGCCTCGGCGCGCAGTTTGCGAAGGATGCGGCAGGCCCGCACAGAGTCACTGCACTTTCCAATGCAATACCGCACAACAATAATTTGCATATCGTGCTTCCGGGGGGAGAAAAGTCATTAGAATTCCGCGAAAGAAATGGAAAATAAACTGAAGTTCTGGCACATTTTAGCAATCGTATTTTCGGTTTGATTTTACAGCCAGCTGATCGCCGAACCACCCCACAGCCCGCTGGCAACAAGCGATAGCCATACAATCGCCAAACACGCAAGTCTGTCCTCAAGTCGAAACGTCGTACCTACTCCCCATCGTCTTCACTTCAACGCTAGCCCACAACGTGACTTTGCAAGTTCTATCCGGCAGATAGAATAACGAACGTGACAATTCTTGGCGCACCATTGCGAGAGAGAGAGAGAGAGACGTGGCATGCACTCAGTTACAAGAAAAATAAAATGACTCAGGTGAAAGCTGTAGAGCCACGCAATACACCTGGTTGTTCAAGAGTCGTCAGAGTCTTCTTTTTTTTTTGTCGGCAGCTGATTGAAAAGGTTATCACCACAGACTGCACCCTTCAAAATTACGTCAGCCGAATTGTTGCCACCGACAACCGACCGTCTGAAACTGACGAAGCTCTATGGTATGAATCAAGCTATCACGCATAGGTAGACGCTGATAAGTTCAATGCGCTACTGGACCCAGCTGTCAGTCTGGCCAGATATGGGTATGTCATACCTTAGAAAGACTAACGCAGATTTGTCAAAGGCCGTACGCTTTAGCAGAAGAGGGTCCTAGGCGGCCCGAGGGCATCGTCTAGCAGCATATGAAGAGCCACTCAATTTATTTAGTAGCTTTGCGAGTCTAGCATAGTCGGCATGCTAACTGTCAGGCTCTCTATTAGTAGACACATCGAGGAGACACAAGCAAAAACTATGTCTGGACTGCATTTTATTTGGCAATATGTATGATGCAGACATAAAAACAGCTAAATTGCTTTAAATCGAAGTACTTTCTATAGGAACATATTGACCTCCTACAGCTGCGCCATGTTTGAGTGACTTCAAAAGTCTAAACAAGCTGAAAGCCTGCTATGTTAAGCGTGTATTAAGGCTTTCAACTCACCAAATACACATGTCTTAGAGATGTGCGGAAAGGAAACACTTATTGGTTACCTAGCACTTGACAACGCACCGTTTACAGTCGATATTCTAGACGTATATATATATAGAAGAGAGTGATATTAGACGCTACTCTGTGTATGGAATTTTACGAAATATCTTTATTATACAATGTTAATAGCATATTATGCGACCGTACTGTCGTCACATTCTGTGAACAACGTGTAGGTCTATTGACTACTAATTTTATGGCAAAATAATATATATATATATATATATATATTCAGGATTTATTTCAACAACAACTTGCCATCCAGGCCAAGTCGTACGAATTTTCGTCGCCTCTTATAGCATCAAAAGAGTTTAGAATATAGTTTTGAATATATATATAGTTATATATTTGTCGCTGCTCGGTGAAGGTACCACAAATATATAACTAGCATATATATATATATATATATTTGTCGCTGCAATTTTTGTTTATAAATTTGTCGCTGCTCGGTAAAGGTACTAGCTATGTCTTATTTGAGAAGTGGCATAACTATATTCTAAACTCTTTTGGTGCTATAAGAGGCAACGAAAATTCGTACGACCTTCATGTGAAAGCTTGGCTTGCAATATGTAGGCAAAGAGCACTTTTGAATTACAAACGCATACTTTTATATACAATATATGTGGTCTAAGGCGCGACTTTCTTAAATGTTTCAGGCGGTTCAATCCGAGTACAACCGAGGATTACCCTTGGCTTCAAGTATACTTTAGGTCCTTTTGAAGAAAGCGCACGAAGGCAACATCATTCAACATGGCAGGCCGAGGACAGGTGAGTGCCTTTAGAGACTAAAAAATCGACGAGCCTGCTCATATATATATATATATATATACATATACATACGTTGTGTTTCGTCAATAACCTAATCGCCACTTTTCAGCAAAATCTTGTGCCGGTAATTTCTAGAACTGACTCTGCGTCTTTTTCTACAGTACAAAAGCGGTTTATTTTGAAAACTGTTATTCCCCTACACTTTTAGAAAACGCTTGCATTCAATTCTTACCTGTAAGACTTTTACGTGTATAATCGTACATAGGACGGTTGCAGACCAATTGGCGACGATCCTCACGTTACACACCGTAGCAGTATTTTGCTGAAGTAATAAGCAAGGGCCAGTCTATGGATGTCACGGCACCTACATGCATTTTACTACATTGCTTAAAGGTATTCAGTCTCAGGGCCCCAGTCTGCTTAACATAAATAATCCTAATAGTTTGATATATTGGACGGTGGTGCCGACGAGTGTGTGCTCTCGATGTTGCGCGCTGTGAGCACCCAGTTAATTGCGCTTTTAAGTTCAATGTGGAATTACTGAATTTAAATAAATTCCCCTACCGGAGAAGATGCTTCCATATATATACGACGATGTATATGCTTGTGTTTTGCGGACCAGGTGGAGCTGAAGAAGGAGATCGGCCTGTTGTCCGGGGTGCTGATGGTCGTCGGTACGATCATCGGATCGGGCATTTTCGTCTCGCCGAAAGGCGTATTCCAGCACAGCGGCTCGGTGGGCGTCGCGCTCATCGTGTGGGCGCTGTGCGGCGTCTTCTCGATGATCGGCGGGCTGTGCTACGCCGAGCTGGGCACGTCGATTCCTCGAAGCGGGGGCGACTACGCGTACACGCTCGAGGCGTTCGGGCCCCTTCCCGCCTTCCTACGCCTTTGGATCACGGTCATCATCGTGCAGCCGGCGACGCTGGCCATCTTATCGTTGGCGTTCGCCACCTACCTCGTCAAGCCGCACTACCCCGACTGCGAGCCGCCTCAGAGCGTGCTGCGTCTCATCGGCATCCTCTGCCTATGTGAGTTCGTAACAGTCGTCGCGCAACAAATGAATAGCGGACGTTGTTTCTAACTATTAGACGTGGCGTTTGGGGCCGGGCCGAGAAGTGAAGGTGGGGGGTAGGGGGGGGGGGAGGGGAGAGATCGGAAGACGAAGAGCTTCAGCTCAACTCGTGACAAATCTACATACCTAGTGCTGAGCCCTGCATGATCCAGAAGGCGGAGAGCCCAGGTGGAAGCTTCGCCATTCCGCTTCGGCAGCGCTAAGACCTGCCGCTCTCCCGAACTGGGAAAGATAAGGCATGCAAGTTTGGTTATATTTTTAAAGCTTTTCGGACAACAACTTCCAGGCACAAAGGATGTAGTCATGTTAGGAAGTTGGTGTTGTCAATTTTTAATCCAATTGGCAAATCCTTATACAGATTTCTCGTCTTTAAGGTGTCGAACATACTAAGATATTGAGGGGTTCCCCAACAATCGTTTGAGGCAGCACACTCCCTGATCCTCGCGATATGGTTCGTATGACAAGCTATTCTTAAGCCCATCGCTTAAAGAGAATTCGAGATTCCACACCAACCACAGGAAGCAAACCGGGGACATCCCGGCGGTGATGATGATGGTGATAGGAATTATGACTAGCGCTCTAGACCACACCGCCACGATTGTTGTTATTGATATTGTTGTCGTTGTTGTTGCTTTTTTCCTGTTTATTTTCTTCGCGGCTCGCGTCGTTTTGCGGTCTGCGTCGATGTCGTTTATCATTGTTATCGTTGACAACTTTATGTTGTTAGCGCTGTCATGTTGTTGCTGTGTGTTTCATTGATGCTGTGTGCCGCTACTGATGTGGGTTCTGTTGTTGCCCTCATTGACAATGTCGTCGTCGTCATTGTTGTTGTTGTTGTTTTTGTTGTTGTTGTTGATATTGTTGTCGCTGTTGTTTTCGCGGTTGTTGTGCGATGAAGTGGACGGACACCCGTCATCAAGCAACGTGATGGACCGCGATCATGCATCGACGCGTATTATCACACGACGCGTCAACGTTAACCGCGATGACGATGATATTGCTATTCATATTGCTGTACAACATTGACAGCCTCAACAGCAAAGAAGGAAGCACTAGCAACAACGAAAACAGACAAGAACCGTGACATTGTAGATATTGTCAGCGCTGATGATGGCGGCGCAACGGTTAGCAAAAGAAAGAGATTCGAAGATAGTCAACGCTGAGAGAGATAAAGAAGAGCGGAAGGTGATGGTCTCATGCGCGGTCTCTATCGTATCCATTTACGACCGTCCCAACTGGGTAGATTAGTGAGACAATGAAGGCGAGGCGGGCGCACGTGCAGACGGAATCACTACCGAAAGCCTTGCCAACTGTAGCTCTAGCCACAAAGTCGTTTGGATGCGAATGACGCCGACGCCGATGACGGACGAGCACGGTGGATGGTCGTAGTGTGATTAGGGCGGTTATGCTCTCTATCACGACGCTACGGACATAAAGATGACGTGAAAGAACCTCGACCGAGCTCGTAACCTCAAGACTCGATGGCAGCAGCTGTATCGCAGCAGCGGCGGCGGCGGCAGCAGCCGGGGGGACACCGGACCAGACACGGAGGAATGTCACACGTCAATTAGATCACGCTGTTTCGCATACGCATCCGGGTCCTCGTTTTCACGAGCCCACGTCTTGTCCTCGTTCAACGGCAACGAAACGCTGGCTTCGGGAATCCCCGACGATAACGGTTTCGAGAGTAACGTTGGTGAACCTTCCGAACAACCCCCATCGTCATCAAGAACCACATCAACGAATCAACAGCAGCAGCAGCAGCAACAGCAGTCGCGGACGATGAATTATTCCACGGTTACAATTGCTTGTCCTCTGTTCTCTGGCGATCACCGAACGAAGTCGGCGTTCAGTCAGTCATTCTCTTAACTACATAGATAGGCCCACAGTGGTCGTGAAAGCAACAACGGCTGTCGTTATTACAGAACGCAGGAGATCCGTTAGCTACACCGCCAGGCTGGCAGCCAGTACCCCCCACCGTAAGCCGAACGCTCGTAGAATGCGCGCTATGCTACGTTTGTCTTGTGATGAAAAGATGTTAAGAGTACGTACTTCACAGGCAGACTCATGTCTGTCGTGTGGTCGATTGATCTATCGTATGGATCTTTGCTTGCCGAATTCGCTTGACACGCAGGGATCGATAAAAATCGATTTCTTCGCCCGGCGCTGGCTACGATTACAACGGTGAAAACCGAAGAGTGATTGAAAACAAAAAATCGGCAAATGAAAGAAGATGCAGAAAAAGAAAAGGAAGAGGAAAAGGGAGAAGACCAAGTAGACAATAAGGAGAAGGCCTCAGGATGCAGGCCAACAGTTAGTCTAGTGAAGCTTTCGAATAACTCTCAAGGTGAACCCACACATTATGTGAATCATCCTTAAATGAACCATAAAGAAAGATTAAAAAGGAGATAAAGAGAAATTGAAAGATAGAGGGGCGGGGGGGGGGAGCCAAAGAAAGATGACAATGGCAGAACGGTGAGCGCGCGGGCAGCATGGAAGCAATAAGGAAGTAAATAAGTAAAACAGAGCGTGGATACGACTCAGCTATCTTGATAAGGCGCTGTCCCAGCGCAGCAACAACAACAACAACAATTATTGTTATGGTTGGCTACAGTCGCCATATTCAGTTTCTTGTCCACCATCTTCTTCTACTCCTTATTGTTTTTGTTGTTGTTTGCATGTTTTGGCGAGCACTTCTTGTATCAGGGGACGTCAGTGGTAGTGGTGACCGTGTTCCGCTGACAACGTTTCGTCAACGGCCCGCTGGCCGAACTATCGATAACATTGTAGCGGCAGTGTTACCGATGGCACTACGTATTCGCCTGCACACGCAGGTACACCAACAAGTGCATGACGTTCGTTCGAGCAATTCGGCAAGCACAGACGTCGGCTATGCTAACTATCTTAACAAGAACGGATAAAAGACCTGTGTTGGTGATGCAGCCGTCATCGTCACTACAGCAGCATATGCAACAATAACAGCGTCAACAACAATAAGGTCAACAACAACAACATCAACAACAACAACGTCAACAACACTAGCGTCAACAACAACAACAACAATAACGTCAACAACAGGCATATGAGTAAAGACGTTGTAACTCAGATGATTCTATACATAAGCTAATTTGTCGCCCTTTTGCGGTTCTCTTTTTGAAGCAGCCACTGTCTGGCTGCTGACACCTTCATTATGGTATAATTTAGATAATCATCATCATAGAACTGAAATTCACTAGTATATATTTCTATATACATTAACCAGCATTTGGTTTATATAATTCTATATTGTAGCATTCGTACATCACTTTCGTCAGCGGCATGTCTCCGGTGCACTCCTGGAGATGATACAGATCACATTATTATCCACATATCTTGCATTCGCACTAAATTTTTACTTCTTCGTGTCTATAACTGCATATGAAACTCATGTATTGCAAACCTGGCAATGAAGTACCTATTTTTGCAACATGGACCCTTCCACTAGTAAGCTGTCATCGCTCTAGTCTCATAAAAACGCCAAATAATAGCCACAAACTTATATTGTCACTCAGCAAAATGATTGTGGAAAGTCTTTGCTTTCGGTAACGCAAAGATTACAGGTTGCGGCCAATACAGTACACTACTAGCATTTTTTCTCGAAAACTTGACTTAATTTGATCGAGCACTTCCAATCATCTGTATTTCGTAAGTAGCGGTAAGTGCAATTTTAAATTTAAAAAACGCTAAGAGCGACGTTCAGCGACAACCGATGAGGCTCTGAGACACTATGAAGTGAAAACATTTCCTTGCGAGAATTTTCTCAATATGTTTGGTAATTCGGGCGTTGAGAAGAATGCTCCAAGGTATGGCGACAGACTATATTCCATATAAAATATCACCGTGTTAATACTACCAACCATAGCTGTTCGGGTGTGTCTCATTCGCGCCTGCAGACAAAGGACACAAATATACGCTAGAATAGGAGATACAACTATTACTAGAAATAAAAGGCGTTTATCAGAAATAATATGCCCGAGTCGCAACGAACGTCGCAGGACCTACATTGCTACGGAGAGGTGGCGACGGTCGCTTAGGCTGGTATGGTTTTTTTGTTTAGTTGCTGCTCTACGCATTCAACATGGCTTGGCCTGCGGTTCTCCCGATATATCCATATAGCCTTCGCTTCGAGAAGCTCTTCGTAGACTCTGAAAGATAGATAGATAGATAGATAGATGCTTGGATGGAAAGCTGCGAGGATAGCTGGAGTTCCCTTGGGAAAGGACAGTCAAGGAAGCGGGTGGGGGGGGGGGAGGGGGGCAAGACGCACGTACCAAAAAACAGTGAGGCCTGTTTAGTACGCGAAATCGGTCGCCGCCAAGATAAGGTCCAGGAGAAGACGAAGAAGAGGAATAAGGAAAAAAGAAGGAAAAGGAGAAGAACAAGGGGATAGTGATGACGACGATGATGAAGAAGAAAAAGGCGGCCCTTGCTTTAAACAAGACGAGACAACGACAGTCAGTATCTCGCTTCCCGATCTCGTTAGGAGGCCGACAAGAGGCTGGTCGCTTACGCCTATGATCCAACGCACGACGGGAGAGAGAGAGAGAGGCGACCAGGAGTGGCATTCGAACAGCTCCCCGCAACAACCCGCAAATGGTACCCCGCTCTTGATACGGTTGGCCATCGCAATGATGATGATGATGCTGATGCTTCTGGTAGCGGTGGCGATGGTGGCTTTGCTGCTGCGGCTGCTGCTGCGGCTGATAATGATCATGGAAGACCGGCAGGAATTCAGGCAACGGTGGGCGGGCCGACGCTCCTGGCTCGCATAGCTGGCAGAGCTGAGCAGAGCTTTTGCTATCAGAACTTCGCGACTGCCTAGCAACGAACGCAGAATAGCTAAAGTATCTTCCTTCCCTCTCACTCGCACTATTTATATATATATATATCATTCTCCCGCTTCCTTTCTTGATCTCTCTCTCTCTCTCTCTCTAACTTCATCTCTCTCCCTTTCTCTCAAACTAGGCCACCTTCCTTCAGCTTTATTTCTTTTTTTTCTCGCTGCAGCAAGGTTACCGGAAAGCAGGCAAGCTCTTCGTCCTACGTACGAAGACTCTGGTGTCGGCTGGCTCGTTTTGTCTCTCTCACGATGAGCACGTTGTGCACGAATGGAAAGATATAATGTGTGTCTGTCTATACACTGCGTGATACAATTATAGATACGTGACAGAATATTAAGCATCCTCCCGTTCTCTCTATATAGTTTATGTCTTTGTTGCACTTAAAAAAAGCAAAGAAACATTCCCTAAACGAATGAGACTTACTATGCGATTGATTTCATTAGTGTTATGTTCCAAACAAGAACTCGATATCTTTCTCAGCACTAAGCGTTACGTTGGATTGCATGGGAAGTGTCATCTTAGCTGTAGATAGTAGTATACCTATAAATAATCACCTGACATGCATCCTGCTAGAGCATTTGTGTTCGGGGGGTTACAGTTGCGCGCTTGGCGTTGAATATAATTAAATTAACATCTACATCAAAGAGCATACGAATCTAGCATTTGAATTAATATTTTACTTTCGTTTTTTGTAGCACTGTGTATACTTATGCGTAATGAAGCCCCATCTGTGGCAGATGACGAATCTAGATTTGTACGGTATGCAACATTTGATATTTGCTTTTGCAACCTTCCTACTCTTTCAATTTAATTCTTGTTTCAAGGATTGCCTACTTGGTCATTTTTTGGTAGCTATAATAGCAAGCCTCACTGTCTATTATAAATTACAGCATTTAATAAAAGACCGATGATTAAAAATAAATAATATTATAAATGTGGAAAATTTAGTTTAACGACGGGAGGCTACTGATTGAAGCGATATCCACGCAAACCGCCCCTTGATATAGTATAGGGCAGAATTCTCTACAGCAAACACGAGTCTTTAAATGACAGCTGTGGCTTGGATGACCGTACTTGCATGCACCAAGAACATGGTGAAACCCGGGACTGCGAAGCGGACGTTTTAAATATTCCGCAATAAAGACCGGTGTGTCCGCCAACAGGTAGACAAGACAAGTTTTGTTGGGCAAGTGCGATCCAAGCATTCACTTGAGAAAGTCGGCTTGACGCGGCCAAGCATTTCCATGTGCCTGTGTAACAACTGCAGCCAGCTAACCTGTTTTCCGTATGACGCCAGTAGTAAAGTTTTTGGGCTGACCCTCAGATTTAACGTCCACGAAACTGTTTTTCACATTGCTTTATGGACGAACCCCCATAAACACGAATGTGCAACGGTGGGGCCCGAACCAGCGCACCTATGTGTCTCCTCCGGCTGCGAGTCGCAGACTTAAGCCACCACGCCACCGGACTCGACATGACGCCAGTAGTACCAACTTAAAGTCCAATAGACAGAACACCGAGTAGCTCTGGCTTTGTGAGATGGAGGGTCTATTAAATGGAACTATGGCTGAAGGAAGAGATACTAAGGTATTTTAGTCTGTACACGTATTCGAGGTATATTGAGCACAGAGGGCGGCACGTGCTTGCGAAACTTCATAACCTCAGTCTGTCAAGAGTGATTATCAGTCCAGGTTCGCAGATATAGGCAGGCTAGTCAGGGTCTGCTTCTCTGCCTGAATCTCGGTGTACCGTATATAACAACATAGTCCGCGCACATCAATGTCTGAACTATTTCTCTTAAGAAGGAATTAAGGAGAAGAGTGAGAAAGAAGAAAGCATCACTGCTTTTGGCAAATCAGCCATAAGTAATGAAAAGCGTAGCAGGCTCAAGTTATTCCCTTGGGCGACTCCAATGGTCTGACAAAAGGGTGCAAGCCGTCGTCGATTGATACAGGATTTTCCTGGAGAATAGCGTACACTAGGCATTTCTCTGCCAGTCGTATGATTATTTTATCCATCCTCTTGGGCGGATTCAAATGCATGCTCGAAAGTCCACCAATCGAGCATTTATATTTATATGCCACCTACGGCATTTGTTAAACAAACTAGTGTAGTACAGCGTGAGCGCAAGCCCCTCCTTAGAATAACATTAATTTATCTTGATGTTGTTGGTGTCGTTATCTCGTAATAAACAATGAATAACCATTTTCATTGCTTGGCTGAAACTAAACGTACAATGACATCGGAGAAGAAACGCGTGCATGTTGTCTGCGTAAATTATGGTATGCCGTTGATTAATTGGTACTGTGGATTGGTACCGGAGCGCATAATCTAGATAGGTTTCTGTCAAGATCTACTAGGAAAAGCCACCGGCCGTTAGTGAGCGAGCACATTCCACGCGGCTCTCGGCTCATTAGCAAACAATATTGTCGGCAGATAAGAACAAAACAATGCGGTGAGACTAGCATGGCACCGATATGACGGATCGAATTGGTCGAGAATCTGTCGATCCTCGAGTGGCTTGTCTCGAATATACACAAGAAGATCCTGAATGAGTTTACAGATAGACGCAACGTTATACGGAACGTTCATGCACCTTCTGAGTAGTCAGATTTGCGGTCGTCCGTGCGTTACAGCAATGCATTTGCATAATAATAATAATAATAATAATAATAATAATAATGTACCGAAATGAAAATGTGCACTCAGGAGGTATACTTGTACAACTCTCATTGGCACGCGCAAGTGTCGAAGTCAATCTTTTCCCCAACTTTGTCGTGAATCATCTCTCATCGTAGATAAGAAAACGATAAGATGGCTTGGACGAGAGCACAGCCTATTGTGCATCGTACATCCTTCGCGCACTGAACATGAATAACAGATATATTTAGTCGTTTGCGACGCTTTTACCATATACTTCCACAATGGCAAACATAATGCTAAACAGACTTGTACACGGAGCCTTTGTGTTTACCTATAGAGCATATTGCTCGGATTGTGGGAGGAAATACGCGTCTGGTAATTGGTCGCGATGTGTAGCTCGTGAAAGTCTTCGCTTGAGTAGTACTGCTTTAAGACGTTTCTAGACTAGAAATGCTTCAAAGCTTATTTATTTTATGTTGCTGCTTCGCGTTGAGCTAAGAAGTCATCAGAAAAGTTACGAATATCGAAGTCTTAAGGGTTAGTATAACTTAAGAGCTGGACATAAAAATGAGGCTCATCATCTGAAGTACTCCGCCATTAGCAAATCACAATTCGGGCACTGCCCTTATCCCATGTAGCATGCCGAAAAGAACCGTCGGGCTTTACGTCCGAGAGAAGTTCACGTAAGCTTCTGACTCTGGGACACCCTAGCGCGTCATCGTATGGAAAGCTTAGATTATGAGTAATGCTTCCGAACGCTCGTCTGACGAAGCAGATAAACGACCACTCACATCAGAATGTAAAAAGCCGGTTCTTACTTTAATTGAAAGCCCTTGAGGCTGGAAGTTCCTGAAGATTGTTGTTCATAGAAAAATACCTCTGACTCTACGGATTTACCAGATAGAAACAAGTTCATTTTCTTCAGAAGAGTTTGGGACTGTCTTTTCTATTGACAAAGAAACTTTATGCGCGATGGGTCTTAGTCAGAATGTATGTTCTTGAAAGAATTTGTAAAGCAGTTGATTAGATAAAACAGACGAGTTTCCCCTCCAGAAGCTCTCTGTCAAAGTACAGAGTCCGTATATATTGACGTGCACAATTCCACCATTTAAGTATGCTTATATATATATATATATATATATATATATATATATATATATATATATATATATATATATATATATATATATATATACATATATATATATATATATATATATATCCCGACGGTACAACGAACTCATTCTGGCGCCATCAGGGAGAGAATAGCCATAACAGACACTGAATGAACATATCTATATACAATGCTTGTATAATGACGAGCACCATTGTGAGCATGGTGCTAATACTCGTGTAAATTCTCGCGCTAAGACCTGCCTAAACGGGTATTAAAAGACTGGTCGAATAAACAATAGGCAAGCGTTGAAATGCGCGCAGATGATTATTGCTATTTTTAAAAAGCCTATACAGGGTTAACCAGGCAATGCTATAAGTGTATAGCTTTGTGGCTAAACTGGGGCTAATAAATAACTGAGGGAAAATTGCGGCGCTTAAGATCCAAAGCGACTGTCGATTAGGAAATCACAATTTACACACTAGAATTACAAATAAAGAGAACATCATTTGTCTCAAAATTTGGCTGTTATGATAAACAATAGGCTGGCCTTCGATTGTATATATTTTGATTTCTCGAAGGCATTTGACAGAGTAAACCATGTGAAGCTTGTACAAAGCTTAGGTACTTGGATGTAGACACTCGCTCTATATCATGGATTGCTAGTTATCTTACCCGTAGAGAGTTCTGCGTTCGCATAAACAATAGCTTTAGTGAGTCGGGCACGTGTCCCTCGGGCGTTCCTCAGGGATCAAGTCTCGGGCCACTTTTATTTTGCACATTTGTTTTAGATCTTAAAAACGTTATTCCTCAGGCGATAACTTATAAGCTTGATGCTGATGATTTGAAACTATACGGACCTTCCAACACCGCTAGCGAAAGGCAAGTACTACAGAGTACGATTGAGGCGGTTTCTAAGTGGTGTGTGGATAATGAAATGCTTTTATCAGTGCCGAAATTTGCTGTATTGTGTTTAAAAGAAGCCCATGATGGGGAGGCGATCCCTATTTTAAATTGTATGTAGGGACCTAGGGGTTGCGGTGACACCGCAACTGGATCTAAGCACTCATACTACACAAGTCATCCGATCAGCTAATCTTATATCTAATACCATATTTCGTTGTTTCATAATTAATGAGTACAATTTGTACATGAGGCGTTATAATAGTTTGGTTGTATCTAAGTTTATCTATTGCTGTGAGGTTTGGCGGCCTTATTTAGATAAACACATTGAAGCATTGGAAAGTGTACAGAGGAGATTCCTTCATCGTGTCTCGTTAAGGTGTAACATTGCCCGAAATTCTATTGTGATAAGCCCTATTCGGGAACTTCAGTCCAGAGCGGATTATCGCATGTTGAATCGTATCATAAACTCATCAAATATGTCAAACTATTTTAGCATTCGGTTGAACAATCTTAGAAGCGGTAACACCATCTCGTCGAAACAAATTGCCAAGACAGATCGTGTAAATAACATGTTTTCGTGGCGGATGGCGAGGGCACTGAGAACTTGAAACGCTAACAGTGCAAATGTCGCCACACAAGTAAACTGACTATTGTATGTATCTAGGTAACGGTTTGTAAAATGTAAATATTGTCCCCCTTTTACAAAATAAAGGTGCATTTGAATTGAATTGAATTTGTATGCAACGAAGGCGCGGGTTTGCCTTCAAGCTCATGTACAGCAGAGAGTGAAAAAACTCGACGAAGCCTGCAGTGGCAATCAGGTCATATATATAGTCATTACATTCAGTTCACTCACATAGTATATGCTTTTAACATTGCTACATATATTGTTGTCAGCTGCCCTGTGCAAATTGTTCGAGAAAGAAAGGCGATGCAGCGATCTCTTCGTATTGGCCAGGCAGGCCCACGCACGATAATTTTTTTTAAAGATTTTCCGTAAGGCTAACGCCCGTGTACGGTTTCTTCATGTCATGGCTAATTCTCCTCCGGCATTTACTTTGTCTAAATTGCAAACCATGCAAACCAGTTTAAGAGTGACCGGTCTGGGTCTCTAACCCAGTCCTCCCGAATGCAAGGCAAAGGCTTTGCCACTAAGCCACCTTGCTCGGTTCTTCGCATACGTTTGATCACACAGTCGACGACAAAGCTCTGTATACTTCTCTTGTATATATATATATATATATATATATATCTTGGCTCATTGTGTCTTCCTAAATGTGTATGGCGTACTTCTATCTGGTGTTTTCTAGTGCTGTTGACATACGTAAATTGCCGAAGCGTCAAATTGGCAGTGAAGGTTCAGGACTTCTTCACGGCCGCCAAGCTGCTCGCTCTTGGACTCATCATCGTCGCCGGACTCTATCACATCTGCACAGGTATAGTTTGATATTCGACTCATACAATTGAATGAGTCTATGTCCATAGTATCACTACTAATATTGTAGTAATATGTAGTAATAATTGGCTAATAATAACATTTCAGCAATATGAACTTAGCTCGATTTAGCAGCGCTCAATTTCCTCCCTGTATATGCCGTTTTGAACGACTTTTGTTTTTCATCATTTAAAGATGTAACTTAACATGTTCAGCTCTAACCTCTGTATAAGATCCACACGCCGAGCCAATCTTGTAAGACTTATAATACAATAGCCTCGCCTTGTACATCACAACGCTTTAGGTTTTCAAGAAATGCTCTTGCGATCCTCCTCTTATATTGGTAGTTATTCCTCATTTTTTGTTGTTAATACAGTTTGGATTAATTTACACAATCTGTAATTGTATACGCTTTCGAAGAAACCACCTGTTGGATTCTAGAATATTTTGCATTCGCGCACCTTACCGTCAACATAACCTGCACACAGAACCTACACGCAAAACTCCAAACAAATTACGTTTCTCGACACCATGCTATAGATTGTCCAATATATTTCCTGGACAGGTCAGCGTACATTGTCTGATTTTGCTTGAACCGTATAACCTTAGGTTTTGACCCTGCCTACATGAAAAGAAATGTTTTCAAATTGGCACTGATCAATCAAGGTGTCTTACTTAATTTTCTATGTTTTTTTTTCTATGCCAAAAACATCGAAAAAGAATCATTATCTACCAGTACATACGCGTAGAATTGGATGATAACGCATAGTCAATACAACAATTTGAAATAGCACGTAGCACGAACTTGTACCTACTCGTCGAAACTGCTGAGCTTTCTCATTTGAGTTTTTTGCATTTTGGCCCCCTACTTAGTGTCCGGAGTGCGATCTGGAGGAGTCTGCATGTGAACCTAAGCAATATTTTCCGCACTGGTACTTCACAAATGGCCATACGCGACGTTCTTGCGAAAATCGGTTGCAATGTAAACAGCATACCAACTCGATCAAAACCGGTGTCAACGTTCACCACGACGGCTGAGGAAACGTTCACATTTGAATACGATTTCAAACAAAACAATTATTTCAAATAAATTCGAAGCATCCCTTCTGAATTGTTGCGCCTTTCATCGAATGCCTTGTTGGAGAAGTTATCGCTGAGTTAGTCCTTTGTGTTTTTTCTTCTGCTCACCAGACCCTGTTATCATAGATGTAGTTTATATGTAGTTATATATTGACCGTTGCAAATTGCGATGAACATTGCTTCCAGGTCATACCGAATACTATGACAACATGTTTTCGGGTGCGACGGTCACACCCGGTCGCCTATCACTGGCATTCTACTCGGGGCTATTTGCATACGGAGGCTTTAACAACCTCAATTACGTCGCTGAAGAACTCAAGAATCCGAAAAGGTAAGACTGACTACAAAGAATCAAATTAAGTACTAGAAGTTGTTCTGTCGCAATGCGAGTAGTTGTCAACGAAACGGGTCGTTGAAAACATTAGTCTGCGGCGGGTGGTGCTGTTACGCTTGTGTGTCAAGTACTGCAAAGTTATTGTCATCAGTGCTATATGAATATGATACGGATGGTGGTCGCATAAGTGGTGAACGCCAACAGTTTGCCCATGTTTGGTAACTTGAAGGCAGAAACTAAGCTAGTAGTTGGATAGAGCAACCCCACGAGAGTGTCTAATGAACTCTGGTAGCACCTATTGCAGATTAGATTTGTTGGCGTCAGGGGCACCGACAGCAACAACAATAAACAAACGAAAGCAACAACAGCTACAACAACAAACAAACAGAAACAGCAACAGCAACAACAATGGCAGTGATCTAACGTATGAGACCGAATTGCTGCTTCCGTGTCTATCTAACAGGAATCTTCCGTTGGCCATCTATATCGGCGTGACAATCGTCACAGTCGTGTACGTGATGGCTAACGTTGCCTATTTTGCAGTCGTCTTGCCCGAAGAAATTCTGATGTCTCCTGCCGTCGCCGTGGTGAGATACACGCACATATATAGATATATATATATATATATATATATATATATATATTTATATATGCATACATACGTACATACATATATTTTTCTTGCAGCTGTTGTTGAGGTCGCAATGTCGTTTCTTGGCAAACCAACGTTCGGCACTTGCTTCCTCTTTTCCGACTCCTCTTTCTTCTTTTTCTGCGTTTACCACGAGCTTTTTTGAAATAATGAGGAGGTTACAATATATATATATATATATATATATATATATATATATATATATATATATATATACATATACTGTAGTATGCACATATGCGCTATGTAGATTGGCTTGATTGCAGTTATTGCTGTGATTTAAATTATTGTTGTTGTTGTTGTTATGGTTGCTGCTGCTGCTGTGTTTGGGCAAGTGTAGACATTTGCTCAGCGGACGTTTGGGCCAATGGCGTGGACGATGCCCGTGTTTGTGTCGTTATCGACGTTCGGCGGTCTGAACGGCATCATGTTCACGATCTCGCGGCTCTTCTTCATTGGCGCTCATGAGGGCCACCTGCCCGCGCTCGTTGGCATGATCAACACGCACCACCTTACGCCCACACCACCCATCCTTCTCTCGGTACGCTTATGCGCCAACTCTTGTGTGTGCATATATATATATGTATTCAATTTTCACAAGGTGTCACAATGTGACTTTTTGGTCTTACAATATGTATACAATTTTGGATGATAAGGACGTTCCGCAAATTTCTGGGCACACAAGTATATGATAGCGTCCAATATCAAACTCTCCGCAAAAGCTACAAACACATTCTTCAATATTAAAACAGCTTGGCTTCATGCATATGTAATGGTAGTGGTACCCGTGCCAGGTTATTCGGCGGATTAGCGAGCGGTTCCTTTGCATGGCTTCTTTCCATCTACGTGAACAGAAACTGTCTACCAATTTTGTGGTGAAATAAATGCTGAATCGAAATATATATATATATGTATATGTATATGTATATATATGTATATATATATATATATATATATATATATGCGCGAATGTGTGACTTTACCTTGAGCGTATGTACGTAGTAAGTTATTTAAATTGCCATATCAGTTAAATTATGCTTACATCATTGACAAAATAATAATCGCCCTCATTCAGCGATTCCAAGCGATGCCCGATTCAAAGCGTTTGATGCGAATTAGGTTCTGATTCTAGAAAGCGGAGAGAAACCCATGTCCCGGCATGGGTTTCTGCCTTCTACTGGTGGCACAATATACACTCATTTGATGTGTGTATGCGTTTTTACTTATGTTTCCTGTCGTGCTGTAAATGATTGGCCCTGGATGACCGATTTATTCGACTGACTTCGAATATACAATTTCTAGACGGCGTTTGCTCTTCTCATGTTCATTACGTCGGATATCTACACGCTGATCAACTATCTCTCGTTCAACTACTGGCTCTGGGTCGGCGTCTCTATCCTCGCGCTTCTTCAGTTACGACGCTCGAAGCCGGACATTCAACGCCCGATTAAGGTCAGCACCAACACCCTCTTAGGTACTCTCGACAGACTACCCTACCCGTACTAGTAGTTCTAGAAGCTCGTTTAAAGACCTACAAGGACAACGAAATTTGCTCTCTTGGTTTACTAGATTTTACCGCAAAAAAGCAAGACGGTTGCAATATTTTTAATGATTAGCTTTTTTGGAGCAAAGAGGTGATCGATCACAAAAGACGGCTATCGTAATTCAATATATATATATATATATATATATATATATATATATATGTATATTCATCGTGATATGTGTACATATACTTAATGTATTAGACAGAAAATAAACATGATCATAATATATATATATATATATATATATATATATATATGCCATCAAGCTTCGCTTCATGTTGTCTCTTGTCTGCTGGAACCAACACCCGGTCGCGCTAGATTCCACTGGTGTGTCCGATCGTGTTTCTGCTGATGTGCATCTTTCTCACGGTGATGCCCCTCTACGAGACGCCGACAGAGAGCGGACTCGGCATCCTCATATTGCTAAGCGGCATTCCCGTCTACTACCTTCTCGTCAAGCCAAAGAAATCTCTTCACGGTGTTCAACGACTATCTGGTTAGTCATCGTTGTTGCTCTTGTGGTGGTTGTAACAATTACACTGGATTTGTTCTTTTCCTAACAAAGTCGTGCCAATTTTGTTGTTGACGCCGAAGCAAGTTATTTCTCCTACTTGTTCTTTTTGTTTTTTTTGGTCAAAATCGTGATCCTTAAGCTATAATATAAAACCTGCAGTAAGATTAAATTTCATTGCAACAACTGCTAGCATTTGACTCGCACACATGATTGCCTCAGGCGCGCAAGGTAGGACATGAAGTCTGTACGAAGACTTATGGGTGACTCGTGGCGTGGTCACTAGCCGGACTTCCTTCAAATTACTTAAAAAGCCATAATAATGCTATAATTTTGAATTGAAAGCCGGCATTGTCTGGTCATCTAGGGTCTGATTATTGGATGCTAGCCGTCTTCAATTCTTGGAATTCGCTTGTTGGTAAAATCTTGAACTTTGCGTAGCTTAGTAGTTTAGCAGAATTGCAGAAATGATATAGTAGGATTGAGTGAACGGTTTCTATTAATTGTTAGTTTTAAAACGAGGCGCGACTCTATGACACCCATGATAAACAAGAGATCATGCATAGCAGGTTGGATATCGGCTTTGCTAAAGTTGGTTCTGCTGAACCTGCTCCTACGTCTGTTGCTGGGAAAATATTGCCTATACATAACGTAAGCATGCTGACGTTATCGTACGACAACTTATCGCAGCCTACTATAAAGCCTAGCAAAACTATGCAACACTGCCTGATGTATTCAGCACGACACTGAACTTGCTAACGTTTTGTGTTGTGAGCTAGTGTAACTAGTGTCTAACTGAACTAGTGTGGTCGGCAAGAGCGACTAAAGGATCGCCAGTCCCGATTTGTCAACCTTGTTATTTCAGCCTGGCTAACGCTTCACTTATTTCCTGACTTTCAGCGCGCTTTACGACCGAAATGCAGAAGCTGCTGGAAGTGGTACGGCCGGAAAAGATGCCGCACGATTTATGAAGCACATAATATATCTATATATTTGCATAAGGGTGGTGTGTGTGTATGTATGAAAGACGCATATGTAAAGTCGTGTATGTATCTACATCCCATCATTAATAAACATTTCACTGGGACTGTTCTCCATGTACTAACAGCTGTTCACTCATATACATATGTATGATATGCGTGCATATATATATATATATATATATGTCTCTCGTATGTACTACTATTCTTTCGCTTAGCTCTTAAACGATATATATATATATATATCGTTTAAGAGCTAAGCGAAAGAATAGTAGTACATACGAGAGACAACCATATCGATTGTTCACAGCATCGCTATGTTCGTAGTGGCAGGAGTACCGGAGGATAGGGCACAACTTTAATTTCCTACCTAATATAAGTGAATCGTAAATGACCAAAACAAAAACGATGTTTTCTAGCAATCCCATTGCTGATCTGCCAATCATCTTGTGTTGATGAAGCCGTCTTTCCTAAGTAATCTAAGGAATCTCGTCTGGTCTTCAACAAAACGAATGCATCACATTGGACGTCGTCAGGTCGGCGCAAACCGTCGAGCCCCGTGGCGTGGTGTATTCGCGTGCGCCTCGCGACCGGAGAAGACATATCGGTGCACGGGTTCGATCCCTATCGTGACACATATGTATTTATGGGATCCGTCTTACGAAGCAATGCGAAAAGAAACCCGTGGACGTTAAATGTTGGCTAACAGTCAGCCCGATTTTTTAGGTCAGCTGAAACCACGTGAACGTGCGGAATTAAATGTTATGCCGAAGCCAAGCCGCATTGCCGCGAATTGAAGGCAAGCCGCATTAATCCCGAAATGTTCGAGAAAGTTCCGCCTAAAGTCACCAGTAATAATGTTGAGTCGTTCCTAGATTGAGTGGACGCAGCAAAGAGCAAAGGCAGATGTAGTAGCAGGGCGCCTCTCCTTTTGTCCCTGTCCTTCGGCCTGAGCACTCCAGAAGCCCAGAACAAGTGATGTAAGCATATCTATGCATTCTAACCTTCATCGCGTTGCTAATGGTTCCGAAGACAGAATAATGAAAGGCCTAGCGATTTAATTCCGCTGGACAGAAGCACATGCCTTTGTGGGGGGCAAACGAATGCTTTGGCGAAAAACCGGGGTACGCAGCCAGTTTTCGATCAAGAGAAAATCAAAAGCTTTCACTTTTTTTATACTTTCGGCTGTCCACGCTATAAAAGTAATCATATTGACCGAATGATGTTGGAGAACATTTATGGCAGGTAGAAAACATAACATAAACAATTAAAACAATATGCTAGATCTCTTAGAAACACAATTTAATCGGCACTCAGGAAGGAAGATAAGAGAGAATGGGCTAACGAATGCGGGCGCTAGAGCTCTTCTCTAGGGAGTGTGCGGAAAACGCCATCTGCTATAACTGGGACGAAGAGGGCCACGCAGGCAAAGTCGCTGCTTGCTCGAAATTCAGGGAACAACTGAAGGAACTTCGTCGCCGCGACAGCCGGCCCAACACCGGCGCTGCCACGCTCCGCCTCGAAAGCAATGCACGCGGTCCGATCCGCTCTCGGGGGCCAGTCCACTTCACGGTAGATGCCGAACTGTCCACACTGATAACCCAGAGGAGCCGAAAAGCGCACAAGTCTCACCCCTTTTGAACCCCCGGGCCTCTAAGGCCCCCAACACGCAGTCTTGCCCTGCGCAAAGAAATGACGTATGTTCTCAAAGGCCTAATGCGCTGAACTACAACTACAGTAGGGCTGTCTACCCGATGCTGTAAGAGGTCAGCAGCAGGTTCAGCACAGACATGCTGCTGGTCAGCGAGCCCAACGTCCGCTAAGCTCAATAGCGCCGTTTGGACCGACTCGCAGAACGTTAAGAGTTCATACTCATGCTATTACAGCCCAATCGCTCTATCGTACTGGAAAGGACACGTAGTCCTCGAATAGTTGACGGCCGTTTACCTAGATGTTAACATGTCTTAACACGAATGCTTTGCCCTCCTTTGGGCTGGCCGCACCTTTTGTATTGATCAACCTATCACGCGTCAGACGGAAGCCCACCGAATTTTAAACTGAAGAGTACAAAATGACGAAGAATCGCTAAGTGACCATCATATCACCGATTTCCACGAATCTGAAGAGTCCAGGCACGCCAAAACACTGGTAGACGGCGGAGCTTAGACACCTAAAAAGGACGTGCCTCCGGGAACGACGTCTCCTCGCCCGAGCCCAAAGGAGAAGATACCCTGCACTATCGCGCCGAGTACAAGAGACTACGGGCCCTCTTACGCAGCGATATCTCTAGAAGCAAGGATGGCCTGGAGTGCCTTTTTCGAAGAAATGGGGGATGATCCTGTGGGGCCGCCCGTACAAGATGATAAAAAGTGCCCGCCTTTTAAAAAATGTACCTTACGCTAGAAAAGGCACAGAAAGCAATATCGGCGCTCTTCGCTCAAATTCACTCCGCAAGAGCTGTGACGGAATACCCGGAAACGGTTGCCGCCGCCGCGACTGGTCATCGCCGCCATAAAGCGGATTCAGACGCAGGTTGAACTCCTCCGCGAGCTCCAGCCTAGAAGACGAAAACTGTTCCTGATGACTTTATTGGACGTCAGAAACGCTTTTAGTCAAGTCGCCTTTATTTAAGGGTCATATATGCTTAAGTATACGTTGTTTTTAACAAAATACCTAGCATCTTAATATAATTATAACATACAATAGGTCTGTCGATTTTGCAGGCTTCGTACTCGCGTATACCACGAGCATGTGTTGTTTATCTTTGCTGAGCGCGCAACTTCCAGTGATCTAACATTCACTCTACTTCGTGGTTTATTATCTACTTATTTAAAAATGATCTGGGCAGCCCCTAGACTGCACAACTTTTTATACAGCGATACATCACCTCATTTGTGTAACCTACGTATTAGCACAAGAGATACGCTTTTACGACGAATATTATTTTATTTTGTCACTTGTTTGTTAAATTTGGCTTGTACCCTCTCAATGGCATTTATATCTTCTGCCATATAAGGAGCCCAAACCTGGCTGCAGCAAAGAAATGTGGGAAAGACTAGACTTTTGTGCAAATTCACATACAAATCAGCATTTTTAAAATGATACATCTAAATATGGTTTTACATAACTGCGAAGCAGAATTTTAATAGCCTACCGTGAAGAGCTATCTTTGAGGATCTCCACAGGTTAGAGAAACGATTTTTTTTCTTTTTTACTTACGGGAGTTTATATCCAGCTGCGACTGAGGAACCTTTTCCCGGGCTCAAGTTGCTTGCCTGCGCTGACGATCTTGTCCTAGCCGTCCAGGCTCGGACCCTCGATCTGCTGCAAAGCCGAGCGAACGAGGCATTCGCCGACGGCAGCCAATGACTTTGCACGCCCATGCCCAATACCTATGGGCCACGGCAGTTGAGAAAACGAATTATAACATGTTTTTAGTGGGTAGTACGCCCGAATTAGATTAAGTCATGTACTCTCTGCCCCTGCGTCTAGACCGACACTACCCGTCATAATATCGGCGAGTGTGCGTAAATGCATTTTCTACCCCAAGGAAAAAATATTATGTACGAGCGCTGATGGTGGACGACCTTGATCCATCTTTTTGTCTTAGTTAACGTGTTGGAACATTGACATCCAAAGGCGCACCTTAGATACTTGTAGGGATACTATATAGATAGATAAGTTTCATTATTTTAATAGGTGGTTCACATTTATACAGCGGTTCGCAGCTCCTCAAATCCATCCGAGACTAGTATGGAATGTTTGTATTGCATTTCTTTTTATAATTTCGTGTATTGTCATTATAATTATTAGCATATTCGAATGATATTAGAGTAAGGCACATTATTAGTTCACTTTGGCATTTTGTTTGATTATTGTCATTGAACAAGTTGCGCGAACATTTGAAGGGAGCTTATTCCAATATGTGGAACCGAGGTTTGATATCTTGAAACGATTTTAATTACATGAAACTGCAGACAAGATATGAAGTAGTGTGTGATTCCCTGTGTTCATGATTGACGTCGAATTAGATATATTGAGCAGTTTAAGATGAATTCCCATTACGATTCGTCGTGACAGACATCTCTATTTACAGTGGGTAAAGCAGAATTGATATTTCCACGTGTTTATAACGCAAAGACTTCCAGCATCCTAATATAACTCGTAAACCTCTTTTGGCAGGCTTTATAACGAACATATAAGACGCATATAAGTCATTGCAAATGTCTCAACTGCGTAGGTCAGATAACTATGCATGTAGACGTAGAACAGAGCAAAAAGACAGTCACGGGGTAGAATATTACGGCTCTTGACACTTTCAACATTCTTGGGAACACAAGGGAACCTCTTAGTAGAAGGTAAGTGTTTTCTCTTAAGTAGCACATTCCTACAATCTTAGTCCTCCAATGACGAATGCAAATATAAATTCAGTATAAAGCAAGGGCACATTGTGTAAGTCTGACGAATTCCGGATACTTGTTAAACCGAAGGCACGTCTCCCAAGGTCCTTTACAGCCAAGCAATGAAAGATGACATAGACGAGCTTGGCCGAGAACTAAACTAGTTCGGATACATCGTGACTGAAACTAGGATTGACAAGAAGCAGAATGACCAGATGTCTCAAGTAACGGACGGTACCGGATGGTACCCGGAAACCGCATACATATTTCAATATATATTGAACGCGCAGCTTTGTTATTAGTAGCTATCACTGTATGCACAATTAGGAGCGTCAGTGGTAAACTGTCTGAAAGGCTGGTTTCAGCGTTTTATTGACAATCTAAGGAGATAGAAGGAAACTTAGTGGCTTTAGGAATGGAACGGACTTAGTGGCTTTGTAAACCCACACTAGTAGCTGCCAGCGACATGAGTATGCGCATCACGCACTCCCAAAAACGAACTAACTTTAACGGCGCCATTCGCAATTTAAAGCAGACGACGCGCTAGCGATTGTGGCATACCGCTAAATTATAAGCAACAACACCAATAATAATAATAATAATAATAAAAACAACAACAATAGTAATAACGTAATCTGTTTTGTCACCGAGAAGAGGAGAGGCAATCAAAAAACAACAAACGGTTTTAGTCGTTAGAATTCGTCTGCTGCAGCAGACGGTTAGCAGACGGTTGCTCGGTCGTCACCGTCGTGACCGCACAGGGGCCGTAGACGAAGCTATTTGTTGATGTTGTTGTTGATGTTGCAGCTGTTGTTGTTGTTGTGGTAGTGGTGGCTCGAAAAGACGAAGTTATGGAGGAGTGGTTGTGGCGAAGGGCGGATGCGCGCGGTTATGCGACGCGATTTGCTGCTCTGCGAATCAGGCGCTAACTAGCTCAGATATAGCGAGCGCAATCATTCGCGCACGGCCCGACGTGACAACAACAGCAGCAACAGCAACTATTGGTTGATTCATTGACCAGCAGATCAGATCATAGAGTAGTGAGCGAGCAAGCGAGAAATAGAGAGAAAACAATGACGACAATGTTCTTATTCAGTTTATTCTTATGAACATTCATAAGAATCACAGTACAAGTAAGGGAATTGAACGTAGAGCAATTGCCGTTGTCGTCGTCGCAGAGGCAGTGGCCGATGATGGCCAAGACAGCAACAACAACTACAACGGCAACAACAATAACAACAAAGGGAACAGCAACAACTACAAAGGCAACATCAACAACCGGAGGTAGTTGGAACGCCTTCCTCTTCTTCAGCTGTTGCTGTGGTTGCTCTTGCTGCAGTTTGTGTCGTTGAGTTTGGCCCGGCACGATGACGGGCTATCATCATCATCATCATCATCTATGATCGTGCATAGTTCAGTGATCATGGTCAGTTGTTGTTGTTGTTGTTGCGGTTGTTGTCGAAGGCCAAACTCACAGCTGGCCGCTTATTAATCGCCGCTGCGTGCATTATTACTCCGTACGTGCACTAATGCTCACGCAACTCAAAGAGCCGGAAACACAATTAGCACACGAACAGCAGCTCTAATAAGAACCAGAATAATAACACCAACAACAACAACAACCAGAACAACAATAACAACAACAACCAGAACAGCAGCAGCAGCTGCTTTGGCAACAGACAGCTGTGGCGGTGGTAGAGATGGTGACGACAACGATGACGACAGGTGTACAGACCTCTCTATAGGAGAGAGAGCATACTGGCAACATCCGTAGCAACAACAACATCGACAGGATAATCAAATCATCACCGTCACCGCCAGCCAGCCAGAACCATCATCCCTGTTCGAAGGTGTCGTTCGACAAGTGTCGCATGGAGCTCATGGAGATCGTTGCAAACACTTCGGCAAAAACAACAATAGCAACCACAACAACATCAGGATCGTAATGACAGATCGCTATGTAAGTGGATAGAGTGATGTCGGAGCTGTTGGAAGAATGTTAGTGTTGTTGTTGTGTTGTTGCTGTCGCAACTTTGCTGCTGGTCTGGTTGTCAGCCGCGAGTGTCATTCGCATGATTGATATCAGATGACTGTATCTCTTTCTCTTTTCACTCTCTATTTCTATCTGAGTCGTACTCGGTATTGTTGACATTAGACGCACCACCAGTCGCTCAATCAGTTGAGCTAGTTAACGACTAATCAAGTGGTGTTAATCACATAACAGGGTATGGCTAGCGACCCGAGCGAACAAACGGATATTCGTCAGTGTTTGGTTCACGCTCGCTTTGCTACGGTTGCACGACTGTATCTGCGTAGCTTTAATAATGATAACAAATAATGATAATTATAATAATAATGATGCGTGTTGGTTACGTTAGATGTGGTTGTGGTTAGATAGAAAACCTCTGTCTGCAACGACTGCCTTCGTTCTCCGTGGCCGTCCCGTCGAATCGGCTCGATTAGACCAGCTGATCGATTGACTAATTAATTCATTAACTGATTGACTAATTGCGCAACTGTGCGATTTGTACAGTACTATTTGCAGCATTGTTGCGATTATTAGTAGTCGTAGTATCAGTAGTATTCCTAGTCATAACAATCATATAACAAATTACCTGTTTATTTTGTTCTCCGTGTATTACATGATGTATGTGGGACACATATCTCGGAGGATTAGCTAAGCCAATGTGCCTAAGTTAAGTTTTCGGGCTGACCCTCAGCCAAGATTTAACGTCCACGGAACTGTTTTTCACATCGCTTCATAGACGGACCCCCATAAATACAAATGTGCAACGGTGGGGCTCGAACCCGTGCACCTATGTGTCTCATCCGGTTGCGAGGCGCAGACCTAAGCCACCACGCCACCGGGCTCGACAAGCCAATGTGCCTACCGGGCGTGCATTGTGACTATCAAGTGTCCGTTTCGTTTAGGCCAGGCCGAGACCTCTTCAGAAGTGTGCCCCGAACAGTGACCGCGTTTTCACGTTTGTATGATCCAGACGCTGTTTAAAAAAGGACGACGATCTGCCATCACCGGTTGACAGATTTAACAAAGTGCCGACTTTGCGGATCAGCTGCTTGGTCCGAAAACCAGAAGCACCTAAGGTCTCAAACTTGAGAGGGCAGAACTTGTGGGGATACCCGATTGAAAAGTATCTTCTTAGCTTGCTGGTCTTCGCAAGGTGGGCTGCATAGCCAGCTTCGGGTGCGCCGCCACCGTCCATAGAAGGTACCAGGGAGTCGGTAACGGTTGCATCTCAAACCAGCATTTTGCACCGCTCGAATGGTGTAAGTGTCATACCGTCTGGACGTCTGCCGTCCTCCACGCAGAGGCCCGGGGTATCAACGATGTACGGACGGCCGCATAACCTAAAGGCGCTGCCTAAAGCCCTAGACCTGCCGCTATTTATGAAACCTAAAGGGTTTCATAAATAGCGGCAGGTCTAGGGCGTTGTTCTTGATATACAATGAGGGCGCTGATGATACACGATAGGCCGTGATGTCCCAGTTTGTCGACGGGGTGAGCACATTGACACCGATGAGGGCTAACCAGGTCTGCCCCTAGTCGTAGGCCTACTGCTATGCGAATCGCCTCGTCATCAAGAAGGGTACATATAGGTGCACTGGGTCGAGCCCGGTGACGTTGCGCCTGCACCTTGCGACCGGAGGAGACACTTAGGTGCGCCGGTTTGAGCCACATCGTTGCACATTTGTAGTTATGGAGGTTCGTATATAAAGCAATGCGAAAAGCAGTCCCGTGGACGTCAAATCTTGACTCGGGGTCAGCCCGAAAAGTATTTTTTTTTAATAGAAGCACTGGAAAGCGCGTGTAACTAGGCGCCTGAATCCTTGGCGGACGCGGCGCTTAGGCGAGTTCTGGTCGTGTCGTCGGTAGCTAGATTAAAGAAACGATATATAGTGTTTGCGGCGCACGGCTTCCATCACGCTCTCTGTCTGATTGATGATTTGCACGGGCCCCACAATTAAAGTTTGGCTGTACGATATGCACCATGCCCGCGGTTTGGCAATACAAAGGAATTCTTCAGGAATAATTATTTGTTGTAAATATCCTTTTTGCCAGTTAGGATGTAGAAGAGGAAAAACATATATATATATATATATATATATATATATATATATATATATATATATATATATATATATATGTATATATATCTATGTATATAGCACCAGCGAATCTTGTTTAGCAGATATATGCGCGTGTAAACAGGACGATTAAAACGAGAGAATCATTCCCGTTCTCCGTATTGATTGATATTTTAGCAATAGATAATAATCGTACCGGGTTGAGCTGCTGCAGCGCGAGAAAGCGAGAAGAGTAGCCGCCCTGGTAGAAGGGTTGATGGCACTGTGTTGCGGCTACGGGAAGTCCTCGTGAGCAAGCAGACGGGTCAAATGCCACATACATCAACAGCAGCAATAACGTTAAGACTACTGCGACGGACGGGTGACGAGGACCCGCTGACACGACAGAACAACAACAGCAACAGAAACAATAACAGCCAGAACGAAATCCATGTTTGGATTCCCCGCGTTCCCAGTGTCAGTATCATCATCGTGCGACAACGTGATTAGTAGCGCTCTGGCATCTACTGAACACACAGAGATTATATATATATACATGTATATATATATTTATTTTTCGTATATTACATTATGTTTGTGGGACACATATTACAAGAGATTAGCTAAGCCAGTGTGCCTAGCGGGTATGTATTGTGACTATCACGTGTCCGCCTCGTCTAAGCTAGGCCGAGACCACTTCAGAAGTGTGCCCCGAACGGAGGCCGCGTTTCCACGTTGTATGTCGAGATCCAGACGTTGTTTAAAAAAGGACGACGATCTGTTATCACCGGTTGACTGATCTAACAAAGTGCCGACTTTGCGGATCAGCTGTCTGGTCCGAACACCAGGACCACCCATGGTCTCAAACGCAAGTGGCCAGAATTCGTGGGGATACCCAATTGATGAGTATTTTCTTAGCTTGCTGGTCTCCGCAAGGTGGGCTGCATAACCGGCTTCGGATGCGCCGCCACCGACCATAGAAGGTGCTAAGGAGTCGGTAACGGTTGCATCCCAAACCAGCATTTTGCCTCGCTCGAATGGTGTAAGTGTCATCCCGTCTGGACGCCTGCCGTCCTCCACGCAGAGGCCCGGGGGTTCGAGGATGCACGGACGACCGCATGATCTGAGGGCTCTGCTGAAGGTCTCATTGATAGCGGCATGCCGAGGGCGTCGGCCTGCGCTGATGATACACGATAGGCCGTGATGTCCCAGTTTGTCGACGGGGTGACCACATTGACACCGATGGGGGCTAAGCAAGTCTGTCCCCAGTCGTAGGCCTACTGCTATACGAATCGTCTCGTCGTCAAGAAGGGTGCCTATGGGTGCACTGGGAAGTGCGTGTAACCAGGCGCCTGAATCCTTGGCGGAAACGGCGTTAAGACGAGCTCTGGTCGTGTCGTCGGCAGCTTCATTAAAGAGCCGTCGCTGTACTTCAGCGTGCAAAGGGGCACTCCAGTCATGTTGAGATAGTATGTTGTCAGGCCTACCACCGCACCGGGCCTCAAGGTTCTCCTGAAGCCGGGCTGAGCGGCTTCTAAACTGGCCAACTCCTGCTGTATCTAAAAGGGGGGTTGCCCTGTTTTCTGCGCTTAGCATGGAGGAGACTATGGCAGGGCCGGCCAAGGTTTGTAAGTTCGGAACCCCGAGGCCTCCTTGAGAGACGGGCAGTAATGCCTGTTGCCGTGCGCTAGGTGGTAAAGATGTGTTGAGCAGAGCCTCGAGGGTAGACAGTGTCAACTCGTTGAGCGCTTGCAAGTCGTCGACCCGATTGATTGTAGTCGTCGACCTGATTGTATATCTATATATATATATATATACATATATATATATATATATATATATACATATATATACATGTATATATTTATATATATATATAACATATATATACATGTATATATATATATATATATATATATATATATATATATATATATATATATATATACATATATATATATATATATCTATATATATATATATATATATATATATATATGTATATATATATATATATATACATGCACTTCATCTGGACATGCCCTTCGAAAAATCGTAATTACTCCGCAACCACAGCTCGCATGGACATATGTTTGGTACCAAAATGATCGCCATGAATTGCGCATTGGCTGAATGTGACCGTTTTGAGCGCTGTGAATGGTTATAGGGTTATGATTCTAAAGTATTTAGCGTGAACGCTAATAAAGAACTTTATTTTTGGCGAATTCTTTTCTAAGCGACCATGTCGCGTTTTCTGACCGGCCTTGCATATTCTTCAGATGGAGCAGAATTTTATCACGAACACGATGGTGTTAGTTTCTGTCTAGGAAGACTGGTTGTCTCGCAACAGCACATTTTGTGCTCCTATGTCGGGCAAAAACACCAGTGTCACAAATTGTAGTAATTTCACTCTCACTCCGAAACAAGACTTCTCAGAGACCATGTTCCATTGGAAAAAATATTTGCTTTAACGAGCTCTACAATTCTGTATATCGGGCTTCAAATATTCCTGCAACACCCTGTATATATATATATATATATACATGTATATATATATATATAAATGTATATATATATATATATATACATGTATATATATATAAATGTATATATATATATATATATATATATATATATATATATATATACAGGACACGTGCAACAGCCACACCAACAACCACGACGACAAGGTTGGCAACCATAGCGGCAAGTCGAGAATCAGTCGAGCAGCCAACACACTAATAAAAAAAACAACAACGCTAGCAGCCACAGCAACAACAGAAGACAGTGCCTCATGGAAGCGAGCGCATGGTGTCGGTGTTTCGCTGCTGTTGTTGTTTTTGTAATTTACAGGTAGTTCAATAAGTTCTTAGAATGAAAACCGAGAATTTTCCAAATCATGTTTTTAAATTTTTCTTATTCGATATACTCCCCGAGAAGCTCAATACACTTTTCCCACCGAGATTTCAGAGCTTTCATACCTCTTGAGTAGAATTCCGCGTCGTTAGACTGAAAATAGTCATTGACAGCAGCCTTAACCTCTTCATTGCTGGAAAAACGCTTTCCACCGAGACTATTCTTCAAATGTCCGAAGAGGAAATAATCAGAGGGGGCCAGGTCTGGAGAATAGGAGGGTTGTTCAATAAGTTCGAACCTCAGTTGGGCCAGTTTTGCCGATGCTTGCCGGGACTTGTGTGCAGGAGCATTGCCCTGGTGAAACGGGACAACCTTCTTCTGCAAAGCGGGCCGTTTCACGATGAGTTCTTGCTAACGGCAGTCCAACAGTCTTGCATAATATTCTCCTGTGATCGTTTTGCAGCTCTCAAGGTAGTCGACCAGCATTATTCTACGTTGGTCTTAAAAAACTGTAGCCATCACCTTTTCGGTCAATGCCGTTGTCCGCACCCTCTTCGGAGGTCCTTCATCAGGTGCACACCATTGGCAAGATGCTTCTTGGGTCTTGGGAGTGTAGTGATGAACCCGGCTTTCATCGACGGTCATGAATCTGCACCAAAAATCCGACAGATTGTTCGACATCTTGGCCAAATTTCGCTGTAAAGCCAAAACAGGCGCGTCTTTTTGGCCTTGGTTGAGCAAATGCGGCAGCCATTTTGCTCTAAGCTCTTTCATCTTCAAGTTTTCGTGTAGGATAAAATGCACACTGCCTAAACTAATCCATAATGCCTCCGCTATTTCCTTAATGTTCATTCGCTTATCTGTGCCAAGAATGTTTCGCACTTTCTCTACGTTTTCCTCATCAGTTGCCGTTTTTTGGCCTCCTGGACGTAGTTCATCCTCGGTGCTCCTGCGACCTCTTTTTAACACATTAATCCAGTTGGAAACAGTGGCAAAACATGGCGCAGAGTCACTGTACGTCTCGTCTAACTCAATTTTTACTTGGGTCGCATTCCAACCTTTGAAATAAAAATGCTTGATAACCACTCGAAACTCTTTTTTCTCTATTTTTAAAAATCACGCCGATACGTTGCACGGGAAAAGCTATCAAACGAAATCGCAACGGCCAATCACCATAATATATTGAGTGCTAGCAGTCGAAAAGTTGCAGTTCCTATTAGCGGTGAAAGCGTGCCAAAATTCGAATTCTAAAAAGCTCATTCTAAGAACTTATTGAACTACCTGTATATCGCCGCAATTGCACAGAAAGTGGTGGGATCCAGCTAGTGCCAAGCTGTTATGATGTCAGGGTTCTGAGCCAGATCCCACTAAAAGTATCTTGCGCCGCGAAGAACTCCGCACGGCAGTTCGGAGAGGGACGGCCCTCTCGCTACGTTTGTGGTCTTGTCTAAGATGTTCCTGTAGCGGATTAGGGTCGATAGTTACCCTCACTGCATCATCTGCGCAGTTTCTCATTTTTGAAATCTCTCACAATGTCTTAGGTCGTATAATGACTTCGAGCCGAGGTACCGCGAGGGGCAAAAATGGTTCAGTTGTGCCGTTGTGTGTAACACATTAGGATTTCTCCGAGTACATCTTGACTGGTTTTGTCATAGTTTATTAGAGAAGTGCATAAGTGGCGGTTGGAGTAGACATCTTAGGAAGCCGAGACCGTATGTCCAGTTAGCAAGAGCTGTCTGTGGATGCATGGCTGCCAAACGGGGATTTACCCATTCTATAGCTTTTCTTTTAGTTGACAGTGTCTGTGGACTTACTTCGAGCCCATATGGGCGCCTAGGAGTTCTAGATAGTTCAAATCGGTTTTTGTAAGTTCGGGTCAATTTTTGTTATTACTTGTAGGGCTTTCTTTATTACATTTATTTTTCGCGATTGTTACTGTTGGCGAGCTTGAGGGATGCCCCTTGGGACGATATTCTGGCATTTTGCTTCGTTAGGCGTTAGCCCCTATGCGTTGTTTGTAAGTTTTCTACTATCCTTAAAGTCTTACTGCTAATCTGCAACTGTCATTGCAAAATGAGCAAGTTCTGTGAGCGGTAATAATGCACGAAAAACAACTCTCCATATGTGACATAGCACAAGTGAATCTGACTCGATTGGACACAAGTTGCCGTAGAACAGTTCCCCTGTGTGGCCACGAGCCCGCCGAAGCTGGAGACCAGAGAGAATGGTCGACATGTATATGAGCAAAAGGCTGAAAACCTTATTGCTAGATGCGCCACGGACGTCGATAAGGTCAGGCTTCGAGCCGTCTCTTCCAAAGGGGCGGGCGCATGGCTTCACACCATACCCTGTGCCCGAATCGGGACTCTATTAGACAGACCTTGTGTACACTTACACCTGCGTCTGCGGAGATGACGTCCGGCGAGCAAAACACCAAGCCCTAAGTTAAAACCTACAGCAGTGCTGCCAATGGCTTACCATGCAACGTGGAACCCGTCGGACCGGACAGGGAGGGCGGAAAAAGACCTGACGGTCAGACCTTAACCGCCTGAGAGCGGATGCATGCTTGTTTCGGACGTCACAGTTACTGACTCATTAGCCCTTCAATGATCAGTGCTAACGCGGCCCGGGGCGGTCATGTTTCGGCTCTCGACTAGGCAGGCAAGGTTAGAAAGTAGCAGAACATAGGGTACCCTGCTGCCATGGGACCTCCTAGTGGTTGAACGAAGTAAAATGTATCTAGACGAAGGTCTGGATCTCACCAGGGCCAGGAGTGCCACCATATCGGCCTGGCATGAGGAATGGACGCAGGTAAGACCCGGTGTGACCACAGGGAGCTGGACCAAGAGTCTGATACCGGACCTCAGGGCATGGTATGACCGTCGACACGGGGAGCTTTCCTACTGGACGATTCAGGTTCTGACCGGACACGGCCTGTTCCAGAGCTACCTGTCAAGGATCAAGAAGGCCATCAGCGATATCTGCGTACTGTGCGACTCTGGAGAAACGGACAACGTAGAGCATACTGTTCTGCGGTGTGATGCTCTCAGGGAAGCACGGGACGCAGCACCAACCGCTGTGAGAGGCCGACCCATCAAGGAGGTGGTCTCCCATATGATGACTTCGGCGGAGGCATGGAGGGAGGCGACGAACTTGTTCGACGCTGTTTTGACACTCAAGACAGCCAAGGAAACGGCCAGGCGGGAAAGGTTTGAGCGGGTCTCTCGGGAGAGTGGTCGAGACGAGGAGCCGAGGGAGGGGGAGGGGGTGGAGAGCAGCCAGGCCCTCATGGTCTCGACGCACCCTCACAGGACGGATTACAAAATTGCATCCCCCTATCCAACCGCAGGTAGACATGCGGGATGATAGTCAGGGATAGAGCTGATTGAAGGAGAACGGCAGAGACGCCTCTCCCACGGCTTCGATGTAATGCCAAAGTAATACCGAGCCTGGGGGGGTGGAGAGGAATCCGGGTTTAGTGGGTTTGCGAGTTTCACACTAGTCACGCAGGCTGCTAGTGGCGCATATGCATCATGCATTCCCGAAACCTCCCAGAACAAAAAAAAAGAACATAGGGTACCCATATGTCTTTTAGCCACTTGCCTTCGACATTCTTGGATCCCGTCCACTCACAGTTTGCTACAGAAGGTCAGGAAGCAGCTGATTCTAACAAGCGGATGTAGCGAACGAGTGATTTCCTCAGACAACGTCTGTCGCTAGATGTGCGACGGGGCAATGCGACATCGGTTCGGGGAACCCCCCAGAACTGACTGGTCCCAACACTGGACATCCGAAATGGTGCACACGTTTACAGGGACTCAGTTTTAGGTTCCCACCGTGAATGATTGATCATATATATGTATATATATATATATATATATATATATATATATATATATTTGGTTTGTCGCACAGTAACTGAATATTTAAATGCCGCCACGCCGCTGCTATTTTACTATGTGACCGTAAAATACTGTAAAATCTTTGAGAGCTTCATTGAGTGGTCTCACTCGTTGTGTTTGCAATGTTTTTTTTAATTCTGCCTGAATAGACAGCGGACTCTTAACTAAAAACCAATCGTATCTCCATCCCGCACCGAGCGGGAACTGCCTATGCAAATACTTCGTTGTTTGCCAGAGATTTTATTGTAAACATGTCTTTCTTCAAAATCTTCGTTAGACTCCAGCGTTGACTTGCAGATTCTTGGTAGGTCCACCTCCAGCACGATTGGTGTTGACCTTGTTAAAAACGTAATGGAGGCGCGCTGCAACGCTCGTGGACACCTCAGAGTCGTGTGCTCTGGGGTATCTTCGAGTACACTACCGCAGTGGATGCACACGGGGCTGGTAGCTTTCCTGATTTAGCCATTCTTTAATGTTCCGCATACGTTTTTGGAGAGTGGCGTCCCAGGCACCTTCCAGGCCGTCCCACTCCTCCTGCCATAGGGTGATGCTACGTTGCGGCTCGTCATTCTTCTTGAGTATAGGGTTTTCCTATGGAAGCTCTTCCGCCTTCAGGTTTCAGGGAACCGTTCCAGCGACTAGAACTCACCGTCCGGTACGCCATAATCATCCTGAGGACTCCGACCTGGTGAGCCCGGCGCAGGCGATTTTGGTTTGCTGCGGTTGTTCAAGTTTTAGGAGACCAAGCTATGCTCCATAGCAGCAGGTCAAGTATAGAGCCTTGTAGCACCCTTGTAGTCATATTTAGGTAATTCCTTGGAAGTGGATCATGAAGGCAGTCGGATATTGGCTGTATAACTTTAAGAAGGTAAAACGGGGCCTTTTTCCTATGAAGAAATTCGTCTTGGATATGACTCTCCACAGAAGGCTGCTAAAAGCGTTATTGACGTTGAGTAAAATGGCCAGGAGGAGCTAGTGTTTCTCTGTCTATTATAGAAACTGCTGAGTGGAAACTCCGCAGCTTCCAGGGAACGAGCCCAGGCGTAACATCTCCGTCATCGCAGCGGCCATAGCTTCCGGGTATTCCTTCATTCGTATCTTGGCTACAGAAATGGGGATGCCGTCCGGGCCCGATGCCTTTCCCAGACGTTCCGATGCTTTGTATACCTCCTGCAGTTGTACAGCCGAATGTTCCTCGTCTTCGGCGCCTGGGACCCCTAAGTCAAGAGGAAGATGCCGTGAAAATAGCGCTGAAACTTCTCCTTTGTTACTCTCGAGCGTTAGGTTTGCCCTTCTCTTTTGGGCGGGACATGTCCGCACCATTTTGTATGGGCGGCCCCAGGGATCCTCCTCAAGCTCTTCGAGAAACGCCATCCAGGAGCGCTTCTTGCACCTGGGACAGCGCGCAGTTGGTCCGGGATAGGAAACAAGGAAGACACCCTGAATATCCACAGTCACTGCAATAAGAACTATGCCCTATAAAGTGGCACTATTTCTAGGGAACATGTCGAGCAGAACCGAACGAATTTAACGCTGTTCCAGCGTCACACCGAACGCCCCTATTTCTAATCTCCTAAAACGATTTAACGCAGTGCCCAATAACATCTACTGATTCGCGACAATTGAAGTATTGGGAATTGGGGGCGTAATGCTTCTGGAGAAAAAAACTGTGCAACGAAAAATACTTGACTCCTTATCGTGTTATTACTATTACTACACGAGTGTAAAATTAAAAGTGTTACAATTGGAATGGCCTCACAGTGACATTCGCATATGATATCTTACAAGTTTACTTGTGGAATAATACACCGAAGAGCTCGGAACATGTACGCTTTAACGAGCGGTCGGTTTCCCGAGGTAAACCTCACACAGAAACCACCTACGTAACGGTCCCAAGGCAAAGGCGGTTAAAGACTCTGCAGGATAGAAACATAACATCAGCAATAAAATTTCCGTCTAAGAAGATAATATAGCCAACAAGGATGTCGGTACAACAAAAATTAGTTTGATGTCCACACAATTAAGTGTTTTGTTTGGCAGTTTTTAGAAAGTGTTGTCTAGGGAACAATGGATTTTTTTTCGGGACGTCTTTCTATGCATGTGCGTTAAACTGGTCAGTATTTGATATCGTAAACGTGTTAGTTATTCATCACATAATAAGAGAGCTATCATCAACAAATGTGAAGCAAGATCCATGCTGGGCAGCTAGTCGCTATAGTGTTATTATTTTTTTTTATTTGCCCAAATGATGGACAGAACGCATTTTTCTAAGTTAGCGTCAAGATTAGATTCCTTATTAGTAGACGCTGTTACAGTTCATGCAGTTCATACAGTCCAGAAAATCGTGGCCGTTTTTTCAGCTGACTTAGCCCTCTGAACAGTGCTATATAACGTTTGAGATTAATTCTTGTAGACATATATATATATATATATATATATATATATATATATATATATGTGTGTGTTTCTGGTGCACGTTGTGCAGAACGATTGAATATCAAGTCAATTTGGCTGACATAAATATTAAATGATAATGCGTTTTTGCCGCAATTGATCTATCTCTATGGCCGTACTCGCCTCCCTCTGTGAGTGTCAACCACGTTCCCTTGTTAGCCACGGCTTTCCTTGCCGTGTAAAACATATATACACGGCATATATATAATGTTTATAACTTTGTTATGTTGGCACCTTGGAGTGAATAGTTGTCTCCGCGTGTGTATATATATATATATATATATATATACACATAGTACTAGTATGGATTGCACATATGCAGTATTGCCTCAACCACTACTAGCGTGGTGCGTTTTGATGTTTAAACGTTTAGTTTACCTTTACTATGCGGATTAACTCTGCGAGTGGTGCCGCCCTGCGATCGATACGATCAAAAATTGCCACGTGTTGTCGTCTGTCTGTATTCTTTATTATGTAAACATGTAAGTGTTTTCTATAAATATTTTTCCGGCTAAGCATCTGGCGTGGCTCCAGTTACGAGAGTTTACGAAACGGAGAGCGACACGGCGATCGGTGACAGCGGTCACGCTGCGGACGTGACTGTGGTCAGCGTCGTCATTTCCCTGGCGGAGACGATGAGAGATCACGGCGTGTTGCGGGATGATGCTGCTGCTGCTACAACTGCTACTGCCACCGCCGCCGCCGGCAGATCACGCTTTCCTTATTCGAACTGTATGGATGGAAAGTTTCCAGAGGAAGGCCGGCCGTATTGTAACATTCGGCCAGTTCGTATGTCGTCTACGTTACGCGCGTCGTATCTGGCCACGACGCCACGTTCAATCGGCTTTCTTTCATGACTCCGATAGAAAACAATCTACCAGAAAACTGTAAAATATGCCTTGCATGCGGCGGCGGCGGTGGTGGTGGTGGCCAAATCGAAGCAGCCAATCATCTATCACACATGGCAAACGATATTTGTTGGCTGGTCTTCACAGGCTTCTTTCTTCGCGTCGCAGCGCAACAACTTTTCGCAACCACTTTACTTGTCACTTTGCGTGACAATAAATGAAGAGATTAGTAGTGAGCGCTTTGGGTTGTCTCGGCTTTATTTTTCGAGCCAACGAGGTCTGGTCGAATACGGCAAAGCAAGAAACAAAAGTCGAGCAGTGCTCCTGTGTTGTAAAAGCATTAACTAACTACGAAAGACGGATTGCGAGCTAGCGAGAGTTATGACAACAGTTATGTTGACTATGTGTTATTTATGGCCTTCGTTTATAAAATCGCAAATGATGCGGAACACGGGTAGAATCGAATCCAAATTGTTGTGCCAAGATTACCTTAAAACACACAGTTATTATTATTTTGTGCGGTTCAGTAAGTTAGCCGCGTAGCTCTCTTTCTAGTGTAACCACTTTTTGCCTTCGTAGGTTATCGGAGGAGCAGATATCGAAGAACTGTCTGAGCGGTTGTAAAGTGTAAGTCTGTGGCTCGGTTTTGCTACTCAAACAGTAGGTTCTAGACTAGGTCGAGTATCATCAGTGGTCATTTTTTCGGACCAACCACCTCAGCCTGAAGCGCCTGAGCAACGTGTGAATAATACATTGTGGAGCTTATATATACATGCTTAATGTAGGAATACTTGTCAGGTCGATTCAAACGTTTTTGCCCTTTTGGTATACACTCGTTTCAGAGGCTGCAGCTCCCTCTAAGCAACATCAGCATGGGAAAGGTGGCACGTTTATGATAGATCGACTATTACTGCATCTGCTATTAGGCTTCCGCTTTGACGCTTCAAGCTTAGTTGCTTTCTAAGAAGGCGGAGAAATGGTTAATGCAAAAGCGCAAATTCGTAGTGTTTTGCCGTACAAGTTCCGAAACTATTCCTACGCTGCTGTGGCTTGTCGAACTATCTCCACCATCTACGGGGACGACTCAGTGAACGCATGAGGACCTTTCCAAAATGGTTTGGCCATGTTCTGTGGTGGAAATTTTAACCTAGACGATAGACTAAGGTCCGGTGGACCCAGAACTTGTCGGAAGAGAACGCTCTGCGGTTAAAGATACCACAACATCCAATCACTCCACGACCCACGCGAAAAGTTAAGCAAGCAATCGTTGCGAAGATGCTAAAAAACCTAAAATCAATTCTAAGCTCTCTCAGTGGGTTCCTCACAAACTGAGAATCTACTTTCTCTCCTAAATCGCAATCGCCAAAGTTCTTTCTTAGATCGTTTGGTAACTTACGATGAAAAATGGGTCTTTGACGAGAATGTAAACAGGAAGAGGTTCTGGTCCGAGGGCACAGGTATTTACAAGCATTAACACAAGCAAAACGTCCACTTAATTAAATCTTTGTTGTGCTCCTGGTGGGGTATTAGTGACGTTCTTAATTGTGAACCTCTTGGAGGAATTGAAACTATCAACACGAATATCTGCTGCCAAAAATATCAAATAATTTAGGAAAAATAGATTCAGACACGTCCACAACTTTCGAAGCCATCTTTTACCAAGACAGTGCGCGACTTTATGCGAGTAACGCCAACCGTAGAGATGTACGACTTGAACTGGAAACCGATTGAGCACGTACCGTACTCTCTAGACCTAGTACCTTCAGCCTATAACTAATCCCGATCTGTCCAAAACGTATTTACTAAAAAAATCAAGCTGAATAAGGACGCCCAACATGACGTACATTGCTTTTCAAAAGAGGTATTAAAAAGCTTGGTTATCGTTAGCAAGATGTCATTGACAGAGGGGTAACTATACTGATAATTAAATACATTTGTTTCATTAATGTTTTCGCTCGGTACTAAAAGTTCTGAACATTGTAAGAATATTATGCCGCCGACGGTAATAGCGCAAGTGAGCCTGTACTCAAAGACACAGTGCCTCTGATTTGCAGGCATAGCGTGCAGTGTGAGTGATCGTCCGGGAGTGGTGGCGGACCTAGCGGGGTAATACGAACTGGGCGCCTCTGAGCGCCAATTTCCTGCTACAGACTTAAGCAGCCTACTCCAGATTCCGCGAACATCCAGAACGCCTCGGAGTTGATTTTCCGGTGATCGCGCAGTTGAAGGTGCAACGGAGCGGCAATGGGCAACACGAGCAGTGGCAAGAGGGAGCGAGCCTTCTCGACCGAGGTGCCCTGTTCACCAGGCAAGGAAGATCGTGCGCTCGAGTTTAACACGCGACGCTTTCAGGGCCAGAACTCGCTCGACGAGAACGAGGAGTTCCTTAACAGTCTTCGGCAGACGGATGACTTCATGCGGCCGCGCGCTTCGACCGTTTCCGGTACGACGTCCTCAGTGCCCATACAAGGTAACGCGACTAGTTAACGACTTAAAGTACTTAAGCTCATATACATTTATGTGCCTATTGCCCAATAGTATAAAACTAATTTCTTCATCAGCGGCAGTTCCCTTAGCTCAACTTTCAAAATTAAACATTGTATAAACTATATAAAACGCTGCCTAAATTTGATTTTATGAGTATATCCTGGCTTTTAGAAGACATTAGTTGTCACTTGCAATACTCTTAAATTGATATAATTGAAAAATTGAGTTTCTTGATTTGTAACGCTCTACCTTGTGCATTCTCGTTGCGCTTGTCTTATGAGCACTGCGAAACTAATGCGTTTGACAATACGTTTGCTCTACCTGGGCCCCATTGATGTTGCTTGTATCAACGTGGCATGTCTTCCGCTTGTAGTCTACATATATAGCTACGCCATATCATCTTATTAAACAATGATTACTTTGCTAATACCTCCGTTTTTGTTGAGTTGCATTGCCAGCTATCGGCTTTTATTATGTGATTCAGTGCCCACTCCACACATATTGATGTACTGTTTTATGTTTTTTGTCCACACGTACACACAGGCGCCAAAAGTGGTGTACTTCCAACGGTGTTCAAATGGGAGAAAGGCGGAAAGGATGTATCCATATGCGGAACGTTCACCCAGTGGAAACCCATCCCTATGGTGAAAAGCCACGGCGACTTTGTCATCATTCTCGACATACCCGAGGGAGAACATGAGTACAAATTCAAGGTGGATGGTCACTGGCATCTCAACGACACTGAACCTCAAGTGGGAACTGAAGAGGGCACCTCGAAGAACAACGTCATTAAGGTGCGACCACACGACATATTGTTTCACGGCTAACGTTAAATCTCGAGACACTGAACGAGATATTTCAGTTTTTCTCGTGCGAAGCATATGTGCTGTACGGAAATTTCTCTATTGCTGCCCTTATAATAACAATTTTTTTCTTTGGTCGCCAATGTCTTTCGCATGGTTCCTCCTCGAGAATAAAATCGTCACAACGGAACCGTTGATACTAGCGTTACATAATCATATTTGATGTGACTTCTAGGGTTTAATTTCTTCTAAACACGCGCTTGCTTCTCATTCGGGCTTAAGGTTACACAACGTAAAAGAACGTTGCTTGCAGGTTTTACTGAACGTGTGCTTGGCCATAAATCACCATTTTTCACAACTCTTCCTAGCCAACAGGCTTACTTAAACTTGGCATCTGAGAGGAATGACTTGGTTGTATGCCGTGCAGTTGGGCTTTTCTATCACCGCAGACTTAAGCATTTTTACAGAATTCTAACTACTCATTCCGTCTCAACGAATAGCCACATCTGTAATCTGGTAGACTAAGCGTACTTATTATTTTAGGCAGCGTGTATAAATGTGTTTTATGTTGGTCTTAGGAGCACTACTTAAATTAGATGTATTGTTAAAGATCAGCGTTTTCCATAGTTTGGTACTTTAGAATAAAATGCGTCAAAGTATTGAGCGAGATTTAACGACTTGGATAGCGCGGTGTCTAAAGTTTTTGGCTGTGTATACATTTATATATATATATATATATGAACGTAGGTGGATGAAACATTGCATTTCGCCTATACATGCATGATAGCGCTGAACCACTAACACAGTGCTCTTGCATTCGAATCGTAATCACCATTACAGGTGAAGCAGTCAGACTTTGAAGTGTTCGAGGCTCTGGCCGTCGACTCGCTAGCGACGCAGTCTGCTAACGGTATCTCACGTTCGCCGCCTGGCGATTACTCGCAGGAAGTCCCCACGAAGCTAATGCAGGAACAGGCGTCGAGTGGTGGCAAACAACAGGGTCCACCAATTCTCCCACCGCACCTGCTTCAGGTCATCCTAAATAAGGACATTCCGCTATCCTGCGAACCGACCCTGCTTCCGGAGCCAAATCATGTCATGCTGAACCACCTGTATGCACTGTCGATCAAGGACGGTGTCATGGTTCTCTCGGGAACGCAGCGCTATCGAAAGAAGTACGTCACTACGTTGCTCTATAAGCCCATCTAGAAATGCCAACAACACGTGTGTTGGCGCGTATTGGCGACTCATCACACCTATGGCATGCCCGGCAAATAACATCGTCGAGGTTCGCGAAGACAATTCTACCGAAGAGAAGAAGCCACTGGTGTTGTACGATTTGACTACGTGTAAATATTTATTATTTAATATATATGACACCTTGTTCGAGTGTTGGGTTAAACGGCCATTATAGAAATGTTGATATCGTGTAACGGATATATATATATATATCCGTTCGTTACTTAATGTGGGGACGAAAACAAAATTGGAGCGTCCATTATGCCGGCTTCATAGGGCAGCTGACTTGCGTTACATTGGCTCGTTACTAAATTAGGGCCTGCTCTAAATGCTCAACTGTTCCAACAAGCCGCCAGGTCTTAAGTCGGCTTTTTGAGTGAGCTAGCTAGCGAGCGTAGTGTGAGTAAGAGTGACAAGTATCTGACATCGTACTCACGTGTACACTCAGAAAAACGTTCTTAGCTACGTGTCGCCGGCGGTCTTTAGATCTGTAGGTGCAGAGTTTTTTTTTGCACAGGAAAGCTCCGTATGTCTATGTATATGCTTTTCACGTCCTAGCGAACGAAGTTTCAGGTCTGGAACCTACCACTTGCTGGATCATGTACATATTTGCATTCCAGACCGCTCCTGGTACTACGGTAACAAGACTGACTACTGTAGTGTCTATACATAAATAATGACTGGCACAACTGTTGAATAAAACAGCGGTGAGGCGAAACTAAGTAAGCTTAGTCAAGGGCCAGGAAATCACAAGCTAAGCGTAAAAAGGGATACGATAGAGAGGCTAGCGCAGACTTTTATATAATTACAGAAAACTTGCGACAACACTTAGTGTTTGTCTGTTACGTTACGGTCGGCCCGTTCGATTCTGAGAATAGACCTCATGTTCAACAGATGTGCAATATGTTCTGAGACATCTGTGTGTTGTCGTATGTTAATGAAAACGGGAACGCACATTATATATATATATATATATATATATATATATATTTGTCCCGATGTATAGAGAACATGCACCTTCTGAGTGAGAAGTACGATGGAAACCGCCCACTCTTTTCTACTTAGCCGTATAGTTCAATACTTGTGTATATCATGTGTTGAGGTAAATGGTTATGTTTTTGCTAATTCCAATAGTGATGACAGAGGCGGTGACGCACCCAATGGAGTTTTACCGAGGGGCGTATATCGCTAGTTAAAAACTTTTACCAATAGTGATGATAACAAAAGAACATGCGAGCCACGTCTAGTTGGAGCCATCATCACCACGGTCAATCATATAATCATCGTATCATGACTACATGACCCATTTATGGATTGTTAACGTCATAACCCATGGTACTAATTCATTGTTATGCGGTTGTAAGGAAAGCATTGCCGGTTGGTTCAGATACCTTGTTAGCGAAACAAATCTTTTATTGGGGTATACATAGACCATTATAAAAGTGTCACGGCTACGTTTTGCTGGAACGCCGTATTTACTGTTAATGACAGACGACATGAGAGTCTTTAAGTATTATTATATAAAAATAGGAAGAGTTAATATAACGTACCGTTCTTAACAAATAAAGGTGATGATAAATGTAATACGTATAGCAAGCTATTTTATACTGAATTACTATGTAGGTGTACCTCGTGCATACTTATATTTCTAGTGTCAAATGTAAACATCGTCTTCAAATCTTGCTATTGCGATGGCCCAGCGGAATCTTGTACCTGCGATTTTGTTCTGGACAGTGCGCGAAGTAACTGTCACCAACACAAAAAACCTTCGAGCTCACTTCACTTTGCTAATCTAGCTTAAGACGATGACGGTATTGTGGGCAAGACAAGATACGCAGCTGAGAGATATCTTCTACACGTATTTTTATCGACTGTTGAGCAAGTGAGTCGTGTTAGCAAATACGCATGCCATCCTAATGTGCACCGGCCGACTGCTTGCAGCATCTAATGTTGTCGTATATGGATGGCTAAATGCCCAGCTTAATGCGCAACATCAACGAGTAGCCACATGGCGCATCGGCAAAGGCATGAAGGCACTGAAGTGCTGACTGGTTCCCATCTGTATATACTAGCCGTATCTAGCCATACATGAGCGAGTTCTCGCGTATCGACAGAAACGCAGGTCTCTTTCCTTGCCTCTATTTGCATTCCGTAGCAATACCGGCGCTTCCAACTGTTAGTTACCATTGATTGCCTAAAGTTGAAAAGTGGCAGCAAAAATTTGTTCTCTGTTTATTGTCTCATAGATCTGCGATATAAGGCACAGTGGACATAAGGCACCGTTAACCAGCAATCGTTTACAGAAGCCTTGTGTTTTCGATTAACTTGCCCACAACAGTTCTTGTTATGGAACCGGCTGATACAAATTGTTTTCTCGATAGAAATTCGTAATAATAGACGATGTCGCTGCAGTTATGTGAAATGATGCTAACATGAATATATCAGTGCTTGTGTGGCACAGCCGCCGTCCGCTTTTCCAACTATCATCTACATACGCGCTTAATGTTTTCCACAACATATCAACACAAATAACACACATCTCATACATAACTAGACTATTTCAGGTGACTCTTTTGCAACTTATGTTTTTTTAGATGGCTATAGAATAATTCATGCTTATGTCTTAAGTCAATTAACAATCCAGTTCACCGAAGTTTGAACAGAATATTCTTGACCATGTGAGAGGCAATTGTTAGGCTGCCCAATAACAACTGTATGGAAGAACGATAATTGCACGCTGGTCGCGCGCTCGAAATAAATCGTAGGCTTTCAACACTACTATCCATGTCGATGAATATACGATAGATGTTGGCGTGCAAAGTTGTTCGTGACGTATTCGCGGCATTGCATGCATGCGTCATCCACTTGAGGAGTTGAGAGAAGAGTGCAAAAAATATATCTATATCTATATAGTCTATCATTGCTGCTTCGTCTTAGTAAACAAAAGTAAATTCAATTTAAGCTCAAACTTTTGGATTTGTTTTCACGAAACTGTATTTTTTCAATTATTGAGTTATCAAAGCAAAAATGTGTACAGATAAAGAAGTAAAAAGTCGTAATAAAATAACATCATCACAGACAATAACACATTTGAAAATATGATCCTTTTAGGAACTTATTTTGCAGCGCGTATAAATGACTTGGATGATGTGGCTGAGTGAACTTCTTGAGGAAGAGCACTCCAGGTTGTCGGCAGTCGGTAAGTGAAGATATGATTACTAAGCTTGGTACGTCGAAAAATGTTGGCAGATGGGCCGATCTGGTGACGACAGCAGTTAGCGGAAATGCGATTTCAAGTAGTGTAGGATTCTCGTGATATTTTAAAAACTAGAAGTGAAACCTTCAGTTTGTATTGTTTGTCTATGGGAAAATCTCTCTCCGGAGCCACTCTCAAGGCAATTTTTGTAGCCCGCGCTCCAGATTAAGAGTGCGTATCAAAGAACAGGTATGAAGATCATATTGTAGAGCAGGCTAAATCATTGAGGTGGAACTTCACATCTTGTGTCGTCACATCAATGAAATAAATACATAGCAGACTGTTGCTAGCGCTTCAAGATGTTGTTAAAGCCAAATGGTAAACCTAAGCAGTTAGTTGAGATACATCAATATAGTGAGCCTGAGTAAGTTCACATTTTACGACGTTCGGGATAACGTAAGGCCCGTATTAGAAGAACTGACAACAAATTATAGTGCCTTAAAAACATCTAAAGGTATCCTTAGATGAGACATGGCTAAAATAAAAACCAATAATATGTTTGCATCCATGTCTTCCGTTTTTCGCTCTACGTACGGATGGGGACAGAGTGATAAGACAAGGCATGCGGACCTTTGCAGTTTACACGTTTTGACATTCTGTCGCACTTAGCAGCCATGTGACCAGAAATCCCACAGTTTTTACATTCAAATTCATTTGTGCAAGTAAGCATCTATGTGAGACCTATGTGACACAAATTTTAAACATTTAAGGAGACGGAATTCCGATGCACACAACTACCTTCTGAGCTCTTCAGGCTAAATATATTGTACTGTCGGTGAAAAATGTGGAAAGATTACCTCTTATGCGTCGTTTTATAAACTCGAATTTGGCTGGTGACGACGTCATCATCTTAAAACTACTTTGGAATGATTCACTTAATTAAATAAAGGCTACTTTGGAATGATTCACCGGAAAAATGTGGCGCCATTTTTTATCGCGTTTTGTGTTTCGCTTGCTACCAACCTTAACAAATCTTTAGAGTTTTCATAGACAATTTATAGTCATCCTTATTAATATCATCTACACCCTCTGTAGTATTGTTGTCTTTTGGTGATTCTTCAGACAAGTTCTTGCCACCTGCTTGCCTCGACTTATGTTTAACGTCTGCCGCAATTGTGCTAATACTTCTAGCCTTGCTTTAAGCTACGGTAACTTATCGCGCTAAAAAACAACCTCCTTAAAAAAATGTTTTTTAAGGAGGTTGTTTTGTACGGTTTCCCTCTCACTTCTCGGCTTGGAAGTGTGCTTCGATGCATGGATCGACCGTGTCAAAAATCATTAGAATGGTAGAGATTACGTAGAATCTAGGCAGAAAATATAATAAGATCACATCTAGGCTCTAGGATAGCAATTGAAAAAAAATGTTAGGTCTAAGGATATATATATATATATATATATATATATATATATTTACCGGTATTCCATAATTCGTGCAACAAGCTTTGAGGTTTAGTACAACTTAGCGAAAAAACTAACTTTTTCCAATGGAACGGGGGGGGGGATATTGTGGCGTTCAAACTTAATTACTCACTTCTAAAAAATGAAATATTAATCGTGGAAAGCCAAATAAAAAATTTGCAAACGGTTTCATTTCTTGAGAGTTATCTTCAATACAACATTTGTTCTGCTTTGAGCTAACGTAGAATGCAATTCAACAGATGCGATTTTTTTCTTAAAAATATGGAGGTATATTGGTTTGTTAATACGATGACTGGAACTTTCGCCTGGTCAGGACGCTATAGTCTGTAGGAGTAGATCAGCCAGGATGAAAAGCTCGATACATTTTTGTTTGGTAATTTTGCTCTCACGCCAAACGAAGACATTCCCATCTCGCGTTCCACTGAAAAAAAAATGGGCGAGTTGTACTACACCTCAAAGTTTGTTGAGAGAATACTGAAACACCCTTTATATATATAGAGCTTAATTCTTTTTTGAACCGAGCATTTACATATATATAGGTCACGTTGGTATAGTTTACGAAGTTTTTTCCTATTTCTACACGTTGTTGAACATGTTGTCAAACCCTAAAAGAGTCAAAATCCAATACAAAACTAATGGCGTAGAAAGACATTCTCACCAGAACAACAATTGGACGATGGAATTTCCATAAAGCCTGACCTACGATATATATATATATATATATATTTATCATTTTAAAGTGGTCCATGGGAGTATACATAGCTAAATGAAAAGGTAGGGAAACACATGTCGGTAGGCTACGCCTGAGGAATGAATGGTCGCTGACATTGACTGCGCGCAACGGGTGGCCTATTTCGGAACATTTCGGTAACTCACTGTCACCGGTGGCGTGGTGGCATGAGTCTGCGCCTAGCGACCGAAGGAGACACATAGGTGCGCGGGTTCGAGCCCCACCGTTGCACATTTGTATTTATGGGGCTCCGTTTATGCAGCAATGCGCAAGCAGTCCCATGGACGTTAAATCTTGGCTGAGAGTCAGCCCCGAAAGGATTTTTTTAACTGGCACCGGCACCAGTGGATGGTTGGTGTCCGATGCATTCGACAAATCGAAGTCGATCAAGCAATTCGTCTTAGCGTATCGCTCTGGAGCACAACACATGTACCATATCGTTTCATGCGCGGCCGACGAATGCCCGCTGCGAACCAGCATCGCCAGATGATTAACCCTCACCGCTTTTGTCCTCTCTTCCCCGATCGGGCGATTGGCAGACTGCACCTCACCCATCAAGAAAGACCACGCGGGCGTACCGCTATGACACCGCCTCGACATAACTACGATGCGAATATTTATGTCTCTTGGTCGTCTCTTGTCTGCCAAAACACCCGCACGCTTCGGCCAGTAACTCGGAGATTATGAGATGAGAAATGAGAGAGAGAGAGAGTGCGCGCGCAAAGCACACCTACGGGATAGGATATATGTTTTGGCGGGATGTAGCCAGCCAAAACAAACATTCTTGCTCGAATTTTTATTGTGGCTTTGTTGTTGTTGCTGCTGCTGTTGTTGTTCTTCATACCTATATAGATCGTCGACAGGTGACGAGAACGAACGATGAGAATCATGCCAAAGTCGCTAGTTTTTGCTCGGGTTTGACTTGGCACTGAAGATGCGAGTGGAAATCAAGGATCGTTGATTGCACAGTGGGTGGTAATGATGATGGACTGATTTGTCGGTCTGGTCGAAAGAAAGAAAGATCGACAGGCTGATGAAGGCACTGCGGTCTTCACCCGCCAACTTTGCAACCGGTCTCAGCCGCGCGTGAAACGAACATGTGCTGTGCGCGAGTGTTACGCTGGGAGGAATTATATTATTATTATTATTAGAGTTAGAACTAATCCATAGAATTCGAATTAGTTAGATCAACTAGACCGATTTCATCTATCTTGCGGCTGTCAGCTGTTTGTACAGCTGACACCGGTATATTTGCAGTTAGCTTCTCAAAGTGACGGATTCTGCTTTAGAACACAGAAACATTAGACTCTTTCTTAGTCTCAAAACATACGATGAGTAGAAGGATGTTTTGTGATTCAATTTTGCTGCACATAATTGGGAAGTGGTCGATTAATAATGTATCATAACAAAAACATAACGATTCAAGTGGGAATTTCAGCCATGAAAAGAGATTGTTTGCAATAATTCTAGTTGTTGCACTCGCGATTGGAGCATACAGAGTATTAAGGCCTCGAACCACTGCGTACAATGTAAAAAAAAAAACAATCTATGTTTTGTTCGCCGCAAGTATTCCCTTGACTTTAGGATAGTCAACCTTCTTATGTATGTTGCCTGTTGGCCCGACTGTTGCTGTATCAATGCGATGTCACAACGCTGACACGCAAGTTCAATAAATCATTCACTGGGGCGACATAACAAAATTGGCTCGGTGACTATATTGCCGAACAGTAAGACAACTGTGGTACGTGGCATATATATATATAATGCGAACCTCAGGAGTAGCTTGTTTATCAAGAGTACAATTAAAATCAATATGACCTATCTTAAGATATAATAAAATATATCTTAAGATAGGTCATACCATGATCGCAATGTCTTTAGAGGTCCGGCCGGCTCGAAGAGAGTAATGAAGGATGATGTCGGACCAATCTCTTGAGGAACTGCTGCGTCTTGGCATTCCTCCAACGCTTACCGAGGTCTCTGATTGTCCTCTGTCAGATGACGATTTTTTCTCGTTTCGTCCTCAAGCAGAAAAATGCCTACAAACGATCGAAAAGCTTTGCAAAACTGGTAAGGCGGGTTTCAAATTGACGCGACAATTCAAACGCTTTTTTCGTTCTGGTGGAAGCCTCTACCAATTTTTAAGCAGGGAGAAATGCTTCCTCTTCTTAAAAAGCTCTAAAGAAATCCTCTAGACTATGAACTTCTTATTGGCTCTTGTCTATCTTAATATTTGCGTACATGCTTGTGTACAAGGTAGAGATCTGAACGAAATATTCGGATCTATGTATACATATACGTGTATATATTAATGCACATTTTCTCTAAATGTATACATATAATATAATCTATACCGATATTTCAGAAAATAAGGGTTCTATAAAGTGGCCGGCAATAGCTTTATTGTTTGCACATGAACACACGAGTGCTCCGTATAGTTGTACGCGTAGCGTGAAGATTGCGACGGACATTTTGTCTGAAGTTGGACCAAGTGTCACGAAGGATGTCGTCAGCTGTATCTTCGATTTTATCAAACCTCGCTTAACTCGCGACTTATGGAAATTTCACGTCGGTTAGTATTAAAAAAAAAAAATATATATATGTATATTATATGGATAGTTCGTAAGAAAGATATACTTATTTGTGTGGGATTTAATGAAGCAAGCTGCTTTGTCATTCTAGGAGAGAGATACATACTGATCTCAGTTTGCCGACGATTTCCGTGTCCCGAGGAGCACCTTCCGCCGGCGCTGAACATCTGCGACTCGCACCTGACACAAAACCAAATAATTGGTGCACAGTGTCTTGTCTACCTTAGCGAAGGTACTATCATTTTTTGCGCCTTTTATTGAATTCACCAGCTGCGATGATAGCAGTTAACTATCAAAGGCCCTCTGCGTTACCCGCCGAAATAGGTTACTTGTGAGGCCCTGTAGCTGTACACGTATATTAGAAATATTGTAATCACCGTATTCATCAACTCTTCCTACTCAGTACATTTGCCTAGATGTCGAGTTGATTTATTGCTACTTTACTAGACGCGCATTTGACAGCTTGATCTGCTCGGCCGGCAGATGCAAAACCGTAGTGTTTAACGACGTTGGATTGCGCATTCTCCAGCATTCGACTGTGGTTCTGGGTTGTCGTTTTTGATTTTTCGCCATTGCTTGTTTTTGCTTTTTTTTTCGTGGACATTGCGTACTTCAGGTTAGAGTTTGATTGGTGTACTCAAATGAGAATTACTGATATGGTTGTCGTTACTGATGTTGTTATTTCTGTTTATATTATTATTTTGTTCCACGACATCTGATGACTGTTTCGAATGATTGTTGATGTTGCCTGATATGTAACGCCGACTTGCCGCCTTAATCATTTTTTCAGAGCTCAGCCATGACGATGATCGAGGTGGTCGGGCGGGCGTTATTCTGGACGCGTTGCTGAAGCTGACCTACGCCAAAGAGCTCCCGGTTTTGTCGCTTGCCTACGACGTAAGACAGCCAAGCACGATATCTGCTTAGCTCTATCTCGTTTTGTAGAAGAAAAATGGCAATTGTCAGTGCTAGAGAACCAAATAATGAATTCCCACTCGCCGAGCTTTATACGGTAGCTATCGTCGAACATGCTTCACAATGAATGATCCTCTTTTTCTATCTTTTTCTGGCATTATATATTGTCTGCCGATTCTAGGGCCTAGAAAAGATTTTGCTGTTGGCCGGCTGTTGCCATGAGCGGCGAAGTGCTGCGTATCTGCATCTGCTTAAACAGAGCGCAATGAGCATCGGCATTGAAGAGAAGCGCTTCCATGCAGCGATCGTAGAACGATTTCTGCGCGGCCTGCGAGTCGCTGCCAGTGAGTTCGCTCAGCTGACGCTCGAGCTGGCCGAATGCTGGGCAGACTCGCCCGCGATGAGAGTAGAGGTAATGAGCATTTGTATGTAAGCATCCCGGGCACTCACGATGGAGTCACGCACACGTGACATGTTCACCCCACGTCGGCTTTTACATTGTGCTCTCTCCTGCTCTTCTTGTCTAGCACTCTCTAACGGACGGTGCTTTTCAGCTCTTCTTCCTAGAAATATCTCTTACTACTCTTACTAACAAATTAAACTTGCTATAATTTAAGTCGTTTAAAATTGGATTTAATTTACTATTTTCCGTATTTGCAAGTCGGGAGCTCTTTACTGCTTGTCCTGAGCTTATTTTCAGGGGCTGATAAAAAAAACGTATTTTACTTTATGTATATGTTTAGATCTCTCTCTCTCTCTATATATATATATATATATATATATATCCACAACAACTACCGGCAACACTAGCGACCTTTTACAATATATCTGTATAACTGATCATTTTAACAGGCCATGTCATTACTACAAACGGCACTCTTGAGCGGAGCAGTTTCGCTGAGTTGGGAACGGGTTGCACGTATTCTTTTGAATAGTGCCGTTCGGAGCGACAAGTCAGCTGCTGAAGTCGAGGCAATATTGTCATGTCGCCGCGCTCTCGCTGTGATCAGAACCACCCCGGAAACTTCCGAAGAGGCCGCAGTCTTTGATCTTCTTCGATAGGCCTGTAGAACAGAGGCAAACGCTGCTGCTGTTTTCTCGACATCGGATAGCCAGCAGTAATGTATACTCGACGGCGCAGGCATTGCTGCCGAATGCCGTAAAAGGGCAAGGAGGGAAGACCTGCTTTTCTGCATACACGCGAAAGTTTTCTATGTACAGCTTTCGCAGATAGGGATTAGCGAGCGTTTCTCTACAGGCCATAACAAATCGCCGAACGAAGTGGCTATCTAGGATGTTGTAAACTCTGCATGTTTGTTTATCAGCATACGCCAGAGTTCAGCATACGGCAGAGATAGATGACGCGAATATTCTAGGTTGGGTACCCACAGAAAGGAACCACCGTGTATACATTTGTAGCAAAAACGGCCACAACGGATATCGAATTCCGTTAGTACATTGTGAAAGACGTATTTGTTTACTGGTTTCTTCAGTTACAGGACCGCCTTGGTTTCGTTTGAGTGAGCGTTTTGTCCTGTCCTTACAAAGATCGCAGGTACAATCCAGAACTAGCTTAGCTATATACGAGATTTACAGACGATATCTACACTCGTTACTGCAAATATACGTATGCACGATATATTGCTAATATCCAGCAACCAAATACAGTATTTCTTGTTTCACATACTACGGTTTATTATCACTTTATTTGGTTATAAAACCATCTTTATATATATATATATATATATATATATAAGCTCGCGTTGTCTGTATAAATGGTATCATAAATACCTTTGACATGTCTACCAAATGTTACATCTCAAATAAAAGATCTGGATAAAGAACTACGTAGTTAAACCAACTTTCAAGGACTGTCTTTTATTAATTTTAATAATTATTTATTACCACTGGTTGTTACGTTAACAATCTACGCATGGGCAAGATCATTATGATACGATGACAATAGTCATATTGACCCACGGCGGTGATGTTTCCGCCTATGTGTGACTCCTATATTATTTTTATTACCATAACTGAAACTGGCGAAAACATAACGACATCTACCGGAACAGGCATCTACACAAATATTCGACCATACGGCTAAGTAGAAAAGAATGGGCTTGGAGCGCAGGCACTATACGGATTGAGGGAGTTCCTAAGCAAATATATTTTGCAGCAGCACAAATATGCTCATCAGCAAAATCTTATACATCTTCTCCAAAGCGTCTACTGCATGAAGTTTCCGCGTCCAGACCGCGCACTACCAACTAGACTCTGTCTTAGCCCTGTGAGCAACATTAGGCTGTTGACGCGGTTGTTTTAACTTTTCACCATACTTCTCTCAAAAAGTGCATGTATTTTTGTACACGTTCTATATACACTTATGTACACGATGAGTTACACTTCTGCAAACGAGCATCTAGCTTTAGCAGGCTTCCAGACTTTCAGCTTCGTTCTCAGAAAGTCTAAAAAGCGACTCCAAATGAGTCACTGCTTGAGCCATATCATAACATACGGCCGCACGAACCTCCGCTGTGTTGGAGACATTGCACATACAGCATTACTGACCGCCGGCGACGCGTAACTAAAACCTTGCTGCTATGAAAACTGAGTGTATACATGCTGTGTACAACACATGTGATGCTGATGGCGTTAGGTAGCTGCTCTTACAAAGCCACCACAATGACACAAGAAACCTGAATATGTAGGCGACTCAATATGTGGGCAAGCTAGTTACTCTACGTAGGTCTGGTAAAAGAGGCGTAAAATATATTCTCGTCCCCACATTGAATAACATGCATCACGTCATCAAACAAAATTCTCACCCTCCTTCATATATAAATATACTCGTATAGCTTAGCTGTCAACAATTTAATCGTACCATCATCGTACCGAATCCATTGGCTTCTTCTCTTCAGGAAAGTCGCCTTTGCGAACTTCGACGACGTTATTTGCCGGGCATTTCATGGGTGTGGTGAGTGGCCAATACGCGCCAACACACGTGTTGTTGGTATTTCTAGATAGGCTTATAGAGCAACGTGGTGACGTACTTCTTTCGATAGCGCTGCGTTCCCGAGAGAACCATGACACCGTCCTTGATTGACAGTGCATACAGGTGGTTCAGCATGACATGATTTGGCTCCGGTAGCAGAGTCGGTTCGCAGGATAACGGGATGTCCTTATTTAGGATGACCTGAAGCAGGTGCGGTGGGAGAATTGGTGGACCCTGTTGTTTGCCGCCACTCGACGCCTGTTCCTGCATTAGCTTTGTGGGGACTTCCTGCGAGTAATCGCCAGGCGGCGAACGTGAGATACCGTTAGCAGACTGCGTCGCTAGCGAGTCGACGGCCAGAGCCTCGAACACCTCAAAGTCTGACTGCTTCACCTGTAACAATGCGCCATGTTATTAATTCAGTGATATAGATGAACTATCACGAAATACTTCACCCATCTACCTTTATATTCGTTTGGGTACAAATATCCTATTTTGAAAAATAAAACTGTTCAGCACGCATCATGGGCACGTGGAATTCACTCGTTGACCATCGTTCATAGTTTGCTCCAACGTATAGATTTTGTATAATTTAAGAAAGAGTCTGCCCTGAGAACACAAATCCTTAAGCGATTTCGCTCGTCATGATCCTCATGCACATCTTCTAATAACTAAAACTTTTCTTTTGAACATTTTTAAAAAGGTTGTTTTTAATTCTAGACCATTCCCTATGGCCTTGGAATCGCCGTGTGGCATATCTTCAACGCACCGAGGGCCAGACATGTCGAGATATCTAAGGTTTCCTCAACAATACTTGTGGCAGCATGCCTCCGTTGACTCTCAGCGGCAGTGGTTTATAATCTATTCTCGATGAGTATTGCCCAACGGAAATTCGATCAACATAAGGCGTCGAACCACGACACCCGCGCAGATGACATCCACGACTAACACACCAGTCCCCTAGACCATGCCGCCACATTCGGTAACCCAACCTGTTGTGCATAAATATTTACACTGTTCCAAGGCGATGAATATATTGAAGCGCGTTCCGCAACCAAAGCAAACTGCCAGCGATCGGCCGCAAAAGTAATGGTTGTAACTTTTGTTGCCCAGCAATTAGGCTTTGACAACAGTAGTACTAATAATCTAACTAAGATGAAATCTTGAAAAGAACCACATTTCCGCTTGTGAAAGGGTTTCTTCAGTAATTGTGAAGTTTTAGTGGACCAGCGAACCTTAATGACGTTGTTTTTCGAGGTGCCCTCTTCAGTCTCCACTTGAGGCTCGGTGTCGTTGAGATGCCAGTGGCCATCCACCTTGAATTTGTACTCATGTTCTCCCTCGGGTATGTCGAGGATGATGACGAAATCACCGTGGCTTTTCACCATCGGGATAGGCTTCCACTGGGTAAACGTTCCGCATATGGACACGTCCTTTCCGCCTTTCTCCCACTTGAATACGGTTGGAAGTACACCACTTTTAGCACCTGTATGCATGCCCGCAGACCAAAAAAAGCGGTAGATTAATATAACTGAGTGGGCACTGAATCGCATTGCAACGCGACTGAAAAGAAAATAACACTAGCAGAGTAAGAAGTATTCAGAAAGATGATATGACATAGCTATATATGCAGATTAAAAGTGGAAAACATGCCACTTTATTATATGCTACATCAATGACAATAGCGGTGGCTTTATCATTGGTAAGAGCAATGGTAAACGTTTCACTGTGCTAGTGAACTATGAGGGTAAGCATATATTTATTTAGCTTAGATACAACCAGGTAACAAAATATATTAAAACACAATGTAGAGCGGTACAAATCATGATACTATCAGTTTATATTATTGCGAGCGACCAAATATATGTTTTATTAATCACTTAATGTCTTTTAAATATTACTATGTGTATTATAAATTTTAAATATTATATGTATTATAAATATGTATTACATAAATACGAATAAATTGATTTAGTGACAAAACTACATTGCGTTGCAAGGTCCTCGATTCAAATCGGTATCAGGCAAATGTTTATATAGTCTATGCAATATTTAGTTAATAAAACATTAAAAGGTGGATTGCAGATTAAAATAAACTAACTTTACATATAGTTTCTAAAAATCTTTAATTTTATAAGATGAGTGAGTGAACTGCCGTCGATGAAGAAATTAATCTCACAGGATTGGGCAAAACGCACATAAATGTACATAAACTTAGATGCCTTAAGCCGTTAACTAATCGCGTTACCTTGTATGGGCACTGAGGACGTTGTACCGGAAACGGTCGAAGCGCGCGGCCGCATAAAGTCATCCGTCTGCCGAAGACTGTTAAGGAACTCCTCGTTCTCGTCGAGCGAGTTCTGGCCCTGGAAGCGTCGCGTGCTAAACTCGAGCGCGCGATCCTCCTTGCCTGGTGAACAGGGCACCTCGGTCGAGAAAGCTCGCTCCCTTTTGCCACTGCTCGTGTTGCCCATTGCTGCGTCGGATCATCAACTTCGCGATCACCGAAGTGTCTGAGGTACGCGGCTTAAGTCTGTCGCAGGAAATTGGCGCTCAGAGGCGCCCAGTTCGTATTACCCCGCCGGGTCCGCCACCACTCCCGGACGATCACTCACACTGCACGCTATGCCTGCAAGTCAACGGCACAGTGCTTATGAGTACAGGCTCACGTGCGCCATTACCGTCTTCCATGAATAATTATTATTAAAAAAAAGAGATATATATATATATATATATATATATATATATAAAATTAAGACTAGCGTATAATTAATGTGGCATACGAGTGCGGTTCAAAAAGTTATGATACATATTTATATAAAAATAATATTTATTTAATATTCCAAAGTTTTTTTGTTCCAATCGAGTTGAATTGCTCCTGCGAATCTTTCATTATCTCCTATATAGTCTCGAAACACTGTCCCTTCAATTTTCTTTTATGTATGGAGACAGGAAAAAGTCGCACGGAGCCAGGTCTCCCACGCAACTGGGGAGGTTGTGGCAATATAGAAATGGAATTTTTCGTCAAATAATTCGAAACCATCAACGATGTGTGCGCCGGTGCGTTGTCGTGATGGGGAATCCAAGAGATGTTTGCATAAAGATCAGACTTCTTGCGTTGGACGTTCTTGCGCGACCTTCTTAAAACTTCGCTGTAGTATTCCTTATTGACCATAGAACCAGGTGGCAAAAAATCGTAGCCAAAAAACAGCCAACGCATTTTGGTGTTGGATCGGCTCTGTCGACTCTCTTCACTTCTTTGAGTCAAACTCAAACGTCTCCACCGATTGGCGAAACTTGGCTTGTGTGTGACAAATGGCGCTTCTAAGTAACCAGAACACCTTAGTGGTTTATGTTCAAACCTTAAAGTGCTCTAACTTCGTACACAAAAAATAGCTGCGGCAAATTCGTGCGTGTAAAAAAATGAGAAGGTCGGTGCACGCACTCAGCACGTACAGAACGAAGTCAGAGAAGTGGCAAATGCAAGGAAAACATACTGAAATGACTTCGAACATACAATGCGCAGGATAAAAGGATAAGTGTGGCTTCCAGTGACCTGTTTTTTTAAGCCAGATAGGAGACTCAACGACTCAACGGAAATAAACAATTAATATTCTTTCATAAGAACTTTATTATTACAATAGCAACACAGATGAAAATAACATCCCTGGATAAGGCAACCGACACATCGGTATTTCTCACATAATGCATATGCTCAATTGTTCCTATATGTATATCATGATAATCATAGTTAGAAGTAATACGAGCGCTAGTAGAAGTCGTCGTATGAAAGTCCATCGTGTAAACACACATTATATATATATATATATATATATATATATATATAGTGTCCGGCTAATAAAATATTTGTCTTGTTAGATACACATAGAATATATACGAGTACATTGCAGCTGTGTGAAAGTTTTCTAAACGCCCCAAAAGGTCTCTGATGAGCCTACTTTACAACAATAAAATACCAAGAAACGTTTGTGTGGACCGCAATCCGATCATATAAAGCCTACCGTAGAAACGGAAGGTGAATAAGAGAGTTCTGACGAGTGTCTTCAGGGTGGTGCTGGATTTAGCTGATATGGAAGAAAAATATTTCCTTAAAGACTTCCTCCGTCCCGCGTCAGTCGTTCAGGCGTATGCATGTAGATGTGGTGTTCGTGCATCGCTACCGCTCACAGAATTTCCTCATTTTGCGATGGCAGTGACGGTTGCGGAAAAAAATATAGGAAAGGCGGCACAAATTATTACACCGACAAAGATCATTGCGCTGCTTCAAACACGGCGCTTCAAACTTGGACGCCGTAACGAAGATTAGCTGCAAGACTGCAGGCTTAGCAGGAATTTTGCACACATACAACATTATGCCTACGAATTGATTCTATCAAAAGAACGCTGCTGATGATATGGCAACAAGTACGACAATAATACCTGTCGACAAACGATACAGAATAAAGATGGCCTCTAACGCCAATCCAAGAAGATGGCAGGTTCGACCCCCTGGACAACACGCCTGCGCTTCCACGAGGCAATATTTTATAAAGTTTACAGATTTGGCTCAAGGCTGTTACTATCGATAAAAGTCAACAAAGTCAGTAATAATAATGACTATAACAAACAACAGAGACAGTCTCTAATAATACTGGCGTCTAGAATATGACGGTGTCGGCACAGTTACGGCTGGTGGCAAGAATAACAACAACAGCAGCAATAACACTAAAAACACGTGCTCTATTGTTGTGGCTGCTAGCATTATTGTTTTTGTAGCTGTTGTTGTTGTGCTGTCGTTGCTAATGATGGGCGATTGTCTGATAGCCGTATTGGCGATTCGATATTCGCCTACGCTCTCCGGGTTCGAACGCACGTATCATAACGCACAGGAAGCTAGCCATCACTCTACGGCATGAAGTCCAAATGGCTGCAGCTTTAAAAATGACAGCAGTCTGTAGAGCGAACGTGATTCATTGCCCAGAAACATTCGCCGTTTGGGGCTGAATCAAAGACGTCGTTAATCCACAGTTCATGCACTTGATTGCCTTAAAGATTACGGCGTTAATGAGGTAAAAAGATAAAAATGTGCTTTTGTGAAACGTAATAACAAGCATTTTCTCTCGATAGACTGGAAGCACTCCCCAATAGTGCGCCCCAGCTTTGATAAAGCGCCTCTTCGCGAGGTTCGCAGTGCGAATAAGATCTTCAAGGCAACGCTATGTGCAAACTCTCTACAATGTCCTACATACGAACACAAGGACACAGGCTGCCAAAGGTGGGGCTGCGTCAACGCCATGTAGAAAATGTGGCCGTCGCGAGCACGATGTGTGCGACTATCTTAAGAAGGCCGCCCGCTGTGCGAATTGCGGTGGTAGCTACGCTTCTAACAGTGGAACTTGTGCGGTACAAAGAATATTCACTGAAGTTCAAAGTGCCGAATGATACCACACGTTTCCTACTGACGTTTCCTACAAAATGCTCGCGGAGAACTGAAACTGGCTGAAACCAACAACCCAAAAAAAACAGAACCAAGGGTCAGCTGTGCTGAAATATATGTTAAACGCTTAACTCCTTTAACTTGAAAATGGACGAGACCTCATAGACGAATCGAATGACTTTGCCACATCGAATGATCCACGCACCAACGCAATGTAGTGTAGAACCCACAACTAGACCCCAACCTGACAAAACAAAACACAGTATGGCAAAACTGACAACAATAAGACTCTACAGGATGTCCTAAGTATACCATCGCCCGATTCCGCCGGAGGCTGTTGCTGTTAAACCGGTCGCAGAGATCAGCTTGTCGTGGGTGCTGGTGCTACTGCTGATGCCGAATGTGTATACGTAAATGTAGCATGTAGCATGCAGGTATGCATGCTTTTGTGAATATACGTACGTATGTGTGTTTGCATACATCTATGTATGTATGTATATATATATATATATATATATACATCTATGTATGTATATATATATATATATACATACATATATATACATCTATGTATGTATATATATATATATATATATATATATATATATACATACATATATATACATCTATGTATGTATATATATATATATACATATATATATATATATATATGAAAAAAAAAAAATTTACTAAACACCGTTATGCAATATCAAGGATGTTGACACACTCACAAGAGCGGGCAGACACGGGCGATAGCCTTTTCTGCAAAATTACCTGGATAGTTATAATTGTTTGAATTTATGTAATAATGGAAATTTCAAGCTCAATGAAGAGTTATTGAACTTAAATAAATTTGCCGTCCAGAGAAGACGGTCCCATAAAAAAAAAATATATATATATATATATACGCGTGTCTCTCTGGGTGTGTGTGTTCTCTGTTATTGGCAGTGAGCGCCGAAACGGCCACCCGCGGAACGAACCAGAAAGAGCAGCACACATGCCAGAGCGCTGCCGATCACGCGCTCGCTACCACACGCTGATTGATACAGATGCCGGCCAGATGGGGCCACAAACGACGATCTCATCATAGCTGTTGTTGTTGTTGTTGTTGTTACTGTTGTTGTCGTCGTCGTTGTTGTTGTTGTTGATGTTGCTGCTGTTGTTGTTGTTGTCGTCACTCTCGTCACCCTCGTCGTTGTTGTCGTCTTGGCGTTATTGCTGCTGGTGCTGCTACTGTTGATGTCGTTGACATTCGACCCGTCTGCTTGCCCTTGAGGACATCCCGTAGCCGCCACAGCACAGTGCCATCAACCCTTCCACCAGAGCGACTTCCACTCTTCTTGTTCATGCTGCAGCAGCAGCAGCAGCAGCAGCTCATCCTGCTACGATTGTTATCGATTGTTCGTTTTGAACGATACACTTACACGAACATATATTCGCTGCTGCGCAATATATATATATATATATATATATATATATATAGCCTCCTCTACAGCGGGCCAAAAATGAATTTACCACAGCACGTCCTTCAGTTTGCATTGGAAAACCGCGCGACATGCGTCTGCGGTATGGTGCTCAACGCACTTCGCTTGCCTCACACCTCACACAGACGAACATCAATCGTGGCACCAGCCGGGCCAAACCATCATCGATAGGAGGACACAAAGCGCGATGGAAGCTGTGGGCGCCGCCGCCGCAAACCCCGTCGTCATATAGTATGTATACGTGCTCGGGCACGTTAACGAATGCACGTGCTAGCCAGTGAATACCCACCGAACGAAAAAGCCGTCCATGCATTTGTATGCACCTTACTTCATCCAATTTGCTCACTCAGTAGACTCGAGTACGACTGAAGAAGAACAGAAAGAGCGAGACAGATATACGAAAAGACTCACGCTCATATAGCCACACAACGTGATAACAAAAAAAAACACCGGTAAACTATCAATACCAGCAACAAGAATAATCCTCTCACGTCCACTCGCACGCCGTCACCAGTTATACGTTGACGCGTGATGATCATCCATAGACACATATGGGTCCGCCCGTCTTAACAAGCCAAACATCAGTATATATATATATGTAAATGTATTAATATATATATATATATATATATATATATATATATATATATATATATATATATATATAAATATATAATATATATATATATATATATATAAATATATAATATATATATATATATATATATATATATATATATAAATAAAACCTAAACCCGTTCTGTATATATATATATATATATATATATATATATATTTTGTTCTCTTTTTTCTGTTCAAGCAAGTGATCTTTTCTGTTTAGACCTGACGTCATCATTCACCAGTAAATCTTCCCGTAGCGGGTAGTGGCGATAAACAAAAGCAGGTACTAACAAAACAATTATTATTATCACTAGACGCATTAGTGCCGCCACTACTACGACTACTAATATTGACAATAATATTGCGAATAGTACCGTACATAATCATGTGTTATAATGAATAAGTTCGTAAATCAAGTAATACCAGCTCGTGCTCTATTAGATAGGCAACAAGGTAACGGCGACAAATGTTTGGGCGTTCAAAAAAATCGGCACGACGACAAGAACACCGCACTATGGGGACGCAACCAATCAATTCATGAATCAATCAATAAATTAGTTGATCGATCAGCTGGTCTAATCGAGCCGATTCGACGGGACGGCGCAAGGGGGAGAAAAGGGCCGTAGCTACGGACAGATGATTTATTTATTTAACTAAGAGATTATTAATATTATTATTATTATTATTATTAATTTTTTTTTTATTATTACTATTATTGACCGATTTGTCAAACTTCACGAATCCATTTGTTCGCACTGATCGCGACCGCCATGCTATTTGATTAATACCACACTTCATTTAGGCTGAAATGAACCAACTGGTGGGCCGTGATGATATATGATGTCAACAACATCCAGTTCGACTCAGAGTGAAAGAGAGATGATAGAGAGGCAGAAAATCATCTGTTTGTCATGTCAGTGAGGATGAGAATGACACTCGTGACACCACGGCTGACAACCACACCAGAAGCAGCACAATTGCGACGACGACGACGAAGACGACAACAACAACAACAACAACCATTACAATAACAACAATAATAACAACCAATAGCAGTAACAATAACGACAACAACAATAATAATAACAACAGTAACAACAATTCACTGAACAACTCCGACATCACTCTATCTATCCACTTACATGGTGGTGTGTCATTATGATCCTGATGTTGTTGATGTTGATGTTGTTGTTGATGTTGTTGTTGTTGTCGTTGTCGAATCGTTTGCGACGATTGATCTCGACGAGCTCCATGCGACACTTGTCGAACGACACCTTCGAACAGGGATGATGGTTCTAACTGGCTGGCGGTGACGGTGATGATTTGATTATCCTGTCGATGTCGAGGCTGTTGTTGTGGTTGTTGTGGTTGTTGTTGTGTATGTGGTTGTTGTTGTTGTTGCTACGGATGTTGCCAGTATGCTCTCTCTCCTATAGAGAGGTCTGTACACCTGTCGTCATCGTTGTCGTCACCATCTCTACCACCGCCACAGCTGTCTGTTGCCAAAGCAGCTGCTGCTGCTGCTGTTCTGCTTGTTGTTGTTATTGTTTTTCTGGTTGTTGTTGTTGTTGTTGTTGTTGTTATTATTCTGGTTCTTATTAGAGCTGTTGTTATTGTGCTTATTGTCTTTCCGGCTGCTTGAGTTGCTTGAGCATAAGTGCACGTACGGAGTAATAATGCACGCAGCGGCGATTAATAAGCGGCCAGCAGTGAGTTCGGCCTTCGACGACAACCGCAACAACGACCACAACAATACCAACAACAACAATAACAACTGGCCATAACCACTATACTATGCACAATCATTGATGATGATGATGGAAATGATAGCTCGTCCTCGTGCCGGGCCGAGTTCACCGACACAAACTGCAGCAGAAGCAACCACAGCAACGGTTGAAGAGGAGGTAGGCGTTCCGACTACCTCCGGTTGTTGTTGCTGCTGCTGCTGCCTTTGTTGTTGTTGCTGTTGCCTTTGTTGTGGTTGTTGTTGTTGTTGTTGTTGCTGTCGTGGCCATCATCGGCCACTGCCTTTGCGACGACGGCGACAACAACGGCAATTGCTTCAACTTCTCCTACATGTACTGTGTGTGTGATTCCTATGAATGTTCATAGGAATCAAATGAATACTTCTCGCTTGCACGCTCGCTAACTACTCTATGAGATCTGATCTGATCTGACCTGCTGGTCAATGGATAAATAGTTGCTGTTTTTGTTGTTGATGTTGTTGTTGTTGTCACGTCGGGGCGCGCGCGGCGCCAATGAATACGCTCGCTATATATGAGCCAATCAGCTCGGCAGCTCCTGGTTCGCACAGCAGCGACGAAGCACGTCGTCGCATAACCGCGCGCGCGCAACCCGCCCTCAGCCACGGCCACAACCACTCCTTGCTAAACTTCGTCTTCTCGAGCCACCACCACCTCAACAACAACAACAACAACAACAACAATAGCAACAACAGCAACAATAGCGACAAGAGCAACAACGACAACAACAACGTCTCGATTTGGACGACTTTTTCGTTACGGCGGTAACGTCCGACCCACCGACCCGCCAACCGTCCCGCTGCTTAGCGACTGCTGCAGCAGACGATTTCTGGCGTTTTGTTGTTGTTGTTGTGGTTGCTCATTTTTTTAACTGAGTTACCATTGGCTGTACTCGTATCGATGACTGCATAAAGTTTATATATATATATACATATATATATATATATATATAGAGAGAGAGAGAGAGAGAGAGGCGAGCACTGCCGAATCATCACAATATATATATATATATATATATATATATATATATATATATATTTAAATATTAATATATATATATATATATATATATATATATAATCGCTTAACAACTCAGACATGTAAAGCAAACAGTTTGGCCTTGCCATATTTCCGACCAAGACATTGTTGTAGTCGCTAATTTTTTTAAATTCTGAGTTACTAGTGGCTGCACTCGTATCGGACTATATATATATATATATATATATATTAAGACGAGCACTGCCGAGTGTGCAAATGTATTGTAAATTATTAATAAATCAACGCAATATTTTCTATATATATATATATATATATATATATAATCGCCAAACGGCTCAGATATGTGCAGCAAACAGTTTGGCCTTGTCGTATATACGACCAAAACAAAACTCGTCTTGTTTCACACCCCTCAGCAGACATCGAGGCTGATACTGGAAACGGGTAATATAGCCCTCCAAGTGAGCTATCTCTCTCAGTCGGAAAGAGAAATGTCTCATTATTTCGCTTCGTGAGAATAATAAATGGGACAGGCACGTTCGGTCGAGCGTCAGGGTCTGCTGCGTTGTTGTGGCATCGCTGGTCCGTTTGAGGAAGGCCACGGTCTCCCGCGTTGTTCTGGCACTTGTGTACAGGGCGCTCGTGGAATCGATTCTCACTTACAAAATCAAACTATATAGGCCGCAACCTACCCGGAAGCCCTATACTCGTTACGGGTGATCCAGGAAAATGCTGTACGAGCCATTACTGGTCTTTCTTTGACGGGGCGACGTGTCGCCATGGTACGGCAGATTCGACTACTCAAACTCGTTCCGCTGGCACGTGTAAATTTATTCGTGCTTTCCCAGATGTGGTTAAACGCAAACTTCCTTTAGAATGCGAATTTAAATTCCAATTGACCGCCTTCAGATCTCAGCGATAGGAGGGCCAATTGAGGGCTCCCAGATTCAGGTGGACCTTTAGGTTGAAGGAACAGGAGAGCGCTTCGATTGTCACAGCGGCCGATAGCCACTCGTGTCAGCCAGGCTTACCGCACAGTGTCGACCGCGGCCCTTCCTAACAGAGAACGTTCGTAGGTGAAAGGGAAAGAGTGGTGAAGCTGCAGAAGGCGTTAACGGTCTGGCTGCACTAAGACTGCGGACAGGAGGCGCCGGATGATGCCGAATTGGGGTGGAATGTAGGAGTTGGTGCACGCGGACTTACGGGGTTTGCGAGTCCCAGACTGGTCACCATGCCTGCAAGTCCCTCAGGGTTCCCGTAATCCTCAAATTTAATACTGAGAGGTTTCAGCAGAAAAAATATTCAGGTTGATCTTAGCGCATCACTTTTTTGCCTGCATGCTGCCAACTGTGTGGGACGAGCTATCGCAGGACATCCAAAATACGGCAGGTCGACGCGATTAAAAGACGTTTGATTATGGAACTAAACGCAAACACAACTGTTCTTAATGATTAAATTTGTGCGTTTTTTACATTTAGCTATACGGAATTACCCTATAATATGGGCTCATGCAACATAGGTATGTACTCTTGTGGTTACATTTTACAGATGCAGGTACTAGAACGGAAGGTGTTTAAAAATGAAATTGACACAGATGGTGGCTGATCGCCTGTACAAGAGCAATTCAACAAAACAGCGGATGGTGATGATGTGTATATACATGTTTATCTTTCAATGTATACGTGGGTACCGGGAAACGAATTAGAAATGGCAATGCTGGTATACAGATTGAGTTTTTTCTTCTAAAAGTGGTTTCATTACAGGTCGTGCAGGTCCACCTTATAAAGCAATGCGAATACAATTCCTGGACTTTGGAATGGACTTTAAATGTTGGCTAAAAGCCAGCCTGAAAAAGTGTACCAATCACATGTCTCGGTAACGCCAGTTTTTCCAGTTCGACCAACGCCGCAATTCAATCTTGGTGCAGCAGATGGCGGCCATCGTTGGCGCTTCACGTTCTTGGGTGAAGGCCTTTGTACATATTGAAATGTGCAAATCGAAAGTTTCTCTAGTATACGTACACACTCTCTAAGGTGTGATGGGGCTCCGGAACAGAGTCGTACCATTAAATACATTACATTTTTAATAATTCGACCGCTCTATCTATAGCGCCAACTAATTATATCGATTACGCTGCAGTACCACAAACACAAAAGATGTTTATGTCAGAGCTTTCTTAAAAGGCAGCTCGACATAAGGACTATAGAAATCCTAATGGCTGAGGTGGGTTTAAACCTGCAGATTATCAGGCTTCAATACACTGAGTTGCTCACTCTTGTCGAAGCTACTAAGCTTTAATTCATATTAATGAACCTTTAGACTATACTTATAATTCGTTGCTACTAACATCACCGTTTTTAAATAATAATAATAATAATAAAAATAATAATAACCGCGGCTTCCTATTTATACCACAGCTCAGTTGAGTCGAGGTGGGAAAGCACGCGGACGCCAGAAAACGGACTAGAAACGCTGGACTGGAAACAAGATATATTTGTGTGGCTATTTCCACTGGGACACTAGGACCAATCAGCAAGGGAACCAAAGCATTTCTCAAAGATTTAAGTAAGCGAAATCAGGAGGCCACGAGTGACGAACGAAAGGACCAATTCTTGAGGCAAGCAATATCTTTGGCCGTTTGCAGAGGGAACGCGGCACCTATTTTAGGCACCATGGAGTAAAATATTTTTTTAAAGCGATAATACGTTCAGACATCACAACTGTAACATTGTTTAAAAATATAATAATAATAATAATGATAACTTCAGTAAGAATCCCCGCGGATTTATTCAACTGGATGATATAGTGCGACTTCGAGTTTTAAGGTTGCGCACACACCGAGTTCCAACGTGAATTCGGCGTGAAAAGTACATGCGGCGGCCACCAGGTACATAAGGATTTAATGCTATTTTGTTTCATCGTTTTAAGAAAGAGTTTTTTTGGGAAATGGATAATCGAATACGATGTTCAGCTGACTCTCTAGTCGCGAGGAACATCATCGGCTTAAGTAAAGCTGTTCGTTCATCCGCCTGCGTCAAGAAAGCTTCGAACGCGTCAAAGCGCGCAAGGTCGCGGGGCATTCAGTTGATGGCCTTTATCACCTTGGCAGTTACGTCCACTTGCATTGCGTTGGCGAACAGGGGGCGCTCAGTAGAGGCAGCCGAGAAGCGCCCGACACCTTTGAATTTGGCAACGTGCGCAGTACTCCGACGGCCATAACCGGTTTGGCAGATTTGTTAACTCGAAAGCGAATGCATCGCCTTCTCCAGCGTTCGAAAGCAATCCCAGTACCTCCGAGGAAGGTCTAAACATAATCTTATCTACTTCCATCTACTCATTCGGGATCTGGCCGGAAGAATGGAAGCAACGATGGGGGGCCAGCGCGAGGGAGAAGATCTGAGACAGCTTCTGTCTTCTTTTGCGGTGTGTAGAGGCAATGCCGCTTCTATAATCGGCGCAATGAGGGATGAGCAGCCAAATAGCACTTGCTTGAGTCGAGACGATACGTTCAAACCTTACAACTCATATCATATCACTGTGATTGAAAAAGGCGTATTACAATAGAAGCAAAGTCGTTTCGAATCTGTAAACGACGTGTAATCCTCCAGGCAAATTAGTTGTTCACAACGTCCACACGAGCAATCTCGTGGGGGTGGATGGAAACGCCGCACCGGACATTATTTGGTCTTAGAACAAAAAAACCTAGTAATACGTTTCTGACGCGCTAGTTGTTTAAACATGCGGTAACTGTATGCTGATAACACAAATACGAATTAAATAAATTATGATAATAATAACCCATCGTTCTGTTACACCCAAAAATTCTAACGATTTGCTTTTTGTTCGCAGCAAATTGACGATTATGTTCGACACTTTTTAAAATCTCTTAAAGTTATCGTGCGCGAACGTTTGTTTACGCCGCGATACATGGTCGATGTCAGAAACGTGTGTGCCTAAACTGCATCTCGGAACAAAATCGGGACAATTTTCTGTGGTAATAGCCCAGTCTGAGGCATAAAAGCAAGGGGAACCCACTCAACCTACCAGTGCAACCTCTTTTGACAACATTTTAATAAGCGCCATATTGACCTGTCTAGTATACGTGCGATTCTTCATTAAGGAACACACAAAGGAAGTTGTTCTAAGCTCTGCATTCTCAAAAAATTCTTCTTTTAAAGGATTTGAGCAATGCTCATTGGGAATAGATGATAAACCATATCGCTGAGAGTCAGCTGCTACGCTGCCAAAAGATGCACTTGAACAAGTTCCATCCCAGATATTGCAAACAGCAGCCGATGTTCTCTCTGACCCATTATCATATCTGATCAATTTGTTAAGTGCGCCCGGTAAGTACCCTAAAGCTTACGTATATGATATAGCGTCATCGCGTTTTTTAAATCTAGTGACAGACTTGCAAGAGAAAAATACCGCTCAGTTGGAATACCAGCACCAATCACAAAGATTTTAAAATGCAAATTTCAACAACCCAAAGACCATCTTGAACAGCAAAATAAATCGCCGACAATTCGGCCCAAAAAAAATTACCACCAGTAATGGGCCTCGTAGATGACATCCTTCAAGGTCTCGAAATTATGAAAACGATTGCTGCTCTTTTTGCTTATTAAGGCGCTCCATACCGTCGACATCAATACCCCAATCGCCAAACTCGGAACTTACGATGCTGACGTGCGTGCCCAACGGTAGAAACGTTCTTTTATGTCAGAATGACAACAAATTGTACAGATATATATATATATATATATATATATATATATTCAGATTCACACCGTGGTTTATTTACGAAACTACATTACAAATGCTTAAGTTTTCGGGAATATATATATATATATATATATATATATATATACACAAACACTCTGTACAGAGAGTTTTAGACGTTGAGAACGTTAACTGGTTTGTTCTCAACAGTGGCTCAAGAAAGTATTGACGGTCCACTGTTGTTCAACATATTAGGGAAGATCATTGGAGTATTATACTACAAGCTATTATTATACAAACGCTACAATAGTGAATACACTGACAATTGTCGTGCCATGTAATCGACAAACTAAGTCGCCACTAGTCGAAGCAGCCAGCCTTGTTTTCTTATGTTCGTATTTTCAGGCAGCGAGAAACTTAATTCCAGACGGCGGGCAGCCAGCCGCCGAAAAATCGTATTCTACAAAAATTGCGTAGGCAAGTTGTTGGGCGGTTAAGCAGACAACACAGACCCCTATTTAAACGTAGATGGAATAGTATTATTAACAGAAGTGGAAAAACATCAACAATTGCACGCGCATAGAATTTGCACTTGTAAGCGCAATTGGGACAAGTGGAGACATAGTTACGAGTAGTCACGCACCGACAGCAGACAGCAAACTCTACAAATCGTTTCGTCTAACGCAGCGGACAGAGGTTTTCAATTTACATGATGAAGTATGGCATTCGAGCTCCACCGTAGTCAAGCCTAAAGGTAAGCTATGTAAGGTGCATAAATCCACTTTACAGGCTGTTGTACATATAGGCAATACCGTACTGAAAACCATATACGGGGTACCAAAAAAACTCCCCCACAAGGAACTGGTCTTTGTGTGTCAAATGAGTCCACCTCTGGAGAGGTGGACTCCTGGTTTGATGAAGTAAAATTTAAGCCGCGCGTTAACTGCAAATTGAGACGCTGCAGGCACTTGTCAACACGTCGGCTAATTCCCAATGCTAGAAAAGAAAAACTGTCTTATCTGGGCGCGCTCTCAGCATCCAAACAACTAACAGTATTCTAAACCTACAGAGCAAAGCAAATTTTAGCTGTGAACGATGTTAAGAGAAGAATCTCAAAAAGCCTAGACACAATTTTCAGGACTATTTTCTACGCGGGTTCAAATGACTGCCTCCTGTTTAAGAAAACAGAGGTTACTGGGTCTGTTGACTTCGCCGCTCGGGGATCACAAATATTGCTCTAATACCGGAATCTTAACAAACTGCGTCGGTTAAGCAGGACCCGGATAAGAGCTATTAACGTACCGCACAAAATTTAACTAGGACCGTAATCGCGGCGGCAACACCAGACATAGCTAGTAACGCACATGTAATATAAATACTTTGTCATTCGGTTACGGATCGGTAAAAAACGTATGTGTTCTTTGCTTCCAAATAACAGACAGCTTGTGGTGGTTTTAATGCTTATGATTATTAAACACTTGGGATTTTGGCCCAACAAACAGACATGGGAGAAGACTTGCGTCAAGTAAAAATGTTTTTTGTCAGTCAGCCAGAGACACTGCCAGCTCAGTGAAAAAGCCATAACGACTTTTCAGAAATTGATATTATGCCTGAGAGAGACAGAGTGAGTAGTTGACCCTGGCCTTGAATTAACGTGTTATTACTCGTCCACTCAATTTGAATCAATTCACCATTGACGGAGGTTACCAACAGTATCAAATCACGGGCTACTTCAATCTGAGAGGCTCGGTGTTCGGACAAGGCTCAAGCTATCACTAATCAGGACGACTTAGGTTTCCTTTTATCGAATGGTTGGCGAACCGTCGTGCTCTCCAAGTAGTTAGTGGTTCGTGTAGGCGAAGACTGCGTGACATTCATGTTAGACGCACAACTTACGACAGCTCGCCCGGACAAGCACGATGCCGTTGCGTGAGACCTCGAAAATTGGACCGCTGGCTAATTCCAAAGCGTTACATTCTCAGATGAAATCGGGATGTTTCTCTAACGTAGCGACGAGTAAGGGTATTCGACAAGAAGAGCAGTTTGCACAAGCTTGCATTGTAAAGCGTGTCAGTTTCGGCGGCGGATCTATCATGGGTCAAGCATAATTTTTCTATACTGACGCCCAAGACTTCATTACTATGAAAGTATTACTTGATAGTATACTTTCAGGGATACGTAAGAAGTTGGCTTTATTTTTATAATATAAAGTTGTCTTTATTTTTAGGGCTTTTTAGTATTTACAGATCTGCAAGACAACGTGTTCGAGGACATGGCTTACTTGAGCGCCTTACGAATGTCTGCCACATGTTTAGCAGCACTAGACATCATTGAGGCAATTTCCGTAGCTGCAAGTAATGTTCCTCCGTGCTTGGCCATGTGCACGACTTCACCCTTCGAGTTTAGCACCACACAACTCTCACCTCTGGCCAAAAGCTCCTCGTCGTTCGTCATGTCCACAATCAGGGACGAATTAATAATGCCAAAGGTTACGCCAATCGGTAGCTCTACCTGGGATATCTGCAAGAACAAAACAACAACATAAATGGAATTCTGCGCCGAATTTATATACTTTATTCGTTACGAATTATTATTTATATAATTTGTATCTATACACGCTTTATATATATATATATATATATATATATATAAGCTTCAAATGCCTCGCAGCGAAAATAAAAAAAGCAAATAGCTATCTAACACAAACCGTGTGTGACAAATCACGGCTTGTTTAAATTCACCTCAATAACTGCCTCTATGCGGACGAACGTTCAAGGATTAAACATTTATTATTTCTTGCCAAAACAGCATGTCTCGTCGCCGACCTAGAGCAACTGTTAGTGGATACTTTCATGACTAACGACACTGGCAACATTTAAGCTGGCCCTGCTTCTTATATATATGAACTTTCCTAAAGAAAAAAATATAAAGGACAAGCCAACGCTCTGGACGAGAAGAGTTCGAATCCGTCTGCTATCGTTAGTTTGTTTATTGCTGTCAATACACTCTGGAGTTGATTTCGAGGCTATATATATATATATATATATATATATATATACATAATTTATTATTTTACAGGTTACAGGGATATGTGAATATCTAACTAAACTAGGCCTTGTGAGGAGCGCTAAGAGTTTGTGAACATGAATCGAATTAATCGTTTTATACAAGAAAGGCTGAGTCTTTCAGAAACGAGCAAATAATGTAGCGCGTGTCACTGTTTTTTTACCGTTTCGAGGTTGTCGCCCACGACGAGCTCGTCGGTTTCTTCATTGTGATACGCGACAGGAAGCCGAAGGCAGGAGAGGGCGCCAGAGATTGCGGCCAAACTCGCCCCGAGGAGGTTTCCGTCAACATTAATACACGTAACAGTGACGCGAAGAAGCCACGAGTAGCGAGCCGATATATCTCGCAACGGAAACGCCGAACAAGACAATAGGATATCCTGCAATCGTTGTGAGAGAGCCTGTTCCTCTTCCGATGGGCCTGAAGAGCTATGCCGCCGCCGCCACCGCCACATACCGCAATCATTCGCAGTTATAACACACAAGTAAAAACAACGTATGCGTTGCGAGTCAGTTGTTGCTCTCGACTGCCTGGGTGTTTAGAGCCACTCTTCTGCAAAGCTAATGGTTCTAAAGGTCCACTTTATATATATATATATATATATATATATATATATATATATATATATATATATATATATATTGTATCTATAATGTATTTCATTCACCATGGGGTTAACAATTGTACACCCCAGTGAACATGCGCAGATACTACAGCGTTTTCTCTGTGCGACGAAATATATACACGCTGTAGTTTCTGCTGCGTACATATATATATATATATATATATATATATATTCCGATCTATTTGGTTATGCTAGGGCAAACGTAGGCATGATATAAGAGACAGTCGTGTATAGTGAAGATGCCATCAGTAAGACGTACAGATGCGGAGTTAGCTAGTTGAGTTACGATTTGCTTTACCTCGAAAAATCAATTTTAATGTAACTAAGCAGGTAAATCGACATGGATGTTATAGTGTCATCAATGTTCTATATACCCGACGTTCTTGAAGGGCAACTGAGCTTGCACACTGATGTTGACACTCTGAAATGGGTCTCCAAGTTGGCGTTCGGTAATCTCCCCGTTGAGTCCGCACACAACGCAGGTATAGCCCAAACGCACTAAACACGACCCGTCAGCGGTGCGAATCGGATTGAGCGTCACTTCTAATGGCCTGCAAACAAAGATCACGAGGAAGTCAAGTATTAGTTTGAGGTCAGTCTGCGTTCATTTTCAAGGTAACTGCGGTTTATAGACTTAGATCGTACGTGTCGTGTCTATCGATGACCGGCCAAATAAACGCCGAACACGCTGAATAACTATCGCTAATGTTTCGTTGTGTGTCTGAAGAAGGACCACGTGTACACACTTGATGAACAAGATATATCACCCAGAGTAAACAGCATTCGCGATCTTGGGGTAACGGTAACACCTAGAGGAGCTAGATTTTAAAATTCACATCACGCAAACTATCCAATCTGCATGTCTTATACGTAATATGATATTTCGTTGTTTTATTATCGAATGCTCAATGTTCTATATTTGCCTTTATAATAGCCTTCTGGTTCCCCAATTCAATTACAGCTGTGAAGTCTGGCGGCCGTTTTTGAAGAACCATATTGATGCAATTAAAAAAATCTGTCTAAATTCCTTTGACGTGTTGCACTGAGATGTAAGGTAGAGCGTATCAGCCTCGACTTACTACTTATATCAGGTAGACACTTGAGAGCAGATTTTAAAATGTACACACGAATTTGTCAGTCGAATGCATGGCGAGAATGATTGTTGAGAACCATGAACTAGTGATATGATATTATCAACTTTACTATTACATATATCACGCAATGGTACTATTGCGTGCCCTATTATATAAAAGATTGTTTTTTATGCCTCTTATATTGAGCATTGCATTGATTTAATACAGGATTTTTGTGAATAACCATGTATATATAATTATCTACCCTTTGAAAACAATAGAGGAGCACTTGAATGTTAAAATTTTTCGATTGAAAATTCTGACACTGTGAACGAGTGAAAACTCGACCCTGCTGAAGTTCTTTCGAGCTTCTGAATGAGGTCGTCCTATTGAACCTACTAATAGCTGACTCGTCATTAGCCTCTACCTGTGCGATTGAAAATCCCGGCCGTCTCTTCTCACGAATTTTCCCTCTACGAGATCGGCCTGCGCCTGGAGAAGCACCAGTTCGTCGGCCATGGCGATGATACTTCAGTTCGATCAGCACCAATTTGCTTCGTCCAAAAGCGACACAAAGAACTGCAAAAAACATTCATGAGGCCGATTTCATGCATCATAACAAGTAGAAAACAAACGTATGGGTATAACAACGAAGATGATGTTAAGTTAAATGCATATTTGAGTTAAATGCACTGTGTGTCAACTCTGTCGCAGCTTTTCATGAAGACATTTCTATTCTGCCATGCGCAATCTTCACAGTAGTCTATTTCTAACCATTAGTCTAGCTGAGCGTACACGTAACGAATTTCATATGTCATGTTTTTTTCATGGGTTTGTGAGCGACTGAGAATCATGGGATATATATATATATATATATATATTGCCAGCTTTCCGATCGTTCGAAATGTATAATCAAAGTTCGGCCGGCATGCGCTGATTTCTCGAATTGAGCGACGTGCCGGAAGCCCGTCGTAGGAACCTCACAGTAGTCGGGCTTGTCAGATCTGAATCCGCGGCGTAGACAGGATTGTTTGAGATGTGATTTGTTTGACGTGATCGTTTGTTGAAACACCGCCGGCACTTGCACCTCAGAAGCTGAATTGCTTTAGAAGACTGACGAATGCCGGCACGAAACTTCGAATACGACTGGCTGCTTCATCGCTGCTGACGATGATTTCTCGTGCCACTAAATCGCGGGCGGCTCGCGCCGAAAGCAGACCGTCCGGCAGAGAGAGATAAAGAGCTGATTATCTGCTCAATCCGATACAGAAGTTTTACAGCTAAAGAGTGCTTCTCCATGGCCGTCTCCGCTCTAGACGATCTAGGTTCGAGAATTATTCAAACGGCTCTACGACGCATACACGGAGTTTGGCGTGAAGTAGCTCTGTAGCTGTGAGCTGACAGCAGCTGACAATGGCACTATACGTCTCAATTAATGCAGAAGACAATATGCTTCGTGCCGTCGGCTTTTAAGTAGTCTAGCAAACATTATATATATATATATATATATATATATATATATATTGAGTGGAAACGTTGTTATTCCACTCAATTCACTCGCTAAGACATGCATCTTGGTGGTGACTCTATAATTTTTTCGCAGCGTAGCTGTGCCAAATGTCGAAATCTTGTGTTTTAAGGTAACCTGATACCCCAAATGTCGATAAAAGTATCCGCTGTTACTCTGTGATCATTTATCATTATGATCTTTACACAATCGGTTATAATAAATGCGTGAAATGTGGCAAACATGGGTGGCCCTATATCAGTGACTGTATATATATATATATCACTATTCTCCACATAGCTTGCATTTACATTCGGTCGCTAATTCGTGAAACGTATTTTGTGTTTGTAACATCAGATATAAAATTCGTTTATGGCAAACACCCGGTAACAAAGTACCTGCTTTTGCAACATGAACCTTTAAAGGCTTAATAAGCCGCTTTCAGGTCCTCCACAAATAGTGGTGTCGAGTTCAACAGATAGACAAGTTGTGGCTAGTACGGTGGACTCTTTATAGCAAACTGGCTTTAATTTTGTCGAGTGCTTTCAAGTGGGATCATATGACTTGCATTCCGTATGCAAGAGGGTGCAATTTTTAAGTTAAAAAGGCTGGCAGCGACGTCCAGCGACAACCGATGAGGCTCTGGGATAGTATGAAATAACAAAATGCGAGTTCGTCCTTTAACGTGCTTGGTAAAATTGAATCGTTGCGTAGAGCATAATACTCCAGGGTATAACAAAAGCTGAACAAATTTCATTGGTGCTGGCCTCAAGCAAAATGCATCTTTTCCTACGAGACTGCCTTCGTGGCAAAATTTCGTCGCTTTAGTTTTTGATACATTTATGACTAGAGAGTTAATGTCAACAAACGTTTGCAGTGATGCGAGTGACTACCGTATGTATCTATGCGTTGAATATATTTTAGGGACAATATACGCGTGAAAGGGCCTGATAAAAAGCAGCGCGCTTTTCAGCCAAAGCTTTATCCTACCATTTAGTCCTGCGATCTTTGTACTTTTTAAACCAGCATTTTTGCGGCATGAAGAACTCAACGTCCTCAATGCCTCACTAAACACCAATGTATATGTCGTCTTCGTACATTTCTGTAGTGTCCACCACCCCCATGACTGGCCGGCGAGAGTTACGAGTTCGCCATTCTCTCGCTCAAGCAGCACACGTCCTCTGTCTGGCTCGCAGCAACAACTACTGATTCATTTATTCTCATGTCTCCTTATATATCACAGATTCGCTCGCGCATTTAGTAACTTCCCGCGTCGTCGCGACTGGTGTGGCGGCATCCTCTATTTGGCGCCCTGTATTTAGTTTGCTTCAGCATTGCCGCCAACAGACTATATATATGCCCGCGCTGCTTAACGGACGCTGCTATCCTATTAATTTCCAATTCGATCTAAATCTAAAAGTTACACATGCAGTGAATACGCACATCTGAAAGTTACACATGCAGCGCTGTAGCTATACTTACACTAGTATTTGTTATGTGATTTGTTGACAGATATAGTTTTAAAAACGAAATTTCGTTCATGTCTGGAAAATAAACGTTTTCTTAAAGCTGCTTGAAATTTGCAAAACTTAGTTCTGCTATGGTAGCCGAATTAGTACTTTACTAAACAGTTATCTATTTAGTATACCAATGGTGTAATAATTTACATCAATGGATACCATATTGGAACGCGTTTGATGGACTTGTACTATTTTGTTAATCAACGCGTAGGACTTTTTGTTAACATAGAACTAAAGGCAAGTCACTTTTGATTCATCTTGTATTTATTCATATATTTAAGAAATATTTTTATCTATGTACCTACGGTTTAAATCTTTAAGTATATATATATATATATATATATATATATATATATCTAAGGACTGAGAAAAGTAACGGACTCAAGTTGTCGCCCTGCGCCACGCTTGTAGTCTGGAGAAAAGGGGGCAATTTTGACACACCGTCATCTATTTTTCTCAGTCCTTATTAAGGACCTTACCCGCGAAAATTCGGGGTCTGAGAAATCTGGTAGAGGTGATCTTGTACGCAGATGATATCGTCATCTATGGGAAGAGTCGCTTTCAGGTTCAACAGGCCCTAGCCAGACTTCACGCGGCCACATCTGAGCTTAGACTAACTGTAAATCTGACGAAGACAGTGGCCATGAAGTTTAGAAGAGGCGGGCGTTTAGCTGCTAACGATGGACTTCGTTTGGCCGGTTTTGACCTTCCTTACGTTAGTAAGTTTCCCTACTTGAGACTGCTTCTAACGTCAAACGGCCGATGTTTCCTGCAGCATATCAAGGAAAGATGCAGAAAGGCGCTAGTAGCAATGACTACAATTAGAAAGCCGCAGCTGCT